>CM054061.1:348527738-348684189 GCA_028641055.1 Alopecurus myosuroides
AAACAAAATATGCAGTGATATAGGATAGATGGAGGAGGGAGAGCACTATCAGAATCGTACCACCGATTGCAGTAGTATGTCTGTTATGACTGGAGTCACGTATAGGAGGAGGGGGCCCAACCGTGGGTCACCCTAGGGCTTAGCCCATTTATCTATTTCAGTTTTCCCTTATATATATAGATTGTAATAGGTCGTGAGAGGCAAGCAATAAGAATATTTCTATTGCCGGCTCCCCGAGGAGCCGGAACCCTAACCCTAGCCGCACCTCCTCCCTGCGCCTCCTCTCCCTCTCGCACGACGGCGCCCAGCCGCCGGCGTCCGCGAGATCGGCCGCGCTCAACTCCCTCCTTCCCCTACAATCTACGCCCTAGACACGGTAGAACCCTAGTTCCTACCAACTTGGTATCAGAGCGCACTTGTTCGATCATGTCATCGCCCCCGTTCGCCTCCGCGGCCGCTGCGCCGCCGCCGCCGCCGCCCTCCACCACGGTCGCCGCCTCCACGGCCGCCGCCACCAACACGGCCGCCGCCGCCACCACGGCCGCCGCCGCCGCCCCCGCCGCGCCGGTCATCTACTCCCCCGAGCAATTGAGCGGGGCCATCAACGACCTCGCCACCGCCGTCCAGGGGATACGGGTGTTCTTGATGAGCTCCCACGGGCCCCCAGCGCCACCGCAGCACCCGATCTCCCCCGTGCCGACGCCGTCGCCTTGGCCGCCGGCGTTCTCCGTCGGCCATCTGCAGCCGCAGCCGCAGCCGCCCTCGACGCTGCCGTGGCCGCATTGGCCACCACCCGCCACCGGAGGGCCGGTCTCCACCGCGCCGGGGGGCGTTCCGATCAACCAGATACGCTTTCCCCCGTCGCCGTCACCGCTGCCGGCTTGGCTCGCCGAGTCGACACCTCCGCCGGTCTACACCGCCGCCGGGGAACCGCCGCTGCCCACCCTCCCGAGTCCCACCGCCGTGGGCTTCGCGCGCCCCCAGGACGACCGCGCCGGGGTATACGGCCACGGAGCCGCCGCACCGCCACCGCCCCGCTACGCCAAGGTCGACTTCGCCACCTTCGACGGGTCGGAGGACCCCCTGAATTGGCTCAGCCAGTGCGAGCAGTTCTTCCGTGGGCAGCGCACTCTGGCGTCGGATCGCACTTGGCTCGCCTCGTACCACCTTCGGGGCGCTGCCCAAACCTGGTACTACGCCCTCGAGCAAGACGAGGGCGGCATGCCCCCATGGGACCGCTTCAGGGAGCTATGCCTCCTTCGCTTCGGGCCGCCTGTTCGCGGTAGCCGCCTGGCGGAGCTTGGGCGCCTCCCCTTCACCTCCACGGTGCAGGACTTCGCCGAGCGCTTCCAGACCCTCGCGTGCCACGCCCCAGGCGTGACAGGCCAGCAGCGTGCGGAGCTCTTCATCGGCGGTCTACCGGACCACATACGGGTGGACGTGGAACTACAAGCCCCCCAGGACCTGCAGACGGCGATGCACTACGCGCGGGCTTACGAGCGCCGCGCCCAGGCCATGCAGCCGGGTCCCCCGAGCCGCGGAGCTCGACCACCGACCCGACCCCCGCCGCCGACCACGTCGGCCACAAGACCACCGCCGCCGACCACGCCGACCACCGCTCCGGCGTCTGCGCCGCGCACGTTCCGGCGTCTCACCCCAGCGGAGCAACTTGAGCGCCGTCGCCTCGGCCTGTGCTTCAACTGCGATGAGACCTACGCGCCGGGCCACGTCTGCCCGCGCCTCTTCTACTTGGAGACGGTCGACGACAGCGAGGCGGACACACCCGCCGATCCACCAGTCGAGGCCACGGCGTGCGTGGTCTCGCTCTACGCGTTGGCGGGTATCCGCAATGAGCAGACGATGCTCTTGCCGGTGACGATACTGGGCGAGCGTCTCGTCGCCCTCGTCGACACCGGCTCCACGCATAACTTCTTGCCGGCGGCCACGATGCGCCGCTTGGGACTCGAGCCGACGAGCGGCGATCACCTCCGCGTCACCGTGGCCAACGGCGATCGCCTTCGCTGCCACGGTATGGCGCGGAACGTGCCGATATCCATCGGCGACGAACACTTCACCATCACGTGCGCCGGCATCGATTTGGGCTGCTTCGACTTCATCATCGGCGTGGACTTCTTGCGGACACTGGGTCCAATACTGTGGGACTTTACCGCACTGACGATGACCTTCTCTCATCAGGGCCGCCGCGTCCGGTGGGAGGGCATTGGGGGCGCCACCCCGGCACCGCAGCTCCAGCTCGCCACGGCCGACCCCGACGCTGAGCACCCCCTGCTCACTCACCTCCTGCAGCAGCACGGCGACCTATTCGACGAGCCGCACGGCCTTCCGCCGGTCCGGGTGTATGACCATCGGATTCACCTCGCACCGGACACGGCACCAGTTGCAGTACGGCCGTACCGCTACCCCCAGCTGCAGAAGGACGAGCTCGAGCGACAGTGCGCCCTCATGCTCGCCGCGGGCATTATTCGGATTTCTACATCACCATTCTCCGCTCCGGTGCTGCTCGTCCGCAAGGCGGATGGCACATGGCGTTTCTGCATCGACTTCCGCGCCCTCAACGCACTCACGCTCAAGGACAAGTTCCCTATTCCGGTGGTGGATGAGCTCTTCGACGAGCTCCATGGGGCGCGCTTCTTCACCAAGCTCGACCTCCGGTCGGGCTACCATCAGGTGCGCATGCACCCGGACGACATCGCCAAGACGGCGTTCCGGACTCATCATGGCCACTTCGAGTTTGTGGTGATGCCCTTCGGCCTCACCAACGCCCCAGCAACGTTTCAGACCCTGATGAATGACGTCCTCCGCCCCTACTTACGTCGGTTTGTGCTCGTTTTCTTTGATGACATTCTTATCTACAGCCACTCGTGGGCGGAGCATCTACAGCACGTCGCCATCGTCTTCAACGAGCTTCGAGCGCATCATCTACACCTTAAGCGCTCGAAGTGCTCGTTTGGGACGACATCGGTCGCCTACCTCGGCCACGTCATCTCCGCCGAGGGGGTGGCCATGGACGCCGACAAGGTGGCGGCCGTCACAGCTTGGCCGCTACCTCGCTCGCCGCGCGCTCTTCGCGGCTTCCTAGGTCTCGCCGGATACTACCGGAAATTTATCCGGGACTTCGGCCTCATCGCGACACCGCTCACGCGACTGCTACGTCGCGATGCATTCGCCTGGGATGACGAGGCCACCGCGGCATTCGAGGCCCTTAAGGGGGCCCTCACGACGGGCCCCGTTCTCCAGATGCCGGACTTCACACGGCCGTTCATGGTCGACTGCGACGCCTCCGGGGTGGGGTTCGGCGCCGTCCTTCACCAGGGGGAGGGGCCCCTCGCCTACTTCAGCCGGCCTTTCGCCGCACGTCACCTCAAGCTCGCGGCGTACGAGCAGGAGCTCATTGGTTTGGTGCAGGCCGTGCGGCATTGGCGTCCCTATCTTTGGGGGCGCTCGTTCCTGATCCGCACGGACCACTACAGCCTGAAGTATCTGCTGGACCAACGGCTATCTACAGTACCACAGCATCAATGGATCAGCAAGCTGTTTGGTTTTGACTTCACGGTGGAGTACCGTCCAGGGCGCCTCAACACTGTGGCCGACGCCCTCTCGCGCCGCGACACTACCGACGACGCCGACGCTTCCGAGGGGACGCTGATGTGCATCCGCTCGGGGCCCTCCTTCGCCCTCTTCGACACCATTCGCCGGGCCACGGCGGAGGCGCCGGATGCCCAGCTCCTGCGGCAGCAGCTGGAGGCGGGTGAGCTCGACGCACCGTGGCGTCTTGCGGAGGGACTCCTCTTGCATGGGCGCCGCATCTTCGTCCCCGACCACGACGACCTTCGGCATCAGGTGTTGCTGCTGGCCCATTCGTCGGGCCATGAGGGGATCCAGAAGACCCTCCACCGTCTCCGCGCCGACTTCTACATTCCGAGTGATCGGGCGTTAGTCCGTGATTGGGTGCGCTCTTGCGAGATATGTCAGCGCAACAAGACGGAGACCCTGCGGCCCGCCGGGATGTTGCAGCCACTAGAGGTGCCCTCACAGGTCTGGGCCGACATCTCCATGGACTTCATCGAGGGCCTCCCTAAGGTGGGCGGCAAGTCTATCATTCTCACGGTGGTCGACCGCTTCTCCAAGTACGCGCACTTCATCGCGCTCGGTCACCCGTATACAGCCGCATCCGTGGCACGTGCCTTCTTCGACGGCATTGTTCGTCTTCACGGCTTTCCCGCATCGATTGTCAGTGATCGGGATCCCGTGTTCACGGGGCATGTGTGGCGCGACCTCTTCAGGATGGCGGGGGTGAAGCTCCGATTCAGCACGGCGTTTCATCCTCAGACGGACGGCCAGTCAGAGGTGGTTAACAAAGTGATCGCTATGTATTTGCGTTGTGTTACAGGTGATCGTCCTCGCGCATGGGTGGATTGGCTTGCATGGGCGGAGTACTGCTACAACACCTCTTACCACTCCGCCTTGCGCGCCACGCCATTTGAGGTGGTTTACGGCCGCCCACCACCGCCCATTATTCCGGTCGACTCGGCGACCGCCCGGACGGAGGCCGCGGGGGAGCTCCTACGCGCCCGCGACGAGATGCTGGCAGAGGTGCGGCAACGCCTCGTGCAAGCCCAGCAGTTGGCCAAGCACTACTACGACAGCCACCATCGCGAGGTGGAATATGCAGTGGGCGACTGGGTGTGGCTGCGTCTTCTTCATCGATCCACGCAGTCGCTCGACCCACGCGCGAAGCGCAAGCTTGGGCCGCGCTACGCAGGCCCCTTCGTTGTCTTGGAGCGCGTGGGGACACTGGCCTACCGCCTACAGCTGCCAGCGGGCGCCCGCATTCATGACGTCTTTTATGTGGGACTCCTGAAGCCCTACCATGGGGCGCCACCGGCGGCACCGCCGGCGCTACCACCTACATCTGATGGGCGCCTACTTCCCAGTCCCGCGAAGGTGTTGCGCGCACAACTCCGTCGCGACATTTGGTACTTGTTGATCCAGTGGGAGGGCCTTTCGGAGGAAGAGGCCACTTGGGAGAAGCGTGAGGAGTTCAGCCTCCACTACCCCGACTACCAGCTCGAGGACGAGCTGTTTGTGCAGGCGGGGAGAGATGTTATGACTGGAGTCACGTATAGGAGGAGGGGGCCCAACCGTGGGTCACCCTAGGGCTTAGCCCATTTATCTATTTCAGTTTTCCCTTATATATATAGATTGTAATAGGTCGTGAGAGGCAAGCAATAAGAATATTTCTATTGCCGGCTCCCCGAGGAGCCGGAACCCTAACCCTAGCCGCACCTCCTCCCTGCGCCTCCTCTCCCTCTCGCACGACGGCGCCCAGCCGCCGGCGTCCGCGAGATCGGCCGCGCTCAACTCCCTCCTTCCCCTACAATCTACGCCCTAGACACGGTAGAACCCTAGTTCCTACCAATGTCATCCGTTGTTTTTGCATTTCTTGTTCATAGTGACTGCAAATATGAGCTTTCCTTCCTCTAGGCGCCACTTCATTTCCTCCTATTCACCCTGTGCTGCGCCTTGTCCCGATTGCTCTGCTTCTCATCTTCGTCCACTACACAGGTAGTAGTTACGCCGATGGAAGGCGAGGAGCTATTGTTATAGTAGGAGTACAGAGCTCCCAGGCTAAGATTGATGGTGGGGAGGCGCTGGACTAGAGTATGTGGAGTAGAATGATTTTGCTATCCTTGCTGTCATCTCTATGGATGAAAATGAAGACTTACCAACATGTAGAACATTCCACGTTGAGTGTGAAACCTGACCACCTCAGATCACTTATTGGCAAGTTGGAAAATAATGCATGCTAATTTCCAAATAGCAGTACGCAAGTTGCATGATAAGAGTTGGTTTCATTGAATAGTACAGACATTTCATTATTTGAGTGAAAGCGAAGTCTTACTCACCGGGCATGGGACCATTCAGTACTAGGACTTGTCTGATCGCCCAGAAATTGCTTTCTCACAAGTTCACCAATGGCTGACGAATCTACCCAAGTATATAGGTGCTGATATACAGCTGCTGCTTCTGAATCCACACCAACATCATTGGTGTCCATGCATCGTACAAAACCTTGAAATACTCTTATATCATTTAAACAGAGAAGCACAAAAAGTAGTATTGAACAAGGGAAATGAATATAAAATTTCGAGAATAATGAAATACAAAAACTGCAGGCAGAGTCTTATACCCTGACCTGTTGTTCCTCTGTCAGTAGCAATATCTGTTGCCAATCTGTTTCAGCAGCCAATCAGATGCGCAGAAGTCCAGTTTTGAAGTTTTTTTACAAATGGATGGCAGGCACATGCGAAGCTCCACTTGCAGCTACTTAATCCTGACAAATGAGAACCGATGCTTCGAGGCTTGACGTGGACGACCAGATTATGGCCGCCTCCCGGTCGCAGTCGTCTAACAACTAGGCAAATTGTCGAGGATGATGATGTCAACATGTACAACATTTCCGTGTTAAGTGCCAATCCTGACCGCTTCAGCTCACTTATTGGCAAGATGGAAAATGATGCGTGCCAATTTCCAAAGAATAGTATGCAAGTTGCATTATCAAACTTGCATTCTTTGAATAGTTCAACATTTGATTAGTTGAATGAAAGTGAAGTCTTACTCACCACGCTGATGAATCCAGCCAAGAGCGGGTCCTGATATGCAATTGCTGCTTCTGATTCCACACCACGATCATTTTTGTCAATGAAATTGTACAGAGAAGCACAAACATGCCATATGAAACAAGGGGGAAGAACTTAAAATTCCGAGAATAATCAAATACAAAAACCAGTCATAGTCGTCTACCAACCAGCCAAAGGATCGAGTTTGATAATTCGTTAGCTTGGACGAGTGGCGTACCTACCGCCGAGTTAAAAAAAAGGAAATTGAGGGAATCAAGCACGGCAATGGCATCTTCAGTATAAACAGTTGCCAATTTAAAAACCCTGAATCATTGCTGGGCCCTAATTGGTATTGAAAACAGTAATGGTTCACCATCGTATTAGCTTAATTAGATTTTGAATTAGTGATTGCAGATCCAAACATTGTTAAACACATCACTCGAACCATCTGTAATTGCAGATTCACTTTAGCAGGGGAGCTGGCTTGCTTACCTTGTCGCCGGCTGACGCCGCCAATCTACCGTACCCTGGTCACGGCGGCCACGCCAGCGGTTGCAAGGAGGAGCTCCAGTTACCGCGCCGCAGCCGCCGCTAGGAAGAGCCCTCGCCGGCGGCTTGGCCGGCTCAGTCCTTACCAGTGAGAAAAATAGTAATGAATGGGCCGCCGTAAGCCCTAACTAGCCGCACTGTATATTCGACGACAATCCTCAATAAAACAAAAATCTATTCGATCGTCGCCATTTTTTTCCCTCGAGGTGAAATTTCAGCGAACAAATGGCGTTTCCGCATACTTTCGGATAATGTAAAAAAAAAAAGGATGTTATTGCACACAAAGGATGCCAGCCAAGCGTGCTTTCATATGTTTCCAGGAAAAAAACGATGAAAAGCTCAAAAAAAAAAAGAAGGAAAAAAACGATGTTGTTGCATTAAAAAAAAAGCATACTGCTCCACGATCCACACTGGAAATCTAGAATACGCACATTATGGTAACTATATACAGAACTCCGTGATTCTATGGTCACTACCTCACCGTATAGCTTCGTATTTGAATCTGTTGACCCGTTAACTCTCTACCTTTGTGTGGGACCCACGTATCAAGGAGTAAATTAAAATTGTGTCCTAGATGGGAATCGAACCATAGACCTACTTTCCTAGAAGCACGAGAAAATGACAAACAACCACCACATTTATGGTCAAGTTGTCAGATAACCACCGCTTTTAGGGTAAATGACGAGGAGCACCGCACTTCGGCGCAGGTGTGTGAGTGTGACATGACGCATTGATTTTTCTGATTAATCATGTTAACCCATTTTCTGACTGATTGGGCCCACATGTTAGGCCTTGGTGGCACAATTAGACCTAGTCCTTAAAATAGCCAAAAGGCACAAAGGCCAACATGCGACCCCATCCTTTTTTTCTCCTTCGTCTTACCCGATTCGCTTTCTCTCTCCTCTTTTCTTGCTTTTGTTCACTGCTTGCTGTCGTGTGCACACCTAGAGAGTCCACTCGACGAGCTCGTCTAGAGGAGGCAACGGCCATGCGCTCGCCCAGGAGCCCCTCGGGAGCCCGTGGGTGTTCTGTCGCTGTTCTCCACCTCATCTCCGACGCGCCGACCGAGGAGGCCCGCTGGCCTCGCCCGCGTGAAACCCCGGCGACATCAACGACGTCAGTAACCGCGTAATTCGGCCGCCCCGGCCAAAGCTGCTTTGTTGCCCTCTAGAGTCGCGTCGTCCGTCCTCGCCCCGCGTCACCGAGGCCGACCGGAAGCCCAAGCCGCACGCGCAACGTGGAAGTGGAGGCCTGCCGCAGCGCCGCCCGTCCCCGAGCGCGCCTCGAGCTCCTCGGTGTCCCCAGGAACTCTACGCTGATGCCGCCTTCTCGCCCCTGTGTAGGCGGTCTCCATCGCCTCCCCGCGGGGAGGAACAAGGACTCCGCCACAACCGGGTCGAGCTCCGGCCCGGCCGGCTCCTAAGGATGGCAATGGGTAGGGTATGGGGCGGGTAGAGCAATACTATACCCATACCCTTATAGTCAATGGGTAGACAACTCTACCCATAGCCGTACCCATGGGTATGAAACTCTACCCATACCCATACCCGGCGGATACCCGTACCCATTGGATGCCCAACGGGTACACAACTTATTATATTTATCGATGGCATATTTGATAAAATTATCAGTTCGATCAATTGTATGCCTCATCGCTGGGAATTTATTTTCTTAATTTGAGTATTTGGAAGATGAGAGAATTAAGGAGTGATTGCAGTTTGGAGAGATTTGAGAGCCGAGGGGATTAGGAGGACACTTTGATCGTCCCCTTGCCTCATCGCCTTGACCCTGGAGTCATGGCCTTGTGGGCTGCTTCCTTCTAGGCTGCGTATGGCCAAACTGGCCCACATGTCAGTATAAATGGGTAGGGTAAGGTTATACCCACGGGTACAACACGATAACCATGACCTACCCATGACTTGACGGATAGGGAATGGGTACTACCCATGGGTATAAAAGTGTACCCATACCCTGCCCATACGGGTCGAATACCCGTACCCACTGTTGAAATTGCCATCCTTACCGGATCCGCCATGGCTAGGTCATCTCCTTTGCTCCGATCGTCGTCCTTCTCCGACGCAGCACATCCAAGGCCAGCGAGCCCCCTCGCTGGACCTCCTTTCCTCCCCACGGCCGGCCAGCCGAGCTCCTCCTCCCCTGTTCGTGGCCGACGACCACATCAGCTCTCGTCGGCGTTCTTTCCCACCTCCGGTAAAGGTAGCCCGCCTGCCCCGCTCCGTCCTCGCCAACAGATCTCCAGCCCTCCGCCTCTAGTTCTCCTTCACGTCGCTGCAGTAAGGACAGAGCCGCCACACCCCTCGTTCATGATGCATACAAGGTGTTTGATGTAATGCACACAAGAGAGGAACCGCTAAAAGAGAGAGGAAGATGATGACAGGTGGGCCCTACGTCCAATTTAACACTCCGTCTGTTTCTCTCCGTCTAATTTTGCCACGTAAACCCGACATGTGGGGTCGAGCTGTCAAAAAATGGTTTAACCCGTCTAAAGCGTGCAATTAGTGCTCTGGGTCACACACACTTGCCCAGTGTGGTGCTCCTCGTCATTTCCCCCAAAAGTGGTGGTTACCTGACAACTTGGCCACGAATGTGGTGATTTTTTGTCATTTTCTCTAGAAGCACACACACTAGCCAGTGGGCCAATGACAAACTTGTGTTATATAACACTAAAAATTTATTATTATATTGCCGGAGTGCGTGTGCAGGTGTATCGTGTGCGTGCAACATGTAGTGCGTGTGTGCAGGCATTAGTAGAAACAGGGGATTTAGTCCCGGTTTGTAAGACCCATTTGTCCCGATTTTGCAACCGGGATGGGGCATCCGGGACAAATGCCCCTCCCCCATTGGTCCCGGTTGTGTCAGGACCCGGGACAAATGGGGCTGACCATGTGGCAGTTTGGGTTGGAACCTGGCCAGGGCTATTAGTCCCGGTTCTTAGCACGAACCGGGATGCATATCCCATCTGCCGCGGCAGGGTTTTTGCCCTTTTCTCTGGCGCGGCAGAGTTTCATGTTTTGTGTTTATTATTTTCCTTTTTATGTTTTGTGATCTCCAGACCTCCCGGTGGCCCCTCCCCGGACCTCCCGGTGGCCCCTCCCCGGACCTCCCGGATCCCATGAGAAGAGAGGAGCCCGGTGGCCCCTCCCCGGATCCCAGGAGAAGAGAGGAGCCCGGTGGCCCTTCCCCGGACCTCCCGGATCCCAGAAGAAGAGAGAGTAGCCCGGTGGCCCTTCGCCGGACCTCCCGGATCCCACGAGAAGAGAGGAGGCTCGGTGGCCCCTCCCCGGACCTCCCGGATCCCACGAGAAGAGAGGAGCCTCGGTGGCCCCTCCCCGGAGCTCCCGGATCCCACGAGTGAATAAGTTATATATATATATATATATATATATATATATATATATATATATATATATATATATATAGATAGATATAGGGTCGCGCTATTTGACACTGTAACACCTGGGGTGTTACCCTAATAGGAAATTGTTTGTTTTCTTTTTTTGCTTGCATCATATGCATCACATGAGCATTGCATTCTGTTTTTCAATACAACTCAAAATTCAAACATAATTAAAACTTTCCCACATGTTCAAATTTCCAATTTCAAAATTGCAAACTGAACCACTCATTTGTTTTTCAAAAGTTTGGAGTTGTTCTAATCAAATTGCTTGTTAATAAAATTTTCCCTGTTATTAAAACCCTAATGGCAAATTCAAAACTCCAAATCAAATCAATCCAACTCAACATATTTAAATATGGGTTTAAAGATTAAAATTTGGCAAACAAACTAATTTCAATAATGTTTGTATCATTGCTTGTTGCTTATTAAATAAAATTTGTTATTTCCAAAATTCCCAAATCAAAACATTATTTGAAATTCACCTAACCACTTGAAAATCAAACTAATATTACCAATCTTGAAATCAATAACCAAACTTGCTTCTAATTATTGTTTTGCAAATTAATAAACTTTAATTATCAACTAAACACCCTCACACCCTATTTGACAATTTTAACTAAACAACTTTAAATCAATTAGAATTTCAATCTTGTGAAAAATATGTTGACATTGCTTAAGTTCCTGTTTTTGAAAAGTATCACAAATAATTATAAAAGATTAAACCCCAAACCTTTTCTATTCATCTCTCTCTCTTTCTTTTCATTACAAAAAAAAAGGAAAAAGGGAAAATAGCAAAGGAGAGAGGGCAAGCCCACCCCTTTCTTTCCCTTCTCCCAAGGCCCATCTCTCTTCTTCTCCTCCCCCCAGCCCACCAAACCTAGCCCAATACCCGTTCACGGTTGTCGTCTTCCTCCTCCCCCTACGTCACCCTCGTACGACCGCAGAACCACCATCCGATCATCCTCTCCCCCTCCCGATTCGCCTCCGTACCGAGCTCCTCTCCAGCATATAACCACCCACCTACCTAGCCTAGCCTAACCCTAGCTGCTCAATCTCTCCTCTCTTCTCCCATCGCCGCCACCTCCCCTCTGCTCCCATCTGTTTCTCCCTGAACCTGCAACCACCAAACGCCACCGTCAGTACCAACACCACCGTCTCCCCTCACCGCCGGTCGCCTTGGTCACCTCGAGGAGCATCCGCGGCCGGGAATGGAACCGCGGCGGTCCCCGGAGGCTCCCCGTCCCCTCGCCGCCTGCCGGGAGTCCCTGTGGTGGCCGCGCCGTCGCCGGCCACCGTCGCCTCCCTCTCCGTCGACAGCAGGCACGCGTCATCGACTACCACCGAGGTGAGCAGCGCCCACCTCCCTCCTTCCCTCCTTCCATCTCCCGTCTCCCCGCACCCACACATCCCCAACGCACGCACGCCGAGAGCCCATCACCGCCCCGTCGTGCACCGACGGCCGCAGCCTCTCCGTTCGATCGACACTTTGTTCGTCAGGTTCAGGGAGCGAAGCGATCTGTTCAATGTTCAGTTAACGTGCGTAGATGTACCATATCTTCCACCGTACCCGTATCCTATCACGAACTTGGCAGTAGCGCAGTGGTACCAATCCTTCCACGCGCACGCACAGCACCCGGGATCGAGTCCCCGCGGACGCGCAACCCCCCTTTTTGCGAGATTATTTTCCGCGCTGCGCGGCAGGCCCACGGGTCATTGACCCCCTCTGCCCAGTCACCTTCCACAGCGCCACGCTGGCCCCCCTGGCCCACGGGTCAGTGGCTAGGGCTAGTTTGCTGCACGATAACAAAAAAATTCCAACACAAATTCTTTTAACTCCAGTCCCTTAAAACTGACAGTTTGGTCCCCTGTTTTAATCTGTTAATAACTTTTGAAATATGACTCCAAATAAAAAACTCTAAATATGTTTGTTGTTCCAAATTTAATCCTCTTTCCAAATATTCCAATTGTGTACTGTTTTGAAATTCCCAAATGTATTTAAAATTCAAATTTGAATAATTCAAAAGCAAATTGCTAAATTCAATAACTAATTCATTATTAATCCAATAAATACAAATAAAATATGTTTTCCATACCATTTTGAATAACCTTTTCAAATATAAATTTTGTTTCATGGTTTGAATAATTTAAATTGCCTAAATAATTTAATACTTGTTTAATTCATTTAAATTTGATAAAATCATAACTTGCTCAAGATAAAATAATTTTGAACATGCAACATATGTTTTCAAACCATCAAAGTGTGAACTTTTCAAATGTGATTTTGAAATTATGTTTTGAATAAATAAAATTCAAATAATATTCAAAGTTGTTTTAAATTCAATTAAAACCTGTTTAATATTGTTTAATTCATAATTAAATTATCCTAATTCCAATTTCAATATTTGAAACATGTAATCCAACTAAAATTTGATGTTCTTTCCAAAAATAAACTTTGTTATTTGTTTTGAACACTTTAACTTGTTGAAAACAACAATTGCTTGTGTGACCTGTTTAAGTAACCAAACTTTCCACCCTTAACCAATAATTTCCAAACTTGTTAAACCTTATTTCCAATTGGTTCTATTGTTGTTATTTTGTTGTTTTCCTCATCCATGCATCATGCTAACCCACCTTCACCTGTTGATTAGTTGGGAAACAAATAATCTAACCATAATTCATGGGCTTTTCATATGCAACTCAAATTGCCTATGGGTCCATTTAAACCTGTTTATCTTGTCAACTAGTTTACCCTGATGCATCTTTAAACCTGTCATGCATCCATATCTTGATCATGCTGGATCTTTTGCCGTAGTAGTAATTGTTGCATCCGGTGTTTGTTCGAGGCTCGTTGCTTCTTCCCGGATAGGACGTTGAGATGATGTGAGCAACGACAAGTTCTGCTACCTTGCGGGATCTCATGCAAGTATACTCACTTGCTGCCAAATGGCTGCCTTTCATCACTTGTTACCGATGCTTTCCGTTGTTCTTATTCTAGCCTGTTGATACGATGCTTGTGTCTCGATCCTATTATATGTTTACCTTGCAGCCATGATATAGCCTTCCTTCCACTTCCTATTAACTGTTGTTTGTTTACCCTGTTGGCCCTCGTGTCGTAGTTGCATGCTTAGATTTGTTTGTGCTCGAGTCTGGTTATCCTTTGTCGTATCACCTGTTTAGTGGATAGTTGGGTTTCAATTCAATCAACCTGTTAATGTTTTGGGTAATAATAATTTGATGTTAAGGCACCGGCAGGAGGCCCGGGTTAGGGTTTTGGAGCCTGCTAGTGTCGACCTTAACTAGGAAAAGAGTCTTGTCTACTGATCCATGATGAGCGTGCTCACCGCATCCGGGTGGTAGTATGGGACCCCTCTCGACTTAGATCTGATCTGCAGCTTGTCCGAAGAGCCACACTTAGTTCGGGTGTTCCATTTGCTCCTTGCATAATGGGAGGGCCCCCCATGGTTACTGGTGATGGTTATGATGATGATGCATATAGGGCGAGGCCTGTAGTGCCGGGGTGTTGTGTCCTGCGGGAGTTTTGCACACCTGCGCTGAGTATTCGGCTGCGTGGCTGGGACCTTATAGCTCCGTGGCTCTGAGGATGGGTTGTAGAGATGGTTTGGGTCGTGTCAAGCCAACCTGAGTTTTAGTTGGTGGTTTGAGTGTGTACGGGTACTGGAGCACACCCTGCAGGGATGAATCTTCTCGAGAAGCCGTGTTTTCCGCGGTTATGGATTACTTGGTGAAAGTACTGGCTAACAAGTACTCAGAACAACTTACACCTAACTAATACTAAAGTTGACTAGTAATAGGCTTATTGACACAATAACCTGAACCATCATTAATCAACAGTGTGAGTTATCCTTGGGTTGCTTCCTTAGTAGGGGGTGACATTGGATGGGTTTGTTTGGTGAGTAGTTGTAGTTGGTTCCGATACGTTATCTTATCTCCCTCTTTCAGCCGGATGTTGTAGTGTGTTTCTGTAGTTGGTTAGTGCAGCCCGCTGCCGCTTATTTGCAATAATCCCTTCCTTTCCGTTGATCCCAAAGTATTTGTATCTTGTGATGACTGGCTACGTCGGTATCTTGTGAGTATGGTTTATCCACTTGCCAGTACTTAACCGTACTGACCCACGAATCTTTTTTGTGGCTGCATATTCAACATTGCAGTCAACAGGTTTGAAGTCTGACGACGTTAGCTTGGGAATCCCTCCGGCTTGGCCTGGGCAGGGATTGGACGCTCTCGGTTATCTTCAGGACTCTTAGTCCAATTTGCATCTTGTCCGTAGCCGGACGCTATGTTGTTTCTTCCGCTGTTATTTGGATCTTTGTATTGTATCAGTTGTATCCTTGGCTCGTTTGAGTCCTCTTGTATATATCTGTGTTGTTGTTGTTGTGGATTATTCGTGAACTGTTGTAATGTTATCAGACGTGGCAACCTGGAATCGGTTATTATGTGGATTTTGGCGGGAATGCTGAAATCTGCATAGTGCCCGATCTCGGGGCGTCACAAATGGTATCAGAGCCTTGGTTCCGATTCCCGATATTGTTTCGATACGAATGGTTATCGAAGCAACGGGTCCGCAAAGCCTGTAGGATAACCTAGCTAACGGTCGTTGTTTCTAGAGTGTCAAAAACTATTTCTGCTAAACTATTTTGGAAACATCTCAATAGGATTCTTGTTTTCTCCTTATCTCTATTCTATTTCCCCTCCCATCTTATTTGTTTTGGAGTCTACTCTCGTACTCAATCTTTCAAAGTGTTAGGATCCTACGTGGGTGGACGTTTTCTGAGGCTTTAACCTAATAGGATCGATCATCGGAAGGTTCCTGGTGGAAGAACATCGTCGTCACTCCGAGCAAGAATCTCTTGTTAGTGGTGTCGAGGAGATCAACCGGAAGCACGAAGAATCGATAGTCGAATTTCTTTCCCCTCCCGGGTTAGCAGGTGGATTGCGAGGGCGCAATCCCTTGTTAGTGGTGTCGTCTGTAACACCTGGGGTGTTACCCTAATAGGAAATTGTTTGTTTTCTTTTTTTGCTTGCATCATATGCATCACATGAGCATTGCATTCTGTTTTTCAAAACAACTCAAAATTCAAACACAATTAAAACTTTCCCACATGTTCAAATTTCCAATTTCAAAATTGCAAACTAAACCACTCATTTGTTTTTCAAAAGTTTGGAGTTGTTCTAATCAAATTGCTTGTTAATAAAATTTTCCCTGTTATTAAAACCCTAATGGCAAATTCAAAACTCCAAATCAAATCAATCCAACTCATCATATTTAAATATGGGTTTAAAGATTAAAATTTGGCAAACAAACTAATTTCAATAATGTTTGTATCATTGCTTGTTGCTTATTAAATAAAATTTGTTATTTCCAAAATTCCCAAATCAAAACATTATTTGAAATTCACCTAACCACTTGAAAATCAAACTAATATTACCAATCTTGAAATCAATAACCAAACTTGCTTCTAATTATTGTTTTGCAAATTAATAAACTTTAATTATCAACTAAACACCCTCAAACCCTATTTGACAATTTTAACTAAACAACTTTAAATCAATTAGAATTTCAATCTTGTGAAAAATATGTTGACATTGCTTAAGTTCCTGTTTTTGAAAAGTATCACAAATAATTATAAAAGATTAAACCCCAAACCTTTTCTATTCATCTCTCTCTCTTTCTTTTCATTACAAAAAAAAAGGAAAAAGGGAAAATAGCAAAGGAGAGAGGGCAAGCCCACCCCTTTCTTTCCCTTCTCCCAAGGCACATCTCTCTTCTTCTCCTCCCCCCAGCCCACCAAACTTAGCCCAATACCCGTTCACGATTGTCGTCTTCCTCCTCCCCCTACGTCACCCTCGTACGACCGCAGAACCACCATCCGATCATCCTCTCCCCCTCCCGATTCGCCTCCGTACCGAGCTCCTCTCCAGCATATAACCACCCACCTACCTAGCCTAGCCTAACCCTAGCTGCTCCATCTCTCCTCTCTTCTCCCATCGCCGCCACCTCCCCTCTGCTCCCATCTGTTTCTCCCTGAACCTGCAACCACCAAACGCCACCGTCAGTACCAACACCACCGTCTCCCCTCACCGCCGGTCGCCTTGGTCACCTCGAGGAGCATCCGCGGCCGGGAATGGAACCGCGGCAGTCCCCGGAGGCTCCCCGTCCCCTCGCCGCCTGCCAGGAGTCCCTGTGGTGGCCGCGCCGTCGCCGGCCACCGTCGCCTCCCTCTCCGTCGACAGCAGGCACGCGTCATCGACTACCACCGAGGTGAGCAGCGCCCACCTCCCTCCTTCCCTCCTTCCATCTCCCGTCTCCCCGCACCCACACATCCCCAACGCACGCACGCCGAGAGCCCATCACCGCCCCGTCGTGCACCGACGGCCGCAGCGTCTCCGTTCGATCGACACTTTGTTCGTCAGGTTCAGGGAGCGAAGCGATCTGTTCAATGTTCAGTTAACGTGCGTAGATGTACCATATCTTCCACCGTACCCGTATCCTATCACGAACTTGGCAGTAGCGCAGCGGTACCAATCCTTCCACGCGCACGCACAGCACCCGGGATCGAGTCCCCGCGGACGCGCAACCCCCCCTTTTTGCGAGATTATTTTCCGCGCTGCGCGGCAGGCCCACGGGTCATTGACCCCCTCTGCCCAGTCACCTTCCACAGCGCCACGCTGGCCCCCCTGGCCCACGGGTCAGTGGCTAGGGCTAGTTTGCTGCACGGTAACAAAAAAATTCCAACACAAATTCTTTTAACTCCAGTCCCTTAAAACTGACAGTTTGGTCCCCTGTTTTAATCTGTTAATAACTTTTAAAATATGACTCCAAATAAAAAACTCTAAATATGTTTGTTGTTCCAAATTTAATCCTCTTTCCAAATATTCCAATTGTGTACTGTTTTGAAATTCCCAAATGTATTTAAAATTCAAATTTGAATAATTCAAAAGCAAATTGCTAAATTCAATAACTAATTCATTATTAATCCAATAAATACAAATAAAATATGTTTTCCATACCATTTTGAATAACCTTTTCAAATATAAATTTTGTTTCATGGTTTGAATAATTTAAATTGCCTAAATAATTTAATACTTGTTTAATTCATTTAAATTTGATAAAATCATAACTTGCTCAAGATAAAATAATTTTGAACATGCAACATATGTTTTCAAACCATCAAAGTGTGAACTTTTCAAATGTGAGTTTGAAATTATGTTTTGAATAAATAAAATTCAAATAATATTCAAACTTGTTTTAAATTCAATTAAAACCTGTTTAATATTGTTTAATTCATAATTAAATTATCCTAATTCCAATTTCAATATTTGAAACATGTAATCCAACTAAAATTTGATGTTCTTTCCAAAAATAAACTTTGTTATTTGTTTTGAACATTTTAACTTGTTGAAAACAACAATTGCTTGTGTGACCTGTTTAAGTAACCAAACTTTCCACCCTTAACCAATAATTTCCAAACTTGTTAAACCTTATTTCCAATTGGTTCTATTGTTGTTATTTTGTTGTTTTCCTCATCCATGCATCATGCTAACCCACCTTCACCTGTTGATTAGTTGGAAAACAAATAATCTAACCATAATTCATGGGCTTTTCATATGCAACTCAAATTGCCTATGGGTCCATTTAAACCTGTTTATCTTGTCAACTAGTTTACCCTGATGCATCTTTAAACCTGTCATGCATCCATATCTTGATCATGCTGGATCTTTTGCCGTAGTAGTAATTGTTGCATCCGGTGTTTGTTCGAGGCTCGTTGCTTCTTCCCGGATAGGACGTTGAGATGATGTGAGCAACGACAAGTTCTGCTACCTTGCGGGATCTCAGGCAAGTATACTCACTTGCTGCCAAATGGCTGCCTTTCATCACTTGTTACCGATGCTTTCCGTTGTTCTTATTCTAGCATGTTGATACGATGCTTGTGTCTCGATCCTATTATATGTTTACCTTACAGCCATGATATAGCCTTCCTTCCACCTCCTATGAACTGTTGTTTGTTTACCCTGTTGGCCCTCGTGTCGTAGTTGCATGCTTAGATTTGTTTGTGCTCGAGTCTGGTTATCCTTTGTCGTATCACCTGTTTAGTTGATGGTTGGGTTTCAATTCAATCAACGTGTTAATGTTTTGGGTAATAATAATTTGATGTTAAGGCACCGGCAGGAGTCCCGGGTTAGGGTTTTGGAGCCTGCTAGTGTCGACCTTAACTAGGAAAAGAGTCTTGTCTACTGATCCATGATGAGCGTGCTCACCGCATCCGGGTGGTAGTATGGGACCCCCTCGACTTAGATCTGATCTGCAGCTTGTCCGAAGAGCCACACTTAGTTCGGGTGTTCCATTTGCTCCTTGCATAATGGGAGGGCCCCCCATGGTTACTGGTGATGGTTATGATGATGATGCATATAGGGCGAGGCCTGTAGTGCCGGGGTGTTGTGTCCTGCGGGAGTTTTGCACAACTGCGCTGAGTATTCGGCTGCGTGGCTGGGACCTTATAGCTCCGTGGCTCTGAGGATGGGTTGTAGAGATGGTTTGGGTCGTGTCAAGCCAACCTGAGTTTTAGTTGGTGGTTTGAGTGTGTACGTGTACTGGAGCACACCCTGCAGGGATGAATCTTCTCGAGAAGCCGTGTTTTCCGCGGTTATGGATTACTTGGTGAAAGTACTGGCTAACAAGTACTCAGAACAACTTACACCTAACTAATACTAAAGTTGACTAGTAATAGGCTTATTGACACAATAACCTGAACCATCATTAATCAACAGTGTGAGTTATCCTTGGGTTGCTTCCTTAGTAGGGGTGACATTGGATGGGTTTGTTTGGTGAGTAGTTGTAGTTGGTTCCGATACGCTATCTTATCTCCCTCTTTCAGCCGGATGTTGTAGTGTGTTTCTGTAGTTGGTTAGTGCAGCCCGCTGCCGCTTATTTGCAATAATCCCTTCC
The DNA here is from genome assembly GCA_028641055.1 of Alopecurus myosuroides. Taxonomy (NCBI): domain Eukaryota; kingdom Viridiplantae; phylum Streptophyta; class Magnoliopsida; order Poales; family Poaceae; genus Alopecurus; species Alopecurus myosuroides. The sequence goes on from CM054061.1 coordinate 348,547,312, forward strand.
TTTCCGTTGATCCCAAAGTATTTGTATCTTGTGATGACTGGCTACGCCGGTATCTTGTGAGTATGGTTTATCCACTTGCCAGTACTTAACCGTACTGAGCCACGAATCTTTTTCGTGGCTGCATATTCAACATTGCAGTCAACAGGTTTGAAGTCTGACGACGTTAGCTTGGGAATCCCTCAGGCTTGGCCTGGGCAGGGATTGGACGCTCTCGGTTATCTTCAGGACTCTTAGTCCAATTTGCATCTTGTCCGTAGCCGGACGCTATGTTGTTTCTTCCGCTGTTATTTGGATCTTTGTATTGTATCAGTTGTATCCTTGGCTCGTTTGAGTCCTCTTGTATATATCTGTGCTGTTGTTGTTGTGGATTATTCGTGAACTGTTGTAATGTTATCAGACGTGGCAACCTAGAATCGGTTATTATGTGGATTTTGGCGGGAATGCTGAAATCTGCATAGTGCCCGATCTCGGGGCGTCACCGACACCCAGGGTAGAGAATAGTTATTCTGCACCCTGGCCGAAAGCCCCGAACCGCACCTGGCTCGACCAGCGAGCGTGCGGTGGCAATCCCACTCGTCACCGTAAGAATCTTGAGTGTGCGACGTAAGAATCTTCCGCGTCCAACTACCAGGTGGCTGGTGCCTCTCGTAAGAAACGGCCTACGTAAGAAAATTGCAACGCGACATAAGAAAACTGCATGCAACATAACGCCTGAGCAAGTCCATGCATGCGCCTTAGTGCCTTTTCTTTTCTTTTCAAATAACCGATCTGACGAAGTAGTCTAACTGACTAATAAATTAGTAGCCAACGAAGAAGGACCATGTGGTGTTCTTCCTCCAGCACCACGAAGCATTTTTTTTCAAACCATATATGCAAGTAATTCAATAAGAACTGGTGCCTTGATGTAAGATTATGCACAATTGCATCGCCTAGTTACCCGAACATAAGATTACTCTTAACTAAATTGCCTGATTACATATATAAAACTTTTTACAAAATGGTAAAAATTACAAGCATGGTAACTGGTCCAATATTACCGTAAAAACATCCAAAAAAAAAAGAAACTACAGGCATTTTCAGTCCGATGTACAATATTTCACATATAAGTTGAGCTGTATATTGATATGTATAAGGAGTCATCAGCAACCTTGGCCGGGGACCGCCATAATGCCCGCCGTAATGCCAGCCGAATACACCGCTTCAACCTGCATTTTGCACGCCAAGATGATGCCACCCCCTCCACACTGCTGCCAGCCAACGAGGCCAGCCACCAAACCTCTAGCATCTGAGACAACGAGCAGCAGCCACCTACTCACCACTGAATTCTCCCAGCGCTGGCCGACGAGACCAACGGCAGTGTGGCCCGAAGCCCCGCTAGCTGTCGAAGTTGCTCACCTCCTTCCACACCAATGAAAATCATTTAGATTCAACTAACTATGAATTTTTGTACAAACTGCGGCAATTGCGTAACATGATCCACACGATTAAAATAAACTGTCAACGTAATTAACAGAAAAAAATACATGGACCGGAGCTTGCCATGGTGCAAGTAGGTCGGACTGAGAACTGCAAGGGAGCTAAGGTTGGGCAAACCACGGGCAAAACTGAACAACATTATTTCTCAATAACAAAAGGTATCACCAGCTAGCAAACCATGGATGCAAGGATCATATAATCTCGATAACAAAAGTTATCACCAGCTAGCAAACCACGTGCGCAAGGACCATATAACTACTCCATGTGCTGGTCTCAATACTTAGACATATCAGCAAGAAAAAGAAGGAAACTACAAAAGACGAATTAGGAGATGGAATGCTTGACAGATATACTTCTTTATTTCTAATATACCCATTCCCAAACACCAAGTACAACTGAAACCACATTGGTGGCATCACATGTGATTCCTAAAATATATACCATTTTCTGTCGCTGTATGTAGGATTGCCGTAACCTTATAAAGTAGCTACTCACAAAGTACAGTCGAGTTGTTATTGAAACATTATTAAAGCTGAGTCATTCTATAAACTGAAGTAAGAAAACAAATTCAGAACATACGTCTTTATTTATCCCAGGTAATGAGTACCAAATTCTATCTAGCTGGAATCGCGGACTGCTCACCAAAATAACATATTCCCATCTCGTTTATGTTACAGAAAACTAGCTAGCGATAAACACAAATCCAAAATGAACCAAACAAAATTCCTATCACATAATATTACTCCTTGATTGATGGCAGGTTAGACCAAAAGTTATGCGAAGTCTCACAGGCTGGATGAGATCTATACAAGTTCACCTCATGCAACTGAAATAAAACTAACACCAATTTGCAGATTTATGACTGTCTGGGTAATACACACGTAATGGAGATGGGCTGGAAAAACAAATTTGTGTGAAAATTACGTACCATTGTGGTTTGTTGACTTTTGAGGGTGGAGAGTGGCCAGGAGTAGTCATGGAACCTGTGTAAGTGCATGCTGGCCTTGCAAGGTGGAGGCATTTACGGGTGGCTTGACTCGATGGATGCCAGGCCAACAAGGAGAGCGTCTTTTTCTCCAACATAGAACACCGGCAGCGTGAAGGCAACCGCCGCAACACCTCCCGCCATGAGGCCAGTCTCAGCAGCGCTCGAGACCATGTCTACCCGCCAGGACGCGAAGCTTCCCCACTGTCTGCTGCCCCCCACCCCCCCCCCCCCCCCCCCCCCCACCCCAACAACCACCACCCACGGTGCTTCCAACAAGGACATCATCTTTTTCTCCGACGTAGAGCACCGGCAGATTGAAGCCAACCGCTGGCGCCCGCCGCTACACTTCCCTCCGCGGCGCCAGTCTCAGCGGCACCCAAGACCAAGTTACCCGCCAGGACGCGAAGCTTCCCCACTGTCTGCTGCCCCCCACAACCACCACCCACGGCGCTGCCCGCTGATTACATCCGCAGACCCGATAGCACCGCAAAGCCCAGCCCCAGCCGCTGGCCTAGCCCCCAAGGCTTCCCGCCGGTTAGCACACCTCAAGCTCACGGAATCATCAGATGCAGTTGTTCGTCGCCGCTACAATCTCTAGCTGTAATCGCTATAAAGGTTTAGTGTGAACATACATGAGTCTCACTCTAGCAATTTCAATTAATTGTTCTGTTAGCGGAAACTGGCACGATGTTGCTAAAAGGCATTGGTAATTAAAAAAATTTGAGTTATGGGCTTGAAAATAAATTGGGTCGCTCATCTGGTCGAGCCGCCGATGTCTGCATCAAGCTACTTTGCTCTGACTATTTATTCCATAATGGTGCTTTAATCTTACATTATTAAATTCAATAACAGATTCATCTTCTTTGCTCTAAGGACACTTGAATATATTTGTCAAGCATGGTTACAAAAATCTCACTACTGATTAGACACAAAGTAAAAAGGCAAGAGGAAAGGCAGGTGCGATTGGGCACCGGGCGTCTCAGTTATTATCCCCAAACCGCTCGTCACCGGGCGCTCTGTACTAGAAAGGCAAGAGGAAAGGCAGGTGCGATTGGGTACTGCCGTAGTGGGCTAGCTCAGAAATGGAACCGTCAAAGTAAAAAGTAAAAGAAAATTACGACGATGGGTGGTGGTTCAAACCACTTTGGATCGAATCAGGTGGAAGGACGACTCGGTTGATGACCCGGATACAGAATTGATAATTCTGCATCCAGCGTGTCTAATAGAGTTTCTATATATATATATATATATATATATAGGGAAAATGGTTTCTACTCCCGGGTGTAGCTACACCCACGTCTCATATACTGTCGTACGGAGGTATGGGTCATACTTTTTCGATCCAAGTATGTTCATATACTATATTTAAGATAGTTCAAAACAAGTTTCGTGAAAATTTAGAAAATTGAGTATGTAGTTTGCACTATATAATCAAAATACCGGTATATATGTACATATAAAAGGAGTATGCAGAAAAATTACACATACTACGTAAAAAGTAGTATATATACTGCTGAAATAGTAATATATACTGCATACTACCTGTACATACTCTCCGGTATGATAGATACTACATACATCATACTAAACACATGTGGGTGTAGCTACACCCGGGAGTAGCCTGAATTTGTCCTATATATATATATATATATATATATATATATATATATATATATAGCAAAAGAAGGAAGCCTTATATTACAGAAGCAAAGTATATCGAGCATATTACATGACCGATGGAGTGGATTACAAAATAAAATTCAGTCCCAACCGGCGCTATATTACTCTCCATTTACATTTAGCACATCTGCATTTAAGAAGCCCACAATTTCCTCCTGAATTGCTCGTATATGGTCCCCTAGTAGAAGACCGTCCCGGAGCCGTTTGTTCTAATATAAAGAAGAGTGGTCAATATATATTAATGAAACTAAGTAACTAAAATCAATGGTAATAAGAAGAATTGACGATAGAGGTACTTGAACGTGCTTTAAATCTCTGCCCTTGGGATAGGTCGTCTGACGAATGAACTCGCAGACGTACTATCCACACAAGTGATTCCCCGTCTCTTTGTTGCAAGCACTTTACGAGAACATGGTTCAATCAAAATAATAATCAACCAGCCATGATAATAGTATCGACACTAGAATCAAGGAGATGCGTAGATCTAGATAGTAGTACTTACTTGCACAATATCAAAGGTAAGCTCTAATTTCCATTCACCGGGAGACTTTTTTGTGAACCTCTTCCAAATGCTGCACGAGAAAGAAAAATATAAAAAGAGTTAGTAATTACTTGATATCCGAAAATGAAACAAAGTAGTCAATATAGTGTCATATATAAAGACAGAAATTAATAAAGAAATTACCGCTGGATCAGTTCCTGCATGTCCGCCCACATCGTTAGGGGTTTACGTTTTGGGTCCATTACCATTACTTTTCCTTTGTCAACTTGGAAGATTAGCAGAATATATTGGAAGCTGCGCACGCAGAACTCATCAATTATACAGTGAACATCGAGTAAGGAAAACAGAATGTCTACAACACAGTAACACTAACCCGAAGTTGTAAGGAAATAGTATTTTCCGTCGGTGTTGGTGAAACATTATTGCCCTCAGAATATTATGTTCTGTATCATTGGCAGAAAGCTCAACAGTCTTTGCATTAACAAAATGTGGGTCAATGAACCCAATATCTACAGCTTCCCCCGAAAGGGGTTTGGTCTTGGTCTCGTATCTTCTTCCTCCTTCCAGTCCACCTCTTTCTTCCCAGATTTGATGCCCTTTTTCGGCCGTCCGGTGAGGTGAGGAAGAGAGGTTCCATCTAGTGCCTGGCGGCTGCCGGCCACCGACGCTTTGCCCCGCTATAGCAGTGCTAGTAGAGAGCTAACACACAGTCATTTTTTTGCGGGGGCTCGCTCTTACCTATGCTCCGTGCTGTTTACTTCATAGCTACAGATGGAGGTGAGCTGCCATGATGCCGTCGTCTCTGTGCAGTACCAAGCTCCCATGATTCTACATATCCATTCTCCCCTTCGTATCATGTTGCTTATTATCTTCTCTCTTTTGTGATTTCTTTTTTGTGCAATAGTGTTCTTGAGCAGGGAAAGAACACTTGGATTTCTTCCATGTTAATAATGGATTCAGAGAGGTATAGAGATTGGTTTTCTCTTCCATGTTGTTTCTGTTCAAGGGTAAAGATTTTTCCATAATTTGATTACTCTGTAGTATGAACATGGTCTCTATCTCTAATCCTCCTCCTCCCTTGCTTTTTTGATTTGTAGTTTGCTTTTTTTTTCCTGATCTTTGGTACTGTGCATGTCAGATGGATTAGTCGAATATCTGTAGCTAGCTTGATGAGTACTAGTGTGTATCTGTAGCTAGCTTGATGGGTACTAGTGTCTATCCGAAATGGAGGAAACCAGTTTTCAATAAATTAATATGTTGCACGAGCTTGGTTGAGCAGTTCCACACCTTTTTACCATGCATTTGTGTAGTTAGGAGACAGGAATAAAGACACTAATTACCAGGTCCTGATTAACAAAAATATATGACGGTTCGCTCCACGGTGTTCTAGTCCGGGATGCAAGAGGCAGATTATTTTCACTCAAGAAATTGATAACTTGTACTCTTGATAAGAGTGCACAAAGAAAAGTCCACGGTCCGCGTAGCCCAAGAATCAAGTGCACACAATCAAACACGCCTTGTGAAATCCTAAATTATAACGACTTTTCTACGGAGTGACCTGGGCTGATAAGATTCTTTATTTAGCAGTCTTGAGGTACAATGCATGCGTGTGTAGGGTCCACTTGCGGACACAGGCTAGCGACAAGGGATTCGCCTTTTTTCCAGGAGCTCACGCAAGGCCATTTTCAGGACCGTGATGTCCCCGTCAGACGGCCGTTTGTGATCGAGATTATCCAACGGTTACCAGTGCATAGGTAGCTATACCCCATGATAAAAAATCCACACCCTATATATATATATATATATATATATATATGAATATGCAATGAACGAGGTGAGATAGAGAAATAAGCACTTATAGACAATAGGCACTAACGATAGATTTGTCGAGGGCCTGTTGCTGGAATAACTGAAACAATTCCTTAAATTGAATCAGACCCATTCCATCTTCATACCCGTAGTGCTCGTCCTTAACGCGGAGACATATCCAGTCATGAGATTTGTCAGCGGCTTCGATATACCAACTATGCACTCTTCGTATTTTCTTTGGTAGATCCTTTATCTCCTCGGGTTTGACGAGAGGCTTCCCGTACTGGTATTTGTACGCATATTCAGTAGTCTAGTGTTTGTATATACTCAGCAATGGACACATCCGCAGCACCTGCCCTGTCTGTGTATAGTGTTATAAACTCTGGATCAATTTGTTCGTCAGCACTATTAGTGCTCGGCCCCACCTGGGCATTGGAAATCACTTTGAGCGGGGAGATGGATTGTATTTTCTGCTCTCCGAGCTGGGCAACTGATTTCCCCCTTTTCCCGCTTGCGCTACTACTCTTCGTCGACCGCACCATTTCCTGTGTGACTTCAGAGTAGAGCGGTCATAGTCATATGACAGACTCGGCTCGGGTTGATGAAGAGTCTTCACCATTTTCCAAGCTAGTTCTACATCTTCTCTGGTCTCGGGGAAATCTGTCTTTTTCTGCTCCATCCGCTTTGATTTCCACACCTCGTATTCGTCCCTTGTGATTTTCTGGGTTTCCTCAGGAGTATAGTCGTAAGGTAACTTGGGTACCTCCTTTGGTACCTTCGGGAGGGGTGACCGTTGACATTTGGGTGATCTTTTAATTTTCGGCAGAAACTTAGTGGGCGGAGAAGGCTGACGCGGCGGCGTAGGTGACCGCGGTGGAGAAGGCAGACGCGGAGGCGTAGGCGACCGCGGTGGAGACGTGCACGGCGTATGCAACCGCGCTGGATACGGCATGCATGGCGAAGACGACCGCGCTGGAGACTGTTGCGCTGGAGAATGGCGAGGATTCGATGGCCTTGCCGTCTGATTTGGGAGCACAATATATTCCTTTAGCCATAGAACAGTCAAGTTCTTGGCTTCTCCGAGTTCAGTCAACTCTTCGTCTTCACCTTCAGGGAAATCAAGCTTCACCGCTCGAATCCGTTGACAACTTCATCGACCCCAACAACAGCTTAGCCCGGTCGAACCAGAAGACTATGGTGAGTTGGTTCGTTGCCAATTGGTAAGACATAGCCTACCGCCGCCTTGATGGTTATATTGACGTCCTTCACGTGGAGCTCACATGATTCTCTTTATGCCTTAGGTTATAGATTGCTTTTCCTTCGGCGTCCAACGTGCCCCCATGCCCGTAGAACCATGACCTTGTCCGCTCGACCCACAAGAACGGCTCGGGAGTGATCTCCGGCTTAAGCAGGTCGTTCTCCCAATTCTCCCACTTGGGACTGGAAGCCTTATAGCCAGCTTGCCCCATAACATGGTGATATACCTTTTTGGCGGAGTTTTTCTCATTTGTTTTTGTCCTTTCCTATACATTCTCTGACAGCTTGTACTTCACAAACTATGCCCATAATGGTTTTATTTTCTCATACCCTTGAGTGAAATCTGGAGTCTTGCCCTTCTTAACATAGTCAAGGTTCAATCTTTTCTTCAAGTTTTTGAATTGCTCGGCCATCTTTTTCAGGGTCCACGCATTGACCTTTTCCTGTATCTCAATTTTCATTTTAGTAACATCGGCCTCATTCACATCCGCCTCATTCTCGTCCAAGATCTTTGAGAAAAGATGATCTTTGGCTATTTTGGTGACATATGAAATTCCTTGTCTCCGCGGATCTTTTGGCTGATTCCACTCATGAACAGTGATCGGGATAAGATCCCTAACTAGCACTCTGCATTGCTTCACAAATTTTTGGGCAACATCAGCGGGAAGCTCGAGTGCGCCGTCTGCTACGATCGTGTCGATCCTATATCTTTCTGTATCTTTTAACTTCTTTTTTGCGCCTCGTTTAGTCTTTTTTCCGGTTGATATGCTTGAACCGGATGGCTAAAAATATAAAGACTGTTAATACATGTATATAGACAACGGATGCTTCATTAATTAACATATCTATATATATGCACCTCGGAGCCGGTGTTTGTAATTTGTACGGCTCCACCGGAGCCGTCGGCTGCTCCCTTATCGGAGCCGCACTACTATAGAAAAGATTATAGGAGGCTCGTTTTTTTGTTATTCGAGGCGCATATGGAATGAGCCTCCAGCGCCAAGCCTCGCATATTTTGGCTTATAGGAGGCGCATTTTGAAATGCGCCTCCTATACTTGCATATAGGAGGCGCATTTGAAATGCGCCTCCTATATTCAAGTATAGAAGGCGCACTTATAGGAGGCGCATTCCAGAATGCGCCTCCCATAAGTTATAGGAGGCTCATTTCAGAATGCGCCTCCCATAAGTTATAGAAGTCGCATTTCAGAATGTGCCTCCTATAACTTATGGGAGGCGCATTCTGAAATGCGCCTCCTATAACTTATAGGAGGCACATTCTGAAATGCGCCTCCTATAACATATAGGAGGCGGCATATGCATATAAATGCGCCTCCTATATATCCTCATAAACGCCTCCTATAACATTTTCAAATTTTAAAATTTGCAGAATTACTGCACATTTCAGAATACACATATACAAGTATATAGATACACAAATACAGTACAATAGTCCAGAATTTCCAGAAACTAGAATCACCATGAATACCATCAACTTGAATCAATCGCGACATACATATATGAAAGTTCATTTATACGAAATACTCTCTCCGTTCCACAAAGTAAGACGTTGGGGAGTTTTCTGACAAACTCAAAAACGGTTCAGATTGACCTATCTTCCCTTGTCGGAACGTAGCGATCGCACAAAGATCTGGAAACAGAATATCAAAACAACACACAATGATCGCGGCCGAGATCTCCAGCCATCGGGCTCTCCTCCGGCCGCGCCTCGTCGGGGATCTCCTCCACCGGCGTCTCGCCGGGGATATCCTCCAGCCGCGCCACGCTCTCCTCCAGCCGCGTCTCGCCAGGATCTCCCCCAGCCGCGTCTCGCCAGGATCTCCTCCAGCCGCATCGGGGCTCTCCTCTAGCCGCGCCTCGCCGAGGCTCTCCTCCAGATGCGCCTCGCCAGCCAGCCAGCACGCCCAGGCGCCAGCCAGCCAGGTCGAGTTCCTCCGCTACATCGTGCCCAACCGCTGCTCCCAGAACATGGAAACCTGCAGAACAACAACAACACCTGAACAATCAGAACAGCATCACCTGAACAATCAGAACGTGGCAACTTGACAGTGGAAATTGGAGAAGCATCACCTGAACACCGAACAACAACATCCTTATAAGCAGTAGAAAAACTGGAGCATCATCCTTGAGCAGCAGAAACAGCAAGCAGACCAGGAGTATCTGCAACAATGGAGCATCAATTGAATTTTCTTTGCTAGCAAGGATACAATCAGAAACACAGTAGGCACTGACAGTGGGCAAATAAATAAAGAAACAATAGGCAAATAAGAAAAAATCTTGCATCAGTTGGAAAATACTCGTGCTACTAACAGCAAGAGCAAGCTTGGAGTATAGATTAACATCACGGCAAGCAGTGCAAGCAAAGAAGAGAGAAGAGAATATCAAGCAAGAAAATAAGTAAGCAAGGGGTACAGTTCAAAATATTACAGTTAAAATTTCAAGCAAATGTACAGATCAAGCAATCAAATGTACTCCGTACTGCAGATATTTCAGTTTCACAGGAGTTATAAAGCACTAGAGAATTATTACAGCAACATAGCAATAGTAATCTTCAGTTTCAGTTAATTTTAATTAATGAGAATACTGGAGTACAAAAGCTAGCAATGAGTGCAAGCAATCGGATCAATAATTCAAGTACTTGTGCTTCCTTGGCATGAAGAAATAGAGAAAGCATTTGTAGTGTGGACTGGAACAGAATTAAGTGCACACACAACTATCTAAGCCTGCAGTTTGGAAACAACACAAGAAGCCTGTAGTGTGGACAGGGATCCTACTCTCTAGTGGCAGTACAAACAATGCAGTACACACTCGTACTCCACACGCACAATAGCCACCAAGAAACGACACCAAGAATGCATTAGGACATGGTCAACTAGACTACAACACAAATTTCTGCAAGTATACTGTATTTGCAATTTCCATTTTACACAAGTCTGCATTTCTATTTCACACAACCATACACGGTCACATAAGAATTGTTGTTTGTGCCTTCTTTGACACATACCTTAAGCCCGGTAAGGAGTAATTATGAAAAATAAATCATAGCCATCTAGGACAATTATCTGCATCTATAGGTCAGGGGTTATAACTTCAATGTATCTCACATACTATGTTCAGGTACAAGCAAAATATAAGCATACATAGTACTATGGAGATCCTGTAAAATTCAGAAAACAGGAACTGCAAAACTGTGAGCGAGCAACAGTAACCCGCTATACCAGAGCAAAACCTCTTAAATTACTGGAATATAAACATGGTTCTGCCGTCGTCGGAAACCAGCTGCGAGTAACCGTCCAGTGTCACCAGACCAAAATTTTACCAAGCAGCAATTCCGAGTCAACCATACATACGACAAACAGACTGCTACCGAGGAGAAGACAGCGCCCGTCAGGGACACCAATCCGGTCAACACACACATAGGATAAATCTTCACAGTTAAAAGTAGTAGTAGTAGTAGTAGCAACCATCTTCATGGCTGCTCTAAATTATCTGAACGTTTCATATAAAATTTGAATTCAGCATGAATGTATACACAACAAACAAAGGTTTGACAAATAAACTTCTACCAAATAGGAGATAGTGTTCATCAGGAACACCAATCCGGTCAACACAGACATAGTATAAACTTCAACAATTAAGTAGAAACCATGTCCATGCCTGCTCTAAAGCAACTGAACGTTTCATGTAAAACCTGAATTCAGCGTGAGCTCCACTAGAGTCAACCAAGCAAGCTAGTATCTGTTCCATCTCACCGGTAATAGTAACCGCAGGCATCCGCGGAGGGATCGAGTTAGTCAACTCTACTTTCTAAAAACTGCTACATGTGCAAAACTACTGTTCCCACTTGGCACAGATCAGATTAGTACCTGGGGTCCGAATATGAAGCCAGTAGAAAGGGGGAAACTAGCTAGAGAGAACAAAAATAGATAAATAAAAAAACAAAATCTGTAGATTGCCCACAGTAAGAGCATCGAAGCGAATCAGTTCATCGACGCAGTCATTGCATCCCGGAGACGAGGGAAACCCCACGCACGCGCGGACCAAGCAGCGGGGAGGAGGAGCACGAGGATGTTAGCAGAGTGGGCGTACCCGCACTTGTCGCAGAGGAGAGCGAAGGCGGCGCTGGATCGCAGCGGCCAGCCCTTCCTCCACTCCCCTCGACCAGGCGCGGCCTGCGCGGGCGTGGAGCCGTGGACACAGCGACCACGAGCTCCTTCTCGTCTCTCTCTGTGAAGTAAAAGACGGGGAGGGGGCGGAGGGATTGGATCTTGTACCTAAGAGTGGAGACGGCGACCAGGCGCGGGCTAGCGAGCGTGGGGACGAGGACCTCGAGGCGTGCTCCAATGGCGGCGGACTCAGGACGGGCGCGGGACCTGGAGCGGAGGGAGCGGTTTTTCCCGCGTGGGGTCTCCAGGAGGTCGAGCGCCGCCGTCGTCTTTGGTGTGGGAGAGAAGGAATGGGAAATTGGGGAACTGAGAACGCCTGTGCCTAATTTGTTTCGGAATAGGCGAGGCCCATATTACAAACTGCGCCTCGTATAAGTTAGGCGAGGCGCATATTACAAACTGTGCCTCGTATAAGTTATGCGAGGCGCATTTCCAAGATGCGCCTCCTCTGTGTTATGCGATGCGCATTTTCAAGATGTGCCTCCTATACATTATGCGAGGCGCATTTTCAAGATGTGTCTCCTATATATTATGCGAGACGCATTTCCAAGATGCGCCTCCTATATGTTATGCGAGGCACATTTTGAAGATGTGCCTTCTATAATGCATATATAGGAGGCGCATTCCACAAATATGCGCCTCCTATATCTCCAACTATAGGAGGCGCATCTGTGAGATGCGCCTCGCCTTTGCTGACTCAGAAGCCACCCGGGCCCACACAAAATATAGGAGGCGCATATTATAGAAGTGCGCCTCCTATAATTACATTATAGGAGGCACATATTGACAAATGCGCCTCGCATAACCTGGGTCCAGGAGGCTGTGATCCCTACATAAAGTATGCGAGGCGCATATGTTTGGAATGCGCCTCCTATATATGCATTATAGGAGGCACATCTTGGAAATGCGCCTCGCATAATATATAGGAGGCGCATTTTGCCAATATGTGCCTCGAGCCCTCATTTTCTCCTATAGGCTTTTCTCTAGTAGTGCCGTCAGCTTCTCCTCCACCGGAGTCGTCGGCTTCTCCCTCACCGGAGCCGTCAGTTTCTCCCTCAGCAGAGAGGTCTCCTTGGGTGAGCTTCGGATCTCCCTCACCGGAGTTGTTCATCCACTGGCTCACATCGGTCTCTCCGTCGGCCCCGCGGATGAAACCCTCGAGCAAGTTTTCCGCATCTTCGTCTCTTGGCTCCATACTATATATTCTGAAAATACACAAAAGGAGTAACTATATGTTCCAGATCCATTTCATCAAAATTGATTATAGATAATAACTAGTGATCCATTAATTTCATCAAAATTGTTTATAGATAATACACAAAAACAGCAACATATTCATGAAATATTTAAACGTATGATAATACACACCAAGAGTTACATATAATCCGGGTTCATTTTATTTAACCCCAATACATCACGATCGAATAATATCACTTATACATAATCTCATGACATCTCTCAAACTAACTAACTCCGATCGGGTCCTAAGCCGCGGGGTGCTGAGTCGCGGGTGCTACGCATCCGACTAAGTAAATATTCCGTAATTAAGTAAAATACCTTAGTATAATATTCCGTAACAAGCCCATCTTCACATTTTGTGCTTGTTACGAGGCAAGTACACGTGATGGCGATCCGGAAAATGACGAAGACAAGAATTTTTGGAAATCTTTGAAACTAAACAAAATCATATATGTAAGATCGTGAGATCAGAACAAGGTTAGACCCTTTTGTCCACGCACATAATGGGGACATTATTCATAACCCCGGAAGGGATTTCTGAGGAATGTCACCATTACGTATGTCGACAAAAGGGTTTAACTTCGTTCGGATCTCACGATATTACATATATGACGTTAATTAGTTCCAAAGAAATCCAGAAACCCCCATCTTTCTCCTTTCACCGGATCACCACCACCTGCAGTACCTCTTAACAGGAACAAGATGGTCATCGGGCCTTGATGTGCAGTTGCACCTTCACCTTTTGTGCTTGTTACGAGGTAAGTACACGTGATGGCGATGCGGACAAAAGGGTTTAACTTCGTTCGGATCTCACGATATCACATATGTGACGTTATTTAGTTCCAAAGAAATCCAGAAACCCCCATCTTTCTCCTTTCCCCGGATCACCACCACCTGTAGTAACTCTTAACAGCAACAAGATGGTCATCTGGTCTTGATGTGCAGTTGGACCTTCACATTTTGTGCTTGTTACAAGGTAAGTACACGTGATGGAGATTCAAGGGAAGGAAGGGTTTCTAGAAATCTTTGAAACTAAACAAAATCATATATGTAATAGTGAGATCCGGACAAGGTTAGACCCTTTTGTGCACATACACAATGGGGATATTCTTCATAACCCCGGAAGGGATTTATGAGGAATGTCACCATTACGCATGTGCACTAAAGGGTTTAGCTTCATCCGGATCTCACGAACCATAATACATATGTGACATTATTTAGTTCGAAAGAAATTCAGAAACCCTCGCATTCATTCCTTTCCCCGGATCACCACCGCATGTAGTACCTCTTAACAGGAACAAGATGGTCATCGGTATGTGTGCCTCATATTTAGGGTGGACACATACAAGCAGCCTTGGTGGACCCGGCGCGCCAAGTGGGAGGCACAGGATCCTAACTTTGTGAAAATCACAAGGCGCACCGAATCACCAAGGCCATCTGAGTGTGAACCAACTCTTTCAATCATCGACATTTATTCAAAAGATCGAACAAACATCACAAATAAACTTAGTGAAAATTTTCTAACTTAGTGAAAATTTTCTAACTTAGTTAAAATTTTCTAACTTTGTGAAATTTTCTAACACTAATTTAGTGAAATTTTCTAAAAATTCTTAAGTGAAATACCTAAGTAAATTTTTCTTAGTCTAATTTTCTAAGAACATTTTTCTTTGTAAATTTTTCTAACACTAAAAATTTTCTAAGTCTAATTTTCTAACACTAAAATTCCTAAGTCAATTCTAACAAATCTAAAATTCCTAAGTCTAATCTAAAATTCCTAACATTTGTAATAATTCATAACTAATGATTCTAACATTTGTAACATTAATAAAAAAGTAAAACAAAAAAAGTAATTAAAAAAGAAAATAAACAAAAAAATCCCTCTGTTTAGGGCGCGATGGAGACATGCCTTACCTCTCTTGGGCGCGGGCAATGGCGGCGCGCAGGAAGTGGAGGCTCCGCGCGCGCGGGCTAGTGGCGGCGCGACAGAGGCGAACGGGATCGTGGGCGGCGCGACGGAGATGTGCGGCGACGGGCAGTGGCGGCGCGCGGCCTAGTGGCGACGGGATCAAGGGCTGCACGCGCGGGCGGCGCGATGGAGGATTTGAGCAGCCTGGCCGCGTCGGTTCTTCCCCTACGCGCGGTTATGAATTTTGGGAGGGAAGGGGACGCGTATATAGGCACGGGCATCCGTCCCGGTTGGTAGGAACAACCGGGACGAAATTGTTTTTCCTGTCTGGGGTGCGCTCAGTGGGGGTGGGCATCCGTCCCGGTTGTTTGCAAAAACCGGGAAGAATGCCCTATTTTAATTATTTTTTGTTTTCTATTGTTTCCTTTATGTTTTATTTCATTTTCCTTTATGTTTTCTATTGTTTTATTTTGTTTTCTCTTGTTTTATTTTGTTTTCTATTGTTTCCTTTATGTTTTATTTCGTTTTCCTTTATGTTTTCTCTTGTTTTATTTCATTTTCCTTTATGTTTTCTATTGTTTTATTTTGTTTTCTATTGTTTCCTTTATGTTTTATTTCGTTTTCCTTTATGTTTTCTCTTGTTTTATTTTGTTTTCTCTTGTTTTATTTTGCTTTCTATTGTTTCCTTTATGTTTTCTATTGTTTTCCTTTATGTTTTCTATTGTTTTCCTTTATGTTTTATATTGTTTTCTGTTGTTACCTTTTTTGTTTTCTTTTGTTTCCTTTATGTTTTCCATTATTTCCTTTATGTTTTCTATTGTTTTATTTTGTGTTCCATTATATCCTTTATGTTTCAAATAATAACTCCACACGTTTCAATACAAAACAAGGTACGCTAAATTTATAATAAGTGCACTTCAGACCAATTTATAATAACTCTATTCATTTACATAGTTTCGTCGCATACAAGGCATCCAGGTGATTTGTAGGGGGATGTAGAACAAAACAATCGGTATCGCCATCATACAGCCCGACCGTGGATGTTTCCCGTAGTTCCTTCTTAAAAGAAGTACGTCTACGTTGGAGAGGTGGGGAGCCACCTAGGCGCTCCTCAATAGCACGGATGTGCACACCTTATTCTCCGTGAGCTTCTCCGGTGAGTGAGATTCTCGTTTCCACTATGAGGTCGACTTGAACGCGTTGACCAAACCTTTACAAGGGGTTGTGGCTACTCCACAAGTGAGATGGAGGCTCTCAACAATCGAAGCTTTTTGCTACAAGGTGGAAGCTACAAGCACTAGGGTTTCCCTTGGATGACAAGGCAACCAAGAGATTACAAGATCCCAAGAGTTGTGGTGTGGGAACACACGTTTTGGCTTGGTGGAAAGGTAGATCTAGGCCTCCTCAATTAGATCCTTGAAGGGCATCGAGTTTGGTTGGAGGAGGAGGGAGATCGGGGCGTTTTGAGCTCTACAACAATGGAGGAGAGAGAGGAATGGACGAGCTACCTATCTAGAGGAAGAAGACAACTATTTATAGGCTCCTCCAATTTCTGACCGTTGCAGTCTGCCAGGGCCGGAATATTCCGGTGTTAGCACCGGAAATTTCTAGTCTGCCCTGGCCGGAAATTTGAATAGTCTGGGGGGCGGATCTTTGAAATATCCGGGGGCGGAAATTTCCGCCTCAATATTCCGCCCCCATCTCTGCGTGCGGGCACCAGCCTGTTGAAGAAATTCGCTAAGGACCAGGGGCCGGATATTTGCACCGGAAATTTCCGGGGCAAATTTTCGCCCCAGCTTCTGTGCGCGGGCACCTGAGAAGGCTCCATTTTCTGCTAAGTTCCAGAGGACCGGATTATTGCACCGGAAATTTCCGGGGCAAATTTCCGGCCTAGCTTCTGTGCGCGGGCAGCTGGAGAAGAACTTGATCGTTTTGAAGATGCCAGAGTGTCCGAAATATTCCGGTGCCAGGGAAGGATATTCCGCCCCATAAGCACCGGAATTTCCGGCGTGATCACTGAAAAATCCGATGGCAATAATTCCAGAGTGTAGACATCCTCTTTGATCTTTTGACAGGAGTATAGCAATAATTATCTAAGAGAATAGCTGCACAGTCTAAAACAACATTGTTAGACAGGTGATACCCGCGTTGTTATCATCACCAAAATCATTAGAGGGATCATGAGCTTTCAATATCCCCCTTTTTGGTGAGTGATGACAACACGGGTATTTGCAAGGAAATAAACTAACAATGCATGATATGAAAACATCACAGATAGCATATATAGGAGACATGCCTCCTAATAATAGTTCACCAACGAATAACGAGTACGATAAGACGAAGTTCGAAAAGACGCATGAAACGATAAAAGGGGCAACAAAGAACGAAACCTACCCAAGCAAATCCCCGCGATCATCTAAATCTTCTCCCCCTTTGGCATCAGGACACCAAAAAGAGAAAAGAGAGTGCTACGTCCCATGGAACAAACTCTAGGCTTGGGTGTCTTCTTCTTCTTCTTCTTCCTCCTCTATAACATCCTCCATGTCCTCATCATCATCCACTCCGAGATCCCAGTCAACGTCGTGGTTGTTCCAATTCTTGTATGGAATCCTGGCAGGAGGAGGAGGTGGCACATTGGGAACCTGGAGAGCTATCATGATGTGGTGCTGGTTCTCCAGGATGTTGCGGTGCTCCACATAGGCACTGTAGTTCTCCTTGTGGATGCACACATTTATGCACATCACCTTCTCAATAGTGCAAACAAGCCATGAGCGCTTCTTCTTGCCAGGGGGAGGAGGACGCATGCGAGGATCACGGTGGCCCTGACCAGTGGCGCCAACATCATGAGCAGCCTGCTGAGTGTGTGCAGCCTTCTTGTACAGAGTGACATCCTTGTGCTCTTCACAGTATAGCTCTAGGTCCTCACGGAGTGCCTCGGGATAGCGAGCCTTGATGAGCTTCATGATGTACGGAGCATACGGGGGCACTTTGCGGTGAAAGAGAGCAAAGTGGATCTCATTGAATATGAAATCCATCACATCAATCTTGTGGGCCTGCGTGTCAGTCATATCACTCTCAGTGAAAGTCAGGAAGGCGTGGTACATGAGATTGACCAAGCCGCCACGAATAGCATCATTATTTCCCGCACTCGGAGCAATAGTCTCCCTGAACATACGCAGCAGAATGTCATAGATGGCAAATAGTCCTTTGGCCGAGCCAATCACACCTGTGGAACCATACAGCTCAGAAGTCTGTTCTTCTCATACTCCACCCTATGAACATGCATGCGGTGACCCTAAGGAGTGTTAAGACCAGAAAATGGATACCCGAGCTCAGTAGCAAAGTCATGAAAGGTGGCGGTGAGCAAGTGAGGGTCAGACATCCAAGACATCCCAATATCCTCAGAATCATCAATGACAAGTGTGGCGAAGAACTGATGGATGAACGTGGTATTGTAGGAGCATCTAGTCTCCATGAGGGGACGCAGACCAAGTATTTCAGCCAACTGGACGGAGTTGTTGAAGTAGGAAGGATTGGCAGCCAAATGAGCAAAGTTGATCACCTTCATGGGACACACGGGCTTGCTCATCACAGTGTACACCTGCTTGAATAGGGTCTCCTGCTCAACATGCCAGAAGCACGAATCGATGGTGGGGTCTTGAGGTCCCTCTGTGTACCATGCCTTGAACTCAGGGATGGTCATGGTGGCTAAGTTGAGAGCGGCCTTGCCTTGCTGCCTGCCTGCCTTGCGAGCAGCCATGTCAGCGTCACGTTTACGCGCATATTCTTTCTCAGCATCCCTCGCACGCCGGCGAGTCTCATTCTCATCAACAAGTGTCCCCTCATCATCTTCCCTCATGTTACGGTAGCACTTGCGAGAGCTAAGCAACTTGGCGGGCCTAGAGCTTGAACCATCTGCGAGGAAAGCAGGAAAAATGCAAAGAAAAAGAAATAAAAAAAATCAAAATCGGGGGCTCACGACTTGGAAATGGAAAGAATAGATCTATGTTCGAGATTCAGTGCAGGACGGAAATTCCGGTCTCTGGTGCGGAAATTCCGGCCACAGGGAAATTTCCGGGGGGAGGAAATTCCGGTCCTGGGGCGGAAATTTCCGGCCTTCGGAATTTTCGAAACCAGATCTAAATCTGGGGCCTACAACGAATCTAGAACGAAGAAGTTGTGCACAGAGGTAGGGACCTAGCGGAAAAAGCGAGGGACCTAGCGGAAGAAATCATAGGGAGTACAACATATCAGCAGAAAAAGCGAGGGACCTAGCGGAAGAAATCATGAAGCATCAAATCGAAATAGCGCATATATACAACAACTCAGTATTTATACGTGCTAAACTACTAAATTTTCTTATTTTTGAAATGGGGGAAAAGCATCGCCCAATCTATTAATTAAGAAGAAGAGAGATGTCCAAGTTAATCAACGGAAAGCCGGGCAAAAACCGCCTAAACCACTAAATAATTAATAGGCATCTCCGGTTTCGCCGGCTCGTAGATCAAACAGAAAGCGAACATAGTTGAAAACTCCTCTGCTTCTTCCCATGTCGTCGTTCCCCGATTTCCACCGTGAAATCGTGGATGCAACAAGCATGCATTTTTTAAAGGAGGTTGAACCCCGACATCTACATTAAAATGATGCACACTTTTTATTTAATTATTAACAAAATTTACAAGATAAAGAGCGATCTATCCGAAGCCACCTTCTTGACGACAAGTGTCGCTACACCTATAAGTTCGATGATTGTAGAAACATCTATAGGAGGAGAATCTCATGCCGCCTTGCACTGCCCCTCCAGACATTCACGCAACTGCTGCAAGACACCGGATCTCAACCGTGCTCTTCAACTGTGGAGGGAAGGCTCTCCCAGGGAGTGCCTCTGGTGACAACAAGGGGAGAGGGGAGGGTGGCTAGGGTTTGCTCCCCATTTTAAATTAAGGAGGGCAGCAGTTCCTAGATGTGATCAAATCGTAAGTCCGAATAGCAAACTATGTCAGCTTTCTATTTAAGGGATGGTTAGTGTCAACATGATACATGACCTAGCTGTTGAGAACAGTTTCTCGACGGTAAAGAAATACACACCACATGTCATTGAAAAGAAATTATTTCTCTCATTTTTTGCGGGTGAAAGACTGTATTTTTCACATTGGTAGTATATAAATCTCAGAAAAGAGAACACAAGTACTTGGCGGCGAAGAGGGAGTGCGCCTGGTGCTTGAGCAGATAGCAGCGCAGAAAGCCGTTGGCGGCGAGGGGGTCCATCGGCGGGGGGAGAGAGAGGGAGAGACGGCGAGGCAGAGGAGAGGGACGGTGCGGCGGTGGTGGAGGAGGAGGCAAAATGGCGCCGGGGGGCTCGGGGTAGACCATATATACCCACAGCGGCAGGCCCAAGGGCCGCCCGCATTTAACTCCGGCATCCGCGTGGGGAAGCGGCGCACCCACCGCGTGGGCGACGCGACTTGCCGAAAAGACGGCTCGCTACGCTTCTACGGCCGCGTCTCAGTGACGGGGCGGGCCCGCGGGCGCCACACGGCGTTTTCTTACCGTCCAGAACCCCCACGAGAGCCCCTACGCGACGGGGTTGGGCTGGGCTTCCCGGACGGGAAGGCCTATTGGGAGGCGCGAGTGGGCGTTTTGGGGCTCGTCCGGACGGAAAGGCGCGAGTGGGTGTTTTGGAGCACAAGTGGAGATGCTCTTAGTTCTTACCACGAGTAGAATTTGTTTGTCCGGAGCATTCATGTGGTAGAGCTGAGATCCAAACCATCTCTGAAGCAGAGCACATTAAGCAGACACCGAAGTAGAGTATTATGAAATCACATTTAGTCATACAAGTGGTTTCAGCTACTCAATTGCAATTGCGGTACAGCTTAAGCATGTAGGCATGAAGTTGATATATACCAGGGACACACGAATATCAGTTATGTATTTGAGAGAAGCAATGCATAATTGATGTCTGAGCGGTATCAGGCCATAAGACAATCACAGTTATACATTAAGTGCCATTTTATTACTCTCTGAACAGTTGTTGTTTTGTCTGTAACCCAAAGTAGCATCACAGAAAGCAAAGCATGGTGGAAGATGAGATGCAACAGTGGTCAGTAATATCTTCGACAGACAAACCTCAAGCAGTGTATTCCCCATCTGAGTACAAAATCAGTCAGGGGCTGGTAATAGGATGCTTTCGGAGAGCTGGTAATAGGAACGGGTCCCCTGCTTACGATTCTGTCAACTAAAAAATCAGTACAGAGGCTGTACCAAACTCAGTCAGGGGCTGTGATGCTTGTATCTGTGCAATTTACACTAGCTTTTCTCCCTTCAGCCTTGTGCCGGCAGTGTAAAAATCAAGCAACCAATTTTGGCTCCTTAATTTAGATACACAAACAAACACCCCTATTCACCCCTATTCACATCTGAATGCCTACAGGTTGTCTCTGTTACTTGTGCAAAGGTGCATATTGATCCTCAACACAAGCGAGGAGTTCAGATGGCACGTAGAAGCAAACAATCCATAGCCTGGTTCAGGCCGAGCAACCAAATTACCTCTGAAACAAGGCACGTACAAACCGATACTGTATTGCAGATGCCAACTAGAGAAGGCAGTAGCCATCTATATGACAATGAAATTAACTTCCAAGCATTGTGAGAACAGAAGAAATGCGATGGTATGTTATAGCAGTCACAACTATATTGCCAAAGGGATGCCATAGTATACAAATTGATCAAAGTGGGGTGGGACTTATAGAGTCAAATTACAACTTTTAGTCTAGAAAAGAAGATCTAAATACTTGGAGGCAGCAGGAAAACCTTCTCCGGGACGAACCTTTCCGCTTCCAAATCCTGACGCTAAAAAAACAGGAAGCAATACATATCTAGATAGGTGCTGCGTCATCCCCCACATCAAATGGTCTTACAATAAGTGAAAATGTTATTTAAAAAACACATAAACACATTTCACAACCACACCAGCAGTAGGACATAGTTGTTATTTCTGTAAACACAAATGACGAAAGTGAAGCACGGTATGCACGAGTCGAATTTTTAACAAGAGGAGCTAAAGGAAGGAGTCTTGAAAATTCAGATGAAGACATTTCCCTTTCATCCTTCCTTCTGCCGGCCTACATATATATAGCCAACAACTCTCATCAAAACATGTTAAACTAGTAAATATGAATGAGAGAACAAGGCACTAGCGCAAATAATAGTTAGCAGTTGTGTGACTTACATACACATTTATGGATTAGCAGACACCAGTTTATCACGGACAGAATACCAGAACTGGCGCATACCACCACTTCGAGCACTTTCACGCAGCATTTTCAAGAAGTCCTCGCTGATTTCGTGAAAGCCTAGATGCTGGAGGGTCACAAGGAACTTAATGCCATCTGGGATTTTTATTATGCTGTCAAGGCTGACTAGCAATAATTTTTCTAAAGTCACCATAGCACCTTTCTGTATCTGAAGATCCTTAAGATTTGGAAGGTCCCTTAACTGAAGAGTCTTCAGGTTGGGGAACCAGTCCACGAGAAATACCAACTTCTCTCCTGTGTATGCTCCAGTCAAAACTAGATCCGTCAAATTTGGCAACAGAGAAATGGATGGCAGGGGGTCTTCTATCAGTTGTGACAAATTTAGATGCAAGGAAAACAAGTTCCGACCTACAGCTTGGAAAGTATCTTTGTTTAAACATCCTCTCAAACGTAGCTTTTGTAGGTTTGGCGGGAGAGCATTTAACGAGAGAACCTCATTCTCATCACTTGCAATAAGATCTAGGAAGGTCAGATAATGCATCTGCGCTAGAGACTCACAGAGGGGTTCATGGTAAACTCGCTTCACATTGAATAACCTTAGGCTTCTTAGTTGCCTTAGCTCCCCCAGACAGACTCATCTTGTGCAACCAATGATTGTAGTGTCTGCAGGTTTGTTAGGTTACCAAGACCGCTGCGGATGCTTACACCACTTGACGACCAGAGAAACCTGTCATTTAGATAATTAAATATCTGAGCGAATAAGTGTCTAAGCTTCTTCAGTTTCACAATCCCCCTAGGCAGCTCCTCTATGTCAGATCTACTAAGGTCAAGTGTCAACAAATTTGAGGGCTTCTATGGTACCCCCAATTAGATGTGGAAAGTTTATTTTTGTGGATCTAACGGCATATATTAACTTGTACTAGTGCATAAAACCTCGGTAGTATGAAACATACCGGTCAGTATTAGCAACGTATGGAGGGTTAATATCGGTAACGTCTAGAAGAAAATATCTAACATATCTCTAAACGGAATCCGAAATCCCATTAAAAACGGAAGGCGCGTGTAAAGCTCCGTAATACCTGCTATACCGGCATGCATCAGCCAGGCATGCATGGCTAGTTCATGGCATGGTCGTGGTGTAAATTAAAGATATCGGAGTCGTCGGACATGGCCTAGGCATCCTTGAAAGATAGAACTAACCAGAAAAAAACGATTTGAGGGTCGCCCAATGTTTGAGACGAGTGGTCAGCCATGGCCATTAATTTTGACATCGTGCTTTCCCGCCGGTCAGCCACCATGCGTACTTGAACTCCGGCGAGGTTGTTCTAAGGCTTTTCTATCGACCTATCAGCCTGTCCGGCCGGCTGCTCGTCATGCGTAGATAAACTCAGTTGTGGTTGTCTAAACTTGGCGTCCTGCTGTCTGGCTGACCGGCCGCCACCTAGATGAATTCCGTCTGAGTTTTTACAAAGCTTTGTATCGTCGTGATGCCAATAAGACCGGCCATCATATGTAGATGAACTCCGTTCGTACTATTCTAAACTTTGCCGGTGTGTTGCCTGGCCACTCAGAGAAGATCATGAATAGGAAAAAAGGGATTTAGTTACCAAGATCTTAGGCGAAATTATAGGGATAT
The DNA here is from genome assembly GCA_028641055.1 of Alopecurus myosuroides. Taxonomy (NCBI): domain Eukaryota; kingdom Viridiplantae; phylum Streptophyta; class Magnoliopsida; order Poales; family Poaceae; genus Alopecurus; species Alopecurus myosuroides. Next base: position 348,571,243 of record CM054061.1, read on the forward strand.
CGAGTGGGATTTGTAACGCAGTAAACAAATTCTAATTAAAAGTCAACATTGCCCCTGTAAATCAACGGCTAGATATTAATTCATACTAGTCATCTTTAGATGGTAGTAAAAGGTACCCTAGAACAAGCCAATTTGAAAGCTTCTCAACAGACTTCGGGAGGATCTTTAGTTTTGATTTGCGTAGACCCAAATGACGAAGATTGAAAAGATCCCCAATAGCATATGGAATAACCATGATAGGTATACCACTTAATTCTAGCACAGTCATATATGTTGACATCTTACATAGCAGAGGTAGTAGAGTAAGTGACGGCATACTCTTGTCCAATGCAGTGATGGATCGAAGCTGATGTACACTTGAAATTGATCGTTCAATAACCTTCTGTAGTTTGTGCACCACCATTCGACGTGCATCCTTCTCAAGAGATTCTGCACATTTGCCTTCCTCATATGCAACACCAAACAAATCATTCCGACACAGATCGATTGCCAATTCTCGTAGGATATCGTGCATTCTGAACATCTTCATCCTACGAAACGAGTTACTTTGAACAAGTTGTAGCATGTTTCTCCGAACCAACTCTTGCATGTATCCTTCAGGAACTTGTTCTAATGTGCTTGCACCTCTCTCCTCGATGAATCCCTCAGCTATCCATAACCGTGCAAGCCTGTTTCTTCTAAAAGGATATCCTTCAGGAAATAAGCTGCAATACAGGAAACAACTTTTCAATTGTGTTGGAAGGTAGATGTAGCTCAGATGCAAAACATTCCTCACATCACCGAGCATAGGATTGTTAATTAGCTCCCAGCTCAACTGGTCATTTATTCTACTCCATTCTTCCATAGTTTTCTCACGCACACGCAGGAGGCTACCAACTGAGACAATAGCAAGAGGCAGGCCTTTGCACCGGAGAACTATATATTTCCTCAGACAAAGGTTTCAGGTGTTCAGGACATTCACGATCTGTATAGCTTGCAAAAGTTGTCTTGTAGAAGAGATCGCGTGCCTTCTCTTTTGGTAAATCTTCTAGTGTTAACCTACAATCTGGAGTGGCACGTGCAGCTACATCACCTTCCCGTGTTGTGATTATCAGTCTACTATTCTTTTCATTACGAATAAGCCTAGAAAATTAATCAAATGCTTTTGGAGTCCAGACATCATCCAATATGATCAAGTACTTCTTGTCCTCTATGAATTTTATCAATATATTTTGAAGGCCATCATTGTCCAGGTTGCTGATATCACCTGGCGTGTCTTCCCTCTCTTTGTAAAGTTCAGTAATTAGACGTGTAAGAACATATTTTGTGGAATAAGTTTGAGAGACGAAGACCCATGCGTGGCAATCAAACTTTTCTCTACTTTTTGTAGACATTTGCCGCCAAAGCTGTTTTACCAAGCCCTTTCATTCCATGCAACACTATTTTTTTTTGGAGCAACTCTACGGCGGGCTTAGCCAGCCTGAACTATATTAAGCAACATCGTGGATCCGATACAGAATGTGTTACAGGGGTAGTGCGAGAAAGAAAATTACAGCAGGGTATTGTTCAGGGCGGCTCAAAGGGAGTACACCAATTTATAAGTTTATTGGTGATGTCCGAGTGTGAGCAACGATGAGCCCAGAGCCGGATGTCATCAAGGCATCTATTAATAAGGATGTGAAGAGGCTCGTCCACATTATTGAAAACGAGATTGTTCCGGCGCTTCCAAATGTTCCAGGCGATGGCGGTGCATATAGTTGCAGATGATGACGAGGTATGCCGCTGGCACCAGATCTCCGTGATAGAGTCGGGTGTACGCGACGTCGGGAAGAAGAAGTCCCATGCTCACTGGTGGAGAACAGGCCAGTAGCACCGGTTTGTAAGGGCCTTTGGACTCGGATACAAAACCGGTGCTACGTATCCGGGACTAAAGCCCCCCCCCCTTTAGAACCGGTCAGTCACCAACCGGTTCTAAAGGCCTCCACGTGGGCGCCGAAGAGAGCGCGCAGGCGGAGGACCTTTAGAACCGGTTGGTAATACCAACCGGTCCTAAAGTTTTTTTTTTCTTTTTTTTTTCTTTTTTCTTTTCAGGGTTTCCAATTCCGTATTTAGGGTTTAGGGTTTAGGGCGTGTTCCGTATCTTCAGGGTTTCCGTTTACGTGTTTCCGTTTCTGTTTGCGGTTAAATGTTGATGCACCAAATAGTAGTACATATATATATACATGTAACACGAAGTAATCGACCGATAATTACATAATCTGAGGTTCGTTTTGAATAGTTGTATACTTGCATAGAGAAGGGAGCTGGCTATAATTGGTTCATAGGATGGAAAAATTCTCCGTCTTCTGCTATGACTTGCGTGAGAAGAAATCCTGCCAATTCCTCTGCAATAGCCTTGCAACGGTCGATTGGTTTGAGTTGCGCCCGCTTTCGTGCCATCTTGAAAAGAAGTAGATGAAAACAATTAAGTTATGAACAAAACTAAACATAATTAATGGCAACATAAATAAAGTTGTGAAGATCCGGTTACGTACCTCTAGAGTTCTGGTAGTACGGGATTTCTCATGGATCCTCCTGTGAATGAACTCGCAGACGTAGTATCCACAATAATCAGTTCCCTGTGGTTGTTGCGGGACTTTCTATATACGAGAAACATAATTCAGTCAAATTAATAATAATCAAGAGAATGGTAATGGTATTTAAATCAGGGTACGTAGTACTACTTACTGTGTTAATCTGAAAGTTGAGCTTGTCTGCCCATGTACCGGGTTCTTCCTTGATGAACATTTGCCAAACCCTGGGCGACAAAAGAAAAATGAATAGAAGAGTTAATTATTACTTACTTGATATCAGGGAATGAACGAAAAAGAGGCCGATGAACGAAAGAGGCTGATATATATATACTTTTGAAGCATCTGACGCGCGCTCTTCCATCTGTCAGCGCCCCAGTTTAACGAGTCCCAGACTTCAACTTGTCCTCTATCGATTCTAATGATGAACAATATGAAGTGGCCGCTGCGCACGTGTACACACGCAGTCATGCATACTCATCAATTACACTTAACATCAGGTAAGCAAAATGGAATGTCTACAAGACAGTAACACTCACCTGAATCCGTAGGCCAAAGTATTTCTTTTTTGGTATTTTGTCGCTTCAAAAACCTTAGCAAATCATCCGGTGTAGTCTTGTTGAACTTTTCTACTGTGGTTTGATGATACGAATACGGGTCAATGAACCCAAAGTCCCAGATTCCTGCCAGTCTGCATTCACGAATCTTCATTCTGCATAGTAGCGTACAAAAAGAATGTCGTCAGTGATAATTATACGGGCAACGAACGCGAGCTTAACTAAATAATTAAATTACACAAATAAATCACTTACAAACAGTAGCAGCTGAGGATAGACTTGTCGAGGGCACGTTGATTGTACATCTGGAAGAAATCATCGAACCCAAGCTCCACACCGTAATCTCCGAAGTAGTGTTGATCCTGAATTTGAGCCATGATACAGTCTCTCTCCTGCCTTGCGGCCTCCAAGTACCAATCATGTAAACTCCGTAATTGGGTTGTTAGAGCAGTAGGATCTTCGACCAGAGGGTGCCCGGGCTTGTATTTATATACCACATCAGCAATAGCGTAACCCACGTCGCCCATGCGTGGACAGGACACTGAAGCCGCGTCAGATAAGACCTTGAGCGGGCCAACTGACTGTGCTTCTTGTTGTCCGAGCTGGGGAACTTGTTTCCCGCATTTCGTCTGCTCCGCCTGCTTCATCTGTGCGGCGTGCTTCTTTTCAATATACCGTTCATAGTCTGAAAGGGGCGGCGGTGGCGGCGGTGCAGGATAATATAAGTTGTCGATGGTCCGCTCAATTTTCCACTTTGGGATGTCCTTCAGAGTTTCCTTCCAGACGTCTGGAGGGGGCTTCTGGGGAAACTGTGCGAACCATGCCTTGGTTTTGGATGCCACTGCATTGGTTAGTTCCTCCTCAGTCATCAAGCCTGGTAACTTCGGGGGACTCTTGACTTTCTTGGATTTCCTTGGTCTCTTCTTGGGAGGAGTCCCGTTTCTTCTGAACTGCAGCTTCCGCTTTGTCGTACCCGTAGTGGGCGCATCCGTCGGCTCACGGGAGTGCACGGGCGATGGACCCTCGGCCTCGGGCTCCGGCCAATCTTCATTGTGGGGTGGACTTGGAGGTTCGTTGGGGGGTGGACTTGGAGGTCGTGCATTCTCTGTACGAATGTGAAAAAACTATTAAAAATAAGATAACATGTGGTGCAACATTCAGTAATGGATGGAGGTATGGTGCATTCGTACCTGGAGGAGTCGGTGGCCTTGGCGCCGAGTTAGGGAACACGATGTGTTTCTTATTCCACAAGATGATACCAAGCTCCATTTCTCCCAGTGTCTTCTCGCCCTCACCTCCAGGAATACTGAGCTCAATTGAATGGCATCCCGGCGTAATTGTTGACAACCCGACACGGGCATGGGATGCTGGAATCTGACCACCATGGTAGGTTGCTCCAGGTTGATTCGGTAAAGCATAGCCTGACGCCACCCTGAAGGATATGTTCCCCATTGGCATATGTATCTCACAGTTTGTCTTCTCCGTGATATCATCCACGGGGTAGTGAGGCGCCGACGGTTCGACTGCACGACCGTCTTCTAGCTGCAGGTGCGTGGAACCCACGCTGCTTCTATGCTGAGATGGGACGGCATGATCGTCTTCTATTTGCAGATCAGGTGCAGGACGATGTTCTACCTCCTCTTCAGTGTCAGGTAGAGGGTGTCCCCCTTTCTTCAAGAGAAAATCCACCTTTTCTTCTAATGTCGATATCCGTTCACTCGTCTTTTTCTTGCTTCTATCACGGCTTCTGTAAGTGGCAATGTCCGCTGCAAACCCTTGGCTCCACGGGGTATCCGCTCCAAAGCCTCGTGTTCGTCCCCACTTTTCGGGGTTCCCGAGTGCCCTCGTCAGCTCGTCGTTCTCTCTATCGGGAACAAAAGTTCCTTTTCGAACAGCTTCTATTGCCTTCTCTAGTTCTGCTACGACTGTTGTTATTTTTTCCGACCATGGTCCCTGAGCAACAATCATCCCAGTCTCAGCGTCCAACGTTGCCCCATGCGCGAACAACCAGAACTTGGACCTATCGGGCCAGTCATGTGTCTGTGGAATGATACCTCTTTTCACAAGCGCATTTTCATAGCTTCGCCACCTAGGCAGGGCAGTCATGTAGCCACCCTACCCCAAAATATGGTGATATTTCTTCTTCTTCGCATTCTCCGAATTTTTGGCCGATCGGGATGCAAAGACACCCGATTTCTTGTACGCCTTAAAATCATCCCAAGCGTCTCTTATCTTCACTAGGTTCCCAGTGAAAACTGGATCTTCTTTCTGATATTTCTTCCACAGTTCTTTCTTCCACCTCTGGAATTGTGTGGCCATCTTCTTCAAAGCCCACTTCTCGACTTTCTTCTTCTTATCTTCCGCTACGCTGAAATTTTGCCATAGCGTTTCGCAAAGAATTTTTTTCAATCTTTTATCGACATAACTAGCTCCAACGTTGGCCCTGGTCTTCGGCTTATTCCATTCTATTAAGTTGATCGGGACCAGGTCTCTTACAACAACTCCGCACTGATTTACGAATTTGCGATAAGTTTCTGGGGGCTGCAGTGGTTTGCCATCAGCAGCAACTGTATCAATCGAGAACCTTGCGGTATCTTTCAACCTTGCGGCCGGGCCTCGTTTGGACTTTGTCTCAGTACTTGCGCTAGCTGTTCCGGAGGGCGCCTAAACGGGAAAATAATGATTCGTTAGTAAGTGCAAAACAAATTAATTGTTGCGTGAACAGTGACTTGAGATATACATTGGCAGAGTTTGTTCTGGAGGGCACTTCTTCATCCTCGACGTTGTCGTCGTCATCATCTACTACATCTTCTATATTCTGATCTCCGTCGCCGGAGTCGTTCAAAAATTGATTGCTAAACGCCTGTCCATCGTCGTCATCACGATATATGGCCGTTGCATTATCAAAAATCATCTGGCACACGTATCTTTCCTTCTCCGCCTCACCCATTCCGGCGAGCTGATCGGCGTGCTGATCATGTACAGGTTCTTGGGAATCCATAGCTCAACACCTGCTAGTAAAATTTATAAAATGAAGAACACTTAGCGAAATTTTCATCGGGCACTTGGCGAAATTATTTCATCGGACAGTAATAAAATAATAGTTCTGGACATATTAATGAAATAATAGTTCTGGACACACCAAGAGTTATACATAGCTCGGGTTGATTTTTTTAACCCTAATACATCACGATCGAATAATATCACTTATACATAGTCTCGTGACATCTCTCAAAATAATTAACTCCGACCGGGTCCTAAGCCGCGGGGTGCTGAGTCACGGGTGCTACGCATCCATAGATAAGGAACCCTCCTAGGGTCATAGCTCACGTGGTAAGGAACCCTCATAATAATCGACCAACTGCTGCTATACTGCCTATACTGCCTATCGAGCAAGTACATGTAGCGACGGACGTGCTCGTCCTCCTCCCTGATACGCTGTTGTACCACCTCCTCAGGGGCCGGCTCTCTCCGCACCGAGCGTGGCCCACGCGATGGCCACCAAAGAATATCCGGGTCGACCACGTCACCCGGATTTCTCACCAAGCCGCGTGCCCCGGTACTAAGGAGCTCCCAATGCCAGCCTGGCGGGGCCCAGTCCCGGACATCCCCCGGCGGGTCCAACAAAGACATGAACTAAAAACCTGCCCGGACTAAGTAAATATTCCATAACTTAGTAAAAAATAGTAAATTGAGAAATATAACAGAAATAAGATGAAAGTTAAACAGGAACAATATGGTAACTTAGTGAAAAAATTTAACTTACTGAAATTATATAGTTATTCTAACTTTCTGAAATTTTCTAACACTAACTTAGTGAAATTTTCTAACACAACATTCTAACAGAAAAATTCTAACACTAAACAAAATTGTAAAAACAAAATAAAGCACTAAAAAAAATCTAACACTAACTCTAAAAATTTCTAACACTAAATTCTAACACTAACACTAATAACTCTAAAAAAATCTAACACTAATTAAATCTAAAAATTTCTAACACTAACACTAACTCTAAAAACAATCTAACACTAAACAATCTAACTAATAACTCTAAAAAAACTCTAACACTAAAACAAAATTGAAAAAAAAAGAAATAAAACTTAATTACCGTACGTGGCCGGCGACGGGGCGACGGCGATCGAGGGGCGAGAGGCGGAGGCGAGACGGACGCGCGACGGAGGCGGACGGCGCGACGGCGCGACGGAGAGGCGGACGGACGGCGACCGCGGAGGCGACGGACGCGGGGCCGCGCGGGGGATCGACGGCGACGGCGATGGACGCGGGGTCGCGCGGAGGCAGACGGCGACGGAGGCGCGGCGGACCGAGGACGCGGAGGCAGACGGCGACGGCGACGAGGCGGACGGACGGCGACGAGGCGGACCGCGCAGGGCTTCGCCGTAGCTAGGTAGAGGAGAAGACGCGCGAAAGAAATGAGGCCAAAATTTCACAAGTCCAGGAGATATCGCCCAACTACATGCCTTTAGCACCGGTTTGTGTTAGCAACCGGTGCGAAAGGGTCTTTAGCACCGGTTGCTAACACAAACCGGTGCTAAAGGCCTGTAGTTGGGGCCACACCCAGACTGCGCGCCCACTACAGGCCTTTAGCACCGGTTTGTGTTAGCAACCGGTGCTAAAGGTCTTAATACAAACTGCTCGCCTCCCGCGCGCGGCGGTTTTATTGCTATAGTGCGCACCGGCCCGATCGCGAGTCTCTGTTTCTTCTCTTCTTCCTCTGTCTCTTCTTCTTCCTCTCTTGATCTTCCTCCACTAAGCACCATGGCTGAAGTTTCTAAGAGATATGATGTGCCCACACCATGCGGCAAAAGTCTCGACGTGTTCTACACCAACAACTGCGAGGAGCTCCCCGGTGCTATTGGGTATTTGACCAATCTGTATTTCTCCTCTCCCGAAGAACACCGGTTTTTCGGGCTTGATTTAGAGTATACGGCGGATAAACGGAATGTTGCAGTCATCCAGATTGCGTTCAAGGAGGCCGTTTTGGTCTTCCAATGGTCAAGGTAACGCACACGTACAATCTTGCATCTTCGATTTGTTTGTTGCATGTGAAGAATACATGTGTTGCCATATATCTAACACGTACACGTATCAAATTTTTGTTGTTGCAGTAGTTCAAAGCATTCTCCGGCACTTGTTGATTTTCTTGTCAACAAGGGGTATGACTTTTGCAGCGTTGACAACACGCAAGACCGTCCGAAGTTGATGCGCTTGGGTATTGTGATACCTGAAGATCACTACATTGATATTCAGGGTCTTATCCATTTGAACGGGCCAAAGACCGGTATGGCTCGCATGGCAAGTGCCTTCATCCACGAGGGCTACGGAACCATGAAGACTGATTTCCCCTCGAAGAATCACTGGTTGTGGGAGAAGAACCCACTGGACTGGACCAACATCACGTATGCAGCCATAGATGCATACGTCTCCTACGAGTTGTTCCACTTCTACTCGACGGATCCATAGATGTTGTTTGTGTACCGCATCTTGTGTTCGATATATGCATGTAATGGATATATTAGTATGTAATGGATATATTATCATGTAATGTATATATTATTATGTAATGGATATTATTTCTATATTAATTCCTAGCTAAACTATTTCTATATTATGTCAAACACACATTTCAAAACAGACAAACAAAAACACATCAAGAAAACAAAACAGAAAAACTACTGTTTCTGTATATGTGATCACTTACCCCAGGCGCACTTTACACAAAATGCGCCTGCGGTAAATCTCTTATCCCAGGCGCATTTCCTGACTGTGCGCCTGCGGTAAAGTTACCCTAGGCGCATTTTGCTGTTTATGCGCCTGTGGTAAGTTAGGGTGGGTAATGAGTAAGGCAACGAGAAGTGAGAGCGCAAGTGATACATCGAGCATATATATCGTGGATACATATATATAGATTGATTTAGCGAGATACCATACAGATTGATTTAGCGATTGCCGCAGTGTCGCCGGAATACAAATTCTTTTATTAAAAAGAGAAAACAGACGAACACTACTCCTCGCCATCGTCGTCGGGGAACTCGTCGGTGACCTCCTCCGGGTCATCATCGTCGCCGAACTCGTCGGTGACCTCCTCGTCATCATCGGAGGTGCATGATGGTATGTCCGAGATAGGCCCCCACCTCGGATCGTCGGAGGCCCAGACTTCGCCGGCGCGGTCGGCCCGACGAAGCTCTTGCAGCGCCCTCGTCCTCACCTCCCGAGCCGCATCTAACGCGAGGTGGCGTTCGAGGCGGCGCTCCGCCCGCTGACCCGCGCGTGTCTGCCAGAGCTCCTCGTCGGCGCTCTCCTCCCCCGGGTTGTTCCGGTAATAATCGCGGACGACGCGGTCTTCCCTGGCGTCGACTAGGCCCTGAAACGCGCGGTGGCGGAGGTGGAGGTGGTCGACGGCAGTGATGATCTGTGGCTTCGTCGCCCTGGCCTCCGCTTCCCAGACTGTGTGGCAGTCGTTGAAGTTCATCAGCGACCGCGGGCGGTTGAGGCGCCAGGCCGCCGCGTCCCAGGCGCGGGCTGCCTCTGCCGCCGTCGCAAAGGTGCCGAGGGGGATGCGGTCGTCCCCCCAGCGGATATCTGCGCTGAACATTCCGTTCTGCCGTGCTCGGACGCCGCGGAAACCGGTGGTGCTGTTCCTCCTCGGAGGCATGGTGGAAGCGCGACGGTGCAGAGGGATGGAGAAGAAGCGCTCGAGGAGCGACAGTGGCTACTGGGTGCATATATAGGGTCCTCTGGCTCACAAAGTGTTGAGCTAGGGTTTTGATCCAACGGTTAAGAAACATCCCAACGGCTCACAACAGCTCGAAAGAAACACACCGTAGCCCTGATCGAACGGCTCACAACAGCTGGAAAGAAACACACCCCGGATCCAACGACTCACAAGCGGTTGAAACAAACACACGATCCGTGTGATTCTATCTGATTGGTCCAAACGAAACCCTAACCCATTTAGTCCCGGTTGGTGTCCCCAACCGGTACTAAAGGGACGATCCGTTTCTATTTGTCTTCTTGTCTTTCTTCTGATTGCGCCGTAACCATGGAACATCTTCATCATTTAACTGAATGCTAGGATCATCTTTGACTTTGAAGGGAGGAATTTCATCAAATTTAATGTAATCTGATCAATTACCCCAGGCGCACATTGCACACCATGCGCCTGTGGTATAGCTCTTAGCCCAGGCGCATATTCTGTCTATGCGCCTGCGGTAATGTTACCCCAGGCGCATATTGTAGTCTATGCGCCTGTGGTAAGTTAGGGTGGGTAATGAGTAAGGCAACGAGAAGTGAGAGCGCAAGTGATACATCGAGCATATATATCGTGGATACATATATATAGATTGATTTAGCGAGATACCATACATGTAGATTGATTTAGCGCAATTGGTATACTAGCCCGCTGGTACTTTGTTTCTCACTTTTAAAAAGTACATACATATATTGCGAGTATTTCCCTCTGTCAACCTTTCATCACAATCTTACGCTTGCCTTTCTTGGTTGATGTTGAATACGTGACTGCCATACCGTGACTTCTTCTGTCTGCCTCTGTGACAACCGGTCGTCACAATCTTACTCTTGCCTTTCTTGGTACCGGTTGCGGTTAACAACCGGTGCTAAAGGGTCTTTAGCACCGGTTGTTAACGGCAAACCGGTTGTTAACGGCAACCGGTGCGAAAGGGTCTTTAGCACCGGTTGTTAACGGCAACCGGTCCTAAAGGCCTGTACAGGGGGGCGCACATTTCTTTTTCTTCTTCTTTCTGTTTCCAAAGGGGGGTGTAGAACAAAACAAACGGTATCGCCATCATACAGCCCAACCGTGGCTACTGGGTGCATATATATATGCATACCAAATGCACGGCTGGACGTATGACGGCGAATCCGGATGTTTTGTATTTGCTCGATGAACTGAGTATATGATGTATCAAACCTTAAGGGGGGTGTGGAACAAAACAGACGGTATCGCCATCATACAGCCCGACCGTGGCTACTGGGTGCATATATGCATACCAAATGCACGGCCGGACGTATGATGGCGAATCCGGATGTTTTGTATTTGCTCGATGAACTGAGTATATGATGTATCAAACCTTAAAGGAGGGTGTAGAACAAAACAAACGGTATCGCCAGTATACAACCCCGCAGTGGCTACTGAGTGCATATATGCATACCAAATGCACCGCGGGGCGTATGCTGGCGAATCCGGATGTTTTGTATTTGGGAGATGAACTGAACGGTGTATGAAGCTGGGCTATATATAGGGTCCTCTGCCTCACAAAGTGTTGAGCTAGGGTTTTGATCCAACGGTTAAGAAACATCTCATCCAACAGCTCGAAAGAAACACACCGTAGCCCTGATCGAACGGCTCACAACAGCTGGAAAGAAACACACCCCGGATCCAACGACTCACAAGCGGTTGAAACAAACACACGATCCGTGTGATTCTATCTGATTGGTCCAAACGAAACCCTAACCCATTTAGTCCCGGTTGGTGTCCCCAACCGGTACTAAAGGGACGATCCGTTTCTATTTTTCTTCTTGCCTTTCTTCTGATTGCGCCGTAACCATGGAACATCTTCATCATTTAACTGAATGCTAGGATCATCTTTGACTTTGAAGGGAGGAATTTCATCAAATTTAATGTAATCTTCTGACATGTCTGTCTTGTCCTCGACTCCCATGATGTTTCTTTTCCCTGAAAGAACTATGTGGCGCCTTGGCTCATCGTCTGATGTATTCGTTTCTTTATCTTTTGTTTTTCTCGGTCTGCTAGACATGTCCTTCACATAGAAAACCTGAGCCACATCATTGGCTAGGACGAATTGATCATTGTCGTACCCAAGATTCTTCTGATCCACTGTTGTCATTCCGTACTTCGGGTCTACCTTCACGCCTGACAGGTTGAACCATTTGCACCAGAACAAAGGGACCTTAAAGGAAGGTCCGTAGTCAAGTTCCCATATCTGCTCTATGTAACCATAGTATGTGACCCTTTGCCCGTTGTCGTCTTTTGCATCAAACCGGACGCCACTGTTTTGGTTGGTGCTCTTTTTATCTTGTTCTGCCGTGTAAAATATGTTACCATTTATCTCGTACCCTTTAAAGGTCAATACAGTCGAAGATGGTTGCTTGGCCAACAAGTATAGCTCATCTTCAACAATGTTGTCATTAATCAGACGTCTTTGCAACCAACCTCCGAAAGTCTTCGCGTGTTCTTTAGCAATGAAATCTTCAGGTTGCTCCGGATATTTCGAGCGTAAAATATCCGTGTGTTCCTGGATATATGGAGCCGCCAAGCTGGAATTAACTAGAACTGTGTAGTGTGCTTGACTGAAAGATTGCTCGTCCATACATGTTGTTGATTTCTTTCCTAGCGTGCCTTTTCCACGCAGTCTCCCCTCATGGCGCGACTGAGGAACCCCGATCGGGTTCAGGTCAGGAATAAAGTCAACACAAAACTCAATGACCTCCTCTGTTCCATAGCCCTTGACCATGCTTCCTTCTGGTCTAGCACGGTTTCTAACATAATTCTTCAAGACTCCCATGAACCTCTCAAAGGGGAACATATTGTGTAAGAATACAGGACCGAGAACGGAAATCTCTTGGACTAGGTGAACTATGAGGTGCGTCATAATATTGAAAAAGGTTGGTGGGAACACCAACTCGAAGCTGACAAGACATTGGACCACGTCCTTCTGTAAACTTGGTAGAGTTGCTGGATCGATTGCCTTCTGAGAAATTGCGTTGAGGAATGCACATAGCTTCACAATGGGTACTCGCACGTTTTCTGGCAGAAGCCCCCTCAATGCAATCGGAAGTAACTGGGTCATGATCACGTGGCAGTCATGAGACTTAAGGTTTTGGAACTTTTTCTCTTCCAGGTTTAGTATTCCTTTTATGTTCGACGAGTAGCCAGACGGGACCTTGATACTACTCAGGACTTGGAAAAAGATCTCCTTCTCTTCCTTGGTAAGAGCGTAGCTGGCAGGACCTTTGAAATTCTCTGGATTCATCAGGTCGTCTCGTTCGTGCATACGTTGGTGGTGCAGCCGTGCTTTTGGTGTATCTCTTGACTTCTTCCCATGCACGCCCAATAAGTTTAGCAGGTTCACGCAAATATTTTTCGTCACGTGCATCACGTCGATCGCAGAGCGAACCTCTAGGAATTTCCAATAGGGTAGTTCCCAGAATATAGATTTCTTCTTCCACATGGCTACGTGGTTGTCGGCGTCATTTGGAACAGATTGTGCGCCAGGACCCTTTCCAAAGATTACTTTTATATCTTTGACCATGTCATATATATCAGTACCTTTAGGGAGGGTTGGCTTCCTCCGTGTATCTGCCTCGCCTTTGAAATGCTTTCCTTTCTTTCTTACGGGATGCCTGTCTGGAAGAAATCGACGATGCCCCGGGTACACATCCTTGCCTATATGTATACTTTCTGTCTCGCCTAAACAGTGTGTGCATGCGATGTATCCCTTGTTTGACTGTCCTGAGATGTTACTAAGAGCGGGCCAATCATTGATGGTAACAAACAGCAACCCTCGTAGGTCAAATTCCTCTTGTTTGTACTCGTCCCACACACGTACACCTTCGTCAGCCCACAACTCTAAAAGTTCATCAACCAGTGGCCTCAGGTACACATCAATGTTGTTGCCGGGTTGCGACGGGCCTGGGATAAGCACTGGCATCATAATGAACTTACGCTTCATGCATAACCAAGGAGGAAGGTTATAGATACATAGAGTCACGGGCCAGGTGCTATGACTGCTACTCTGCTCCCCAAATGGATTCAGGCCATCTGTACTCAGACCAAACCTTAAGTTTCTTGCGTCACGTGCAAAGTCCTCGTACTTATCGTCGATGTTTCTCCACTGCGACCCATCAGCGGGGTGTCTCAGCATATCGTCTTCCTTACGGTCTTCTTTGTGCCATCGCAACAACTTGGCATGCTCTTTGTTTCGGAACAAACGTTTCAACCGTGGTATTATAGGAGCATGCCACATCACCTTGGCAGGAACCCTCTTCCTGGGGCGATCGTCGCCCTCAACATCACCAGGGTCATCTCGCCTGATCTTATACCGAAATGCACCGCATACCGGGCAGGCATTTAAATTCTCGTGCTGGCCGCGGTAGAGGATGCAGTCATTGATGCATGCATGTATCTTATGCACTTCCAATCCTAGAGGGCAGACAACCTTCTTTGCTTCGTATGTACTGCAGGGCAGCACGTTATTTCTTGGAAGCATCTTCTTCATTATTTTCAGCAGGTTTTCAAATCCCTTGTCAGATAATCCATTCTCTGCCTTCCATTGCAGCAATTCAAGGGTGGTGCCCAGTTTTTTCTGGCCATCTTCGCAAGTTGGGTACAACAATTTTTTGTGGTCTTCTAACATGCGCTCCAACTTCAACCTCTCGTTTTCACTTGCGCAGTTTATCTGTTCTTCACGAATGACCTGACGAAGATCATCATCAGACTCATCAACAATGTCCTCAAGTTCAGGCTCATCTTCCCCCATTTCAGTATCACCGTGTTCATCGAACATAGGATACTCATCATTATCCTCTTCTTCTTCATTGTCTTCCATTATAACCCCTCTTTCTCCGTGCTTGGTCCAACAAAAATAACTGGGCATGAAGCCTTCTTGCAACAGGTGGGTGTGTATGGTTCTTGAGCTAGGGAAATTCCTCTTATTCTGGCATTTTTTACATGGACAAAAAATAAATCCATTCTGCCTGTTTTTCTCAGCCACATTGAGAAAACTATGCATGCCATTAAGGAATTCGGGACGACGTCGATCACTGTACATCCATTGCCGGTTCATCTGCATTATATAAATTTATCAACAACCATTATGCTAAATCATCATGACTAAATTAGTTAATTAATACAAAAAGTTCATCACACGTTAATACCAAACTAGCGTATAGTGACCATATATACATATATAGTTCTCAGAAAAATACACACTGAAACCATCCATAAAAATTCTCTCTAATTAATGCATTTAAAAACAACAACAAATGCGATCAAAATCGCAACAAAGGTAACAATTGACCCGACGACATAATGATACCAAGCCTCTTTACTAATTGCATATTTCCTAATCTTTCTAATCTTCAGGCGCATTGCTTCCATCTCGCTCTTGTGACTATCGATGACACCGGCAAGAACCTTTTCCAAGGTCATCTTCTCTCTTTCAGTTTTTTCCAACCTTTCTTCAGTTTTTTTCAATCTTTCTTTCAAGCCAATATTTTCTTGTTCAACTAAGTATAACTTCTCAACAATAGGGTCGACTGGCATTTCCGGTTCCACTACCTCCTATATAAAAATATCTATGTCAAGTTGGTCGGCGTAAGTAATTGTCGTATAATCAGGAAATGAAAATATGTAGTGAAAAAAGATAATATACCACATCCGAATCATAGACTGGACGAGGGCCAACGGGGACGGATATCAAAACCATGGCTCTAGAAAATTATATACAAGTAAATACGTAAATCATACAAATCAAAATTTGTTTTGGTAAATAAAAACAATAGGCTCACCAAGGTTGTGTCGGTGATGGGGCGATTGACGGTAGTGAGTAAGGGGACAAGGCGCGCGACACTAAAAAAAGCACAAATCATAATTAATTTTGAGCTCAAATTGCATCAATTTGTATACATAACAAAATGAATAACAAATTCTAGCTTAGCTAGGCATTTCATCAAACACCTAGCTAGCACAACAAAAATGAAATGAGCAAGAAAACGAGCAAAACCTGCAATGCCGGAAGAGGGAACGTTGATGCTAACCGTAGAACCGATGGGTACCAACAATCTTGACAAATGGTGGAGAAAATGGGGATGGATTAGACCTCACAAGAGGAAGAAGAGAGCAAAAATGGAGTTGAGCTCGAGCTGGAAAAAATGAGCTAAGCTCGGGGTGGTATGTAGGGTTTAGGGGAGGGATTTAGGACCGGTTTGTGTTACAAACCGGTTCTAAAGGTTATGACAGCGGGACCCGCAGTTGCTGCAAAAAATGAGAAAACCTGTAGAACCGGTTTGTGATACAACCCGGTTCTAAAGGTTCTGCCCCTGGGCCCCCCTCCCTGCAGCAAATGGCCCGCAAGGCCTTTAGGACCGGTTTGTGTTACAAACCGGTCCTAAAGGCCTTGCGGGCATTTTGCTGCATGGGTGGGGCCCAGGGACAGACCCTTCTGAACCGGTTTGTATCACATCCGGTTCCATTGGGCTTGGCTCAATGCCCTGTTTTCTACTAGTGGCTTGACGCGCGCGGGGGCAGCGGACAAGGAGATGATCGACATCTTCAAGGCTGCCACACGAGGGGCAGTCTGGGGAGCTGCCCAAATGGTGACGGAAGCGGCGGTCGTTGGTGGGTAGGCGACGCCGGCGAACCAGCCAGTTGAAGATCCGGCACTTGAGCGGGGCCGCATTTCTCCATACCATCTTAGCATGGTCATCATTCGGAAGCTGTCTGAAAAAATTAGCATAGAATCTTTTGTTCGAAAGGCGCTTGTTAGTGTGGCGGCAAAGGCGGGAGTCATGGGTATCCGTGTCTAGGTTTAGCTCCCCAAGAGCTAAGTTTAGGGTGAGAAGTTCAGTTGCAGCCACAGTGGATAGGCGGGGGGCAAGGATAGAGGGGAGGGTGGAGGAGTAGACGAAATGCACGCTAGCATGAGGCCTAGTGCAGTGAGAGAAAAGGGCGGGGTAGGCTGATGCTAAGGTGGTAGAGCCATGCCAGATATCGAGCCAGAAAGCAGTGGCCTTGCCATTGGAGATGGTGACGGAAGAGTGCAGACGGAAAGCTGGAAGGATAGTCAAGAGGCCTTTCCAGACAGGAGTGTCAAGGTGGTGGTCGGCACCAAGATCGTGGTTGGGGGACCAGCCATAGAACCGGCGAAACCAGCATGCCCATGGGGCGTTGGAGGTGGAGTGAATTTTGGAGAGGAATTTCGATAGAAGGGCGGAGTTTTGGGCTTTGCAGGAGATTACACCGAGGCCCCCTTGATTTTTTGGGGTGCAGACTTCATCCCAGGCAACCTAACAGTGGCCACCTGAGCAAGTTTCATCACCGGTCCAAAGGAAAGCCCTGCGGCGTTTGTCCATATCATCAATGACACCAGCAGGGAGAAGGCCCGCGCTCATTGCGTGAGAGAGCTTGGCGGTGAGGACCGAGTTGATCAGGATTAGGCGACTGCCAATAGGAAGTGATCTTCCTCTCCAGCCAGCGAGTTGGAGGTCGCATTTAGCTAAGATAGGGGCCAGGTCGGAGAGCCTAGTTTTGTGAGGCGAGAGCGGAAGACCGAGGTAGGTTTGGGGAAAGGCGGAGATGGTGCAGCCGAAATTGGATGCCATGGCAAGAGCAGAGGTGGAGTCGGTTTTTATAGGAACGAAGGTGCTTTTGTGGAAGTTGATGGCGAGCCCCGTTGCCGCGGAGAAGTCATCAAGGATGTGTTTGAGGTTAGAGACGTGCTCCGGGATCGAGCGGATGATGATTAGTGTGTCGTCCGCATATTGAAGGATGGGGCACGGCAGGTCATCGACCAGAGGGTGAAGAAGCAGCCCGTTTTGGGAGGCATCGAGAAGAAGTTGCTGGAGGACATCAGCAACGATGTCAAAAAGAAAAGGAGAGATAGGATCCCCTTGACGCAGTCCTTTGCGGCATTGAATCCAACGTCCCGGGAGGCCGTTGAGCAAGACCGCAGTTTGACTGGACAGGTTAATAATCCGGATCCAGGCACACCAGAGGTCAGGAAGACCCTTGGCAGAAAGGATTCGTTCAAGAGCGTCCCAGCTGATGGAATCAAATGCTTTGCGGAAGTCGAGTTTGAAGACAGCAGCAGGGGCCGACCTTTTGTGTCAAGCTTGAACAATGTCCGCTGCATAGACGAAGTTTTTGGCAATGGATCGACCAGCGATGAAACCTGTTTGGTCCGGGTGTACGAGGAGAGGAAGCAGGGGCCGCAGCCGCAAGGTGAGGCATTTGGTTAGTATTTTCAGGCTGAAGTTTTGCAAGAGATGGGCCGGAAGTTTTCAGGGCGATTGGCGTCACACTTTTTTGGGAGTAGAACAATGTAAGACTTGTTGATGGGGCGAAGGTCACAGTTTTGAGTGTGGAAGTCTCGCATAAGTTGGAGCAAATGATGTTTAACAAGGTCCCAGTGTTTCTTGTAGAAGGCTAGTCCGAACCCGTCCGGACCCGGGCTTGAGTTGTCACGAAGGGAGAGAACCGCCGCACGAATCTCATCCAGGGTAAAGGGGGAGATTAGGGTGGCGGCCTGCGAGGTGGTGATGGAGGTGGATGCAAGGAGATCGTGGAGGTTTTGTAAGTTGGTGGTATTTGGAGAGTGGCCGAGGAGCTGTAAGAAGAAGGAGTGTAGCATTGTTGCTTTTTCGTGGTGCGAAGAGACGAGCAGCCCGGATGGGTCTTCAAGAACTTTGATTTGATTTTTGCGCAGCTTATTGGAAGCACAGAGGTGGAAGTACCTTGAGTTCTCGTCACCCAGCACACAGTGACGGATTTTTGCGCGTTGGCGCCAGTAGGAGGCGTTGCAGGCGTTAAGAGAGCCTAGGTTATTTTTTGCGAGGTGGCGCAGAGTGGACTCGAGAGGGGAGAGTAGTCTGGTTTCTTCAAGGGTGTCCAGCAGCAGGATAACCGTTCGGCGGTTAGAAAGGTAGATTGACGGCAAGCGCCGAGTTTTTGCCCAGCATCTAGCCGCCGCTCGAATGTGTTTGAGGCGCAAGTTGATCTGCCCGGCAATCGCCATGTCATGAAGGGCAGAGACACTATTCCAGTTTGAAGTAACCAGCGCCGTAACTCGTTGGAAAGCCAGGCGTTGTCGAGTCGGAAGGTCGAGCTTTGAGGAGCTTTAGATGATACCTCAAGGTGAATAGGGGTATGGTCAGAGATAGGCCTAGCAGAGGAGGTGAGCGTGGAGTCCGGGAAGTCAAGACTCCAATCCGTGTTAATCAACAGGCGATCCAATCTGGCCAGAATAGGGGGGTTTTGCTGATTAGACCAGGTGTAAAGACGGTCAAGCAATGGGATTTCGATAAGGCCGTGGTTGTTGATGAAGTCGTTGAAGAGGGAGGCGTCAGCTTGATTGAAATTGGAGCTAGACTTGTCCCGGGGGGAGCGAATAAGGTTGAAGTCACCAATAAGAGCGGTTGGCCCCGTAAGAGAGGCCAAAACGGTGGATAGGGAGTCGAGAAAGGAGGGTTTAAAAGATCGAATACAGGGGCCGTAGATGTTAATTACAGAGAACACAAAATTGTCGGCACGGGAGCAGAAAGTGGAGGTGATGGAGTGAGTTTGTATGTCGTGGTTTTTGAGTTCAAGGAGGCGATCGTCCCAAGCAGTGACAATTCCTCCGGAGGCGCCATCCGATGGTTTGAAAATGTGCGTTCGGAGAGAGGGGGGAGGAAGGAGGCCGCGAGGAAGGGGGAGATGTCCATTAGCTTGGATTCTTGGAGGCAAAGAATCGAAGGTGGGCGAAAGCGGACGGCAGAGCAAACATCTAATCTTTTTTGTCGATCTCCAAGCCCTCGTACATTCCAAGAGTCGATAAGGAATTTGATTAACATGATAACCAGAGGGTCTCCAAACAAAGCAAAAAGGTAATCCGAATACAAGACGTTAAGGTAGAGTTGACATGGATATGCCCACCTAATAGGAAAGCTAGAGAATAAAAAGACAGACTGAAAGAAAAAAGCCGAGACGCAGCAAGGCGGATCATGTTCTTCCAGCAGTACCAAGGCAGGAGCCCTTTAGGGGAAAGCTTAGGAAACGAAGGAGAGTAGTCCAGGCCGATAGGAGCACGGGCTAGAAAGACTGCGACAGGGCCAACAGGCCACCAGTTGAGAAGAGGAGGCCCTATCATGGAGACCCATCGTTCTCCAGGGCGACGCAGGCGGCGTTGAGAGCAGCCGAAGTGATGTCGCAGGCCCTTGCCAGATCAATGACATCTGCCTCGCAGAGCGGCTTGCTGGCTTCCCTCGCAATTGCGAGAAGCTCGTCGGCGGGCAGCTCACCACCACGGATGGCGCCGTGGGTTGAACCTGCAAGCAGGCCCGTCTTGCGCAGCATGGCGCGCTCAGAGATGGGGACGTAGAGTGCAGGCTCGATAGCTGCGAGGCGAGAGCTGCGACGCGGGCCATTGGGCGGAGAAGGAACATCAGTCTGCAGGCCGCCCGTGTCAGGTAGCGGTTCCTCACCCGGCGCGGCGAAGACAGGGAGCGTCAAGGATGTAGACACCGGTGCAGCGGATGCGCCTGCGAGCGCGAGTGGAGCATCGGAGCCGGTAGGAGCTGGCACGACGCCTTCCATGACCAGGCTGACCAATGCCGAAGTTTTTCTCTATTTTCATCAACCCCCACAAGATCTTCTTCACCAAGGGGACGTGAAAAATTTGCGAGATGTTGGGACCTCTCAACAATGTCACTTGAATTACTGGAATTCCCACCATCCACAAGTGAAACCCACCGACTTTTAGCCTGGAATAGATGCTCAAGATTGGCCTGTGCTTCCATGACCTATGAAGCTATCATGTTCAAGCAAATCAACACATGCGGTTTCTTACAACCATTCTTCAAATAGGTACCCCATCCAGTATCATGTTTATGACCAATAAAATACAGATACTTATCCATAATATCCTCGATCTCATGGGCAAGCATTCTCAACTCTTGAACCCAGATTTCATAAGTCTGATTCCTACGATTCCGTACATCCACTCCACAAAGGAATCCATGCATTAGCCTGAGCTCCCTTCTGATGCGACCCATCGGGCTCTGAAGCTCTGTGTAATAAACTGTTGGAACTGCAAGCTAGCCTGTTTTATTGCTTCCTTCCCTAGAGCAACGCCATTCTTTATCACAACTGAAAGAATAACTACCTCAGCCATCTTGCTTCGTATTCGATGTAGGTAACCAATGTGTGTTCAAAGTTTCTTTTACATCATAATCTACAAAGTAAAGAAACACTATAAATAATAAGCATTGGAACAAAAAACCTTAGATTTCACTGAGATTCTATACCATGTTGAAGACTATCATATATTTGTCACCGAAGGGGTAAGTTTTAATCTTGATGATATATTTTGTAAAGGGAGTTGTACGAAAGAATCTATCTATCTATCTATTATATACTAAAAGCAAAATACAGAGGTCAAATAGAGCCACCACGTTGATCCACATCATCTAAATTAATTTAGATAGTTAGATCTGAAATAGATGGCTGAGATCTTATGAAAAAATAGTTGTACGTAACATGTTTGATCGACACAATATATGTTGATGAATTCACGTCTCTCAGCCCTTCTTTTTTTTACAGCCACGTCTCTCAGGCTCGGACTCCTTCAATTAAGCTAAATATTACGTACTTCACCCTTAGCTTTGTCCGTTTAGAATACAATACACGACCCTGGCTATACGGGATTGCTCCTATTAAAAGATATAAACTTGCTGCAACGTGTTCTCAAAGGGTAAGCAAAAACGTGTAACAAATATGGACTGTTGGAAGGGAAAAAAATTGAAACTGAACGTGTAAGTGACTAACTACTTTTCTGGAAATAAGGCTACATACCTTATGTGGAACGTGATAGCAAAAAAAAAGAAAAGATGAATTATTATTAGTCACGTAACGTATATGTTTAGAAAGTCAATCTAGCGTACTCACGTAGGAGTAACATATATTGGACGATTTATCTTTAGAACGTCCCAGCGGACATGGACACGTATAGGTCCAAAAAAAATAATACATGTCTGCCACGGCTATAATCCTGGTCGTTATTTACTTCTGTGATTTATTTCACTACAGAAAACAAGTAAAAAGCCGACGGCAATACCTATGCCGACGGCAATAAGTCGTGGCCGTCGGCATAGCTACCTGTGTGCCGACGACGCAGAAATTCCCGTCGGCTTAGCTACAGCCGTCGGCGTCCCTGACGTACGCCGACGGCCACATAAAAACACGGTCGGCATAGCTCCTGCCGTCAGCGCAACAGGACATACGCCGACGGCCTTCGACAAATTAGCTTCGCCGTCGCCATAGGTATAGCCACCGTGGCACAGCCGGCACGACGCGTATACGGCGTCAGAGACGCCGACGGTAATACCGTCGGCATAGCTTTGGACCTATGCCGACGGTAAAGCCGTCGGCATAGCTTTGGACCTATGCCGACGGCAATACCGTCGGCTTATCCCCTGCTGCCTTTCACATAAAATCAATAGTTCACATAACTCCCTGCTCCCTTTCCCCCTTTTATTATAAATTCACTTACTAGCAATATATCACATTAAATTCAATAGTATGAAGGTTGTAATCACATGAAATGATATATGATTCAACAGAAGAGAATAATTTCAAATTTTGTGGGACCGGTCTTACTTTTCCGTGTAGATGTGGTGTATACAAATAAAAATAAGGATAAAAGTTTATTAGTCAATCCTCGTATAGGGGTAGATATTCGGGCCGCCGGACTAGGGTTTCGTTGGAAAAAGACCGCCGGAGCGAAATGGGGTAAATGATAAGTTCAAACAGGGTAGTCGATAAGTTTGGGGCATACCGGAGGGAATCGTTTGAACAGTTGGGGTATATCTTTGCTTTGGCATATTCCTATGGCCTAACCTAACTAAAAAAAGCAAAAAATTCCACAAGCCTACCCTCTTCGACGCATGTCTAGAGGGTAGCCAGACAATCTTGCGTTTTCTCCAGCAAGTTAAGGGTTTCGCCGGAGAGGGCTCAAGAGCATTTGAATCGCAATAAAATATTCTCTGATATGGTATCTTTGGCACCCAAGACTCATGACACACTATAACACACATGGTATGGCAAACCCTTGGTTTAGGTGGGATTTAGACGCTCCGGAACCCCTGTCCGGAGAAACCCTGTCCCCGATGTAGAAAAAGACGGAACTAGCGTTCTGGCCACTCTACGTGATCCGGTAGGGGGTAGCAAAGTGGAACTAGTTGCTTGGTTGTGTTATATGTTAGGCCCACGGAACACCCAAGACAATGGTAGGGCCTACCTCTTGGAAAGATTCCCCCCGTTACGTCAGATCCGGGAGTTTCGGGGTGTGAGCGGTCCTGGAACCCGGAATAGAGAATTCGACGCCGATGAATCCATAACACAAAGAGTGATGGCATCTTTGGAACCCAATATCCATTAAATGCTCTAACACACATGGTATGTAAAACCCTTGGTTTAAGTGGCATTGAGACGCTCCGGAGCCCCTGTCCGGAGAAACCCTGGCCCGTTGTAGAAAAAGACGGAACTTGCGTTCTGGCCCCTCTATGTGATCCGGAAGGGGTAGCAAAGTGGAACTAGTGGCTTGGTTGTGTTAGGTTAGGCCTAAGGAACACACAAGACAATGGTAGGGCCCACCTCTTGTCAAGATCCCCCTCCCCCCGTTACGTCAGATCCGGGAGTTTCGAGGTGTGAGCAGTCCTGGAACCCGGAAAAGAGAATCCAACTCCGGTGAAGCCCTAGCACAAAGAGTGATGCCATCTTTGGCACACAAGACCCATGACACACTATAACACACATGGTATGGCAACCCTTGGTTTAGGTGGGATTCAGACGCTCCGGAGTCCCTGTCCGGAGAAACCCTGTCCCCGATGTAGGAAAAGACGGAACTCGCATTCTGGCCCCTCTACGTGACCCGGAAGGGGGTAGCAAAGTGGAACTAGTGGCTTGGTTGTGTTATGTTAAGCTCAAGTAACACCCGAGACAATGGTAGGTCCCACCTCTTGTCAAGATTCCCCCGTTACGTCAGATCGGGGAGTTTCGGGGTGTGAGCAGTCCTGGAACCCGGAATAGGGAATCCGATGTCGGTGAAGACCTAACACAAAGAGTGATGGTATCTTTGGCTCCCAAGACCCATGACACACAGTCTAACACACATGGTATGGAAAACCCTTGGTTTAGGTGGGATTCAGACGCTCCGGAGCCCCTGTCCGGAGAAACCATGTCCCCGCTGTAGAAAAAGACGGAACTTGCGTTCTGGCCCCTCTACGTGATCCGGAAGGGGGTAACAAAGTGGAACTAGTGGCTTGGTTGTGTTATGTTAGGCCCAAAGAACACCCGAGACAATGGTAGGTCCCACCTCTTGTCAAGATCCCCTGTGACGTCAGATCTGGGAGTTTCAGGGTGTGAGCAGTCCTGGAACCCGCAAGAGGGAATTCGATGTCGGTGAAGACCTAACACAAAGAGTGATAGCATCTTTGTCACCCAAGAGTGATGGCATCTTTTTCCGCTGTAGAAAAAGACAGAACTGGCGTTCTGGCCCCTCTTCCCGACAAGCGCATCCAATCTTCGGAGGAGATAGCTCATTTCTGTGAACACCTTTTCAACCCAGTTGCCGTATTCTAAGTTTATTATTTTTAGTGGATACTAGGACATATATAATGACACCACGCGAAGGCCTTGCAACATTTCGATTTTTTTTGAATTTGTTGGAATTTTCTAAGCCGGTTTTAGGAAAAAACACCTAGGTACGAACGGTCATGTCCCTCGTTTTGACGGTTTTCCGAAACCGGCTTTGAAAATTCCAGAAAATTCAAAAAAAAATCGAAACGATGCAAGATCTTCGCGTGGTGTTGTTATATATGCCCTAGTATCCACCAAAAATAATAAACTTGGAGTACGACAATTTGGTGGAAAATGTGTTCACAGAAATGAGCTATCTCGTACGAAGATTCATGGCTTTCGGGTGAAATGACGGATTTTTTGTCCATATCGATGGCATAGTTTGTTTAAATGTGCCCATATTCCACACAAAGGTGCATATTAGAACAACTAACAATGTTCACGAAGAAAGTTTTATTTTTCGTTGAATAAAAATACCATTTTCCCTTTCCGGAGTGTCGAAACTGGCTATTTTTGTGAAGCACATACACAAAATATGTTTCAAAAATGTACAAACTAAAATTCTAAATATATCATGTCATGTTTGATATACAAATAACAAAGTTACTACCTCTGAATAGCTCAAAATACACCTCATTTGAAAAAGACAAATTTCTGCCGATTCAGCTGAAACCGGGTCAAATTTGAACTACAGGTGACTTGTAGTTTTCTCTTTATTTTTTGAAAAAATCATTTCTAGGTAGAAAAATACCTATTTCAACATAGATATACCAAGAGTTCATCAAGATTCAACACCTAGGTACGAACGGTCATGTCCCTCGTTTTGATGGTTTTCCGAAACCGGCTTTGAAAATTCCAGAAAATTCAAAAAAAAATCGAAACGATGCAGGATCTTCACGTGGTGTTGTTATATATGCCCTAGTATCCACCAAAAATAATAAACTTGGAATACGACAATTTGGTGGAAAATGTGTTCACAGAAATGAGCTATCTCGTACGAAGATTCATGGCTTTCGGGTGAAATGACGGATGTTTTGGCCACATCGATGGCATAGTTTGTTTAAATGTGCCCATATTCCACACAAAGGTGCATATTGGAACAACTAACAATGTTCACGAAGAAAGTTTTATTTTTCGTTGAATAAAAATACCATTTTCCCTTTCCGGAGTGTCGAAACTGGCTATTTTTGTGAAGCACATACACAAAATATGTTTCAAAAATGTACAAACTAAAATTCTAAATATATCATGTCATGTTTGATATACAAATAACAAACTTACTACCTCTGGATAGCTCAAAATACACCTCATTTGAAAAAGACAAATTTCTGCCGATTCAGCTGAAACCGGGCCAAATTTGAACTACAGGTGACTTGTAGTTTTCTCTTTATTTTTTGAAAAAATCATTTCTAGGTAGCCAAGTACCTATTTCAACATAGATATACCAAGATTTCATCAAGATTCAACACCTAGATACGAACGGTCATGTCCCTCGTTTTGACGGTTTTCCGAAACCGGCTTTGAAAATTCCAGAAAATTCAAAAAAAATCGAAACGATGCAAGATCTTCGCGTGGTGTTGTTATATATGCCCTAGTATCCACCAAAAATAATAAACTTGGAATACGACAATTTGGTGGAATATGTATTCACAGAAATGAGCTATCTCGTACGAAGATTCATGGCTTTCGGGTGAAATGACGGATGTTTTGGCCACATCGATGGCATAGTTTGTTTAAATGTGCCCATATTCCACACAAAGGTGCATATTGGAACAACTAACAATGTTCATGAAGAAAGTTTTATTTTTCGTTGAATAAAAATACCATTTTCCCTTTCCGGAGTGTCGAAACTGGCTATTTTTGTGAAGCACATACACAAAATATGTTTCAAAAATGTACAAAATAAAATTCTAAATATATCATGTCATGTTTGATCTACAAATAACAAACTTACTACCTCTGAATAGCTCAAAATACACCTCATTTGAAAAAGACAAATTTCTGCTATCTCGTACGAAGATTCATGGCTTTCGGGTGAAATGACGGATGTTTTATAATCCAACTTTTATAATTTGGAAGCTTTCTAACCCCTTTTATAATCCAACTTCTGTCCATCTGCCAAAGACCAGAAAATTAATAAGTTACTTTATTCTACCAAATTATAATGCATCACTACAAAATATAGCAGTAACAGAAGCATGCAAATCTGTTGCTTTATTCTTCAGTTAACACATCAATAACATTTTTTTGATTCATTATTCAGTTATGTAACTTAAATCAATTACTCAAGAACAAAAAACCTAGCTATGCCATAAATCTCTAATTACTTAATTACACTAAATTACTTTCATCTCTGCTTCTTGTTACATTTAAATTTCCTAATATTCAAGCAGTGTAGCAGGTGCAGGTGGGGGCTCTAGCTAGACGAGAGAGATCAAGAGAGAAAGAGCAGAGGATCAAGACCAGAGAGAGGAGAGGGTGCATACCCTGCTGTTCTTCGAGCATGAGCAGAACCAGAGAGAGGAGGCCACCAGCAGGGCACAGAGAGAGGCCACCAGCAGGGCGAGGCACCAGGGCAGCTCCTTCCCTTGGCTCTGCCTTTGCCGGCCGCCTCCGCCCCCGCCTATAAGCACCGAGGCGCTCCGGCGTCGCTGACGGTAGCCTCCCCCGCCTCCGCCCCCGCCTGTAAGCACCAAGGCGCTCCGGCGTCGCCGCCGGTAGCCTCCCCCACCTCCGCCGCCGGTAGCCTCCCCCACCGGTTGCCTCGCACGCCGCCGGTAGCCTCCCCCGCCGCCGGTGGCCTCGCACGCCTCCGAACAGACAAGTTCGTCTCGATCTAAGATTCAGACAAGTTTCCTCGATCTAAGATTCAGACAACTTAACTCGCTCGTTAACTCGATCTAGAATTCAGATAAGATGAGAATAAAAGGATGCGTCTCTGGATATATAACAGAACAGCGACTACATCTCAATGGCAACGTACATGCGAAGCAAGCAGCGCGGTCAGGGTTCGAGTCCCCGCGAGCGCTTATTTTTGCTGACTTAAAACTGAGTGTGGGCTGGGCTGGGCTTGGCTGGAAGCTAGGCTGTGCGCGTGGGCTGGGCTGGGCGCTGGTGTGTGTGCCACACTTGTAATAGCAGTACAGCCAAGTGAGAAAAAAACATGAGACCATGGCCCACTTGTCATACCAATCACAAAATCGGTACAACCACGTGTCAGTGGGCCCCACAAGTCAGTGCGTCCCACCTGGTGAGGTGGCTGCCAAGTAATACAAATCATCACAACCAACAAACGCATGACCAATTAATTTGGTCTTAGTTAAGAAAAAAAAGGGTCATACACCAGGTATCATGTCCTATGACCATCTTGTTAAAGAAAATCATGACTTTTTTGGCAAAAAAGTCATGTGTTTAGTCCCTCCCAAACATGTCATGACCAACAGATTAAAAATGGTCATGGATCTATGACTAATTCATCCATGGTCATTAAAAAAGGGTCATGTATCAACATATTTCTTGTAGTGGTGCTTCACAAAAAACCCCTTTTTTGACACTCCGAAAATGGAAAATGATGTTTTTATTCAATGAAAAATAAATTTTTCTTCGTGAACATTGTTAGTTGTTCCATTATGCATGTTTGTGTAGAATATGAGCATGTTTCAACAAACTATGCCATGAGTGTGGCCATAACATCCGTCATTTGGCCCGAAACCCAAGAATCTTCGGAGGAGATAGCTCATTTCTATGAACACCTTTTCAACCCAGTTGTCGTATTCCAAGTTTATTATTTTTGGTGGATACTAGTACATATATAATGAGACCACGCGAAGGTCTTGCATCGTTTTGATTTTTTTTGAATTTTCTGAAATTTTCTATGTCCGTTTTAGGAAAAAGTCAAGACGGCGGGCATGGCCGTTCGTATCTAGAGGTGGAGTATTGAGAAAATATTGGTATATCTCTATTGAAATAGGTACTTGTGTACCTAAAAATGATTTTTTTGCTAGAAGTATATACTAAGTTTACTAGAAATAATATTTTATTTTGTTTTGTAAAACCCTATTTATAAAACTATCTTATTTCATGAAAAATCATTTATGAGAATGCTTTTTAATTTTTTGAAGGCTGATAATACTTTTTAATGTAAAATGAAAAGAAAAAAAAAACCAGCCACACCTAATCCCAGCCCAACACAACCCAAACCCACCTATCACTTGACCTAATCCCCGTACGCACACCAACACCCTTTGACAGACACAGAGACACCACACATCACACGCACCCATCCACATCTCTCCCTCCTCTCCCCCTCATCCTCCATGCGCCGCCACTCTCCTCACACTCGCTCTCGACGCGCCTCTCGTCGGCGTTCGTCCTTCCGGCCCTGCCACGGCTCCTCTCCACCTACACGTCCTCCTCGTTCTGCTACGGCCAAATCGAGAGGCAGCGCGGCTGAGCCTGCTCGCCGGCGCGCGCGTGCGTGCGTGTACCCATGCGCAGCGCTCCGTAGATCTAGCCTGCCCGCGTCGCCGACGACCTTTTCCGCGACCAGCTCGCATTCGCACGCCGGCGACCTCTCCCACAACGAGATCCAGTGCTCTGTCGAAGTTGATCCTGGACCGTCACGTCAGCGCGTCGGCGGCAGTCCGGCGGCTCCCCCTCGATGGCGCTCGTCTTCAGACGTACAAGGTACACCGATGTCCCAACCATCAGTTTGTTTCCTCTTCTCCCCGAACCTCAAAGTCGACCATTTATTTCTTCTGCAGGCCTCCAAAGAATTGCCAGATGGATGCGGCTGTCCACCCGCCGCTCAAGCACCTTCCCCGTCCGCTGCTCCCTCCTCGTCAAGGTTTGATTCCTCTATTCCCATGTCGTATTCATCTCTAGCTGCTGCAACTTGGCACAACCATCGTGCTTGTTGGGTTTAATCTAGCTAGGAGTGTAAGAAATACTCACATATCTGAACGATTCAATCTAGCTAGGCACCTAACAATTCTATTTTTGTATTTGCTACTGTAAAAACGATAAATAAATTGTAACACGACATGACCTGCTAAATGTGAACTCACAAGATATGTTAATGTTGTTTAGTTTTGCTCTGAACATTTGCTCTTCATGTGCAGAACCCCTGCTAGCTAGCCTAACCTGCTCACCTTATTGTCAGCATCGGCACAACTATCATGCTAGAGTTTGTACCGGGGCCGAAGAATTCAGTCTAGCTAGGCTCCTAACAAGATTAGGTTTAAGTTTACTAGTATAGTAACCATAGTAAAAACTGTACTACAACATGGCCTGCTAGATGTAGACTCATAGGAGAGTTAACTGGATATTTTGTTCCAATTGCTGTGTAGCAGGCTATCCACAAATTAATTTTATTCTAATAATGTATATACTTGCTCGATTTGTAGGCTAGGTGTCCTGGAAGATCTCGGCCTCGCCACACCGCAGCTACCTCGACGCCGCTGTTGTTCAAGAGCCCATCCACAGAGGAACCCATAGGTACATCGCGCGGTCACCATATTGAATCAGCCGTATGTGCTATTGTAGATTGGAGACTAGTTTTCTAGAAATATTGCATTCCATGCTTTTATGGATCCCTAGGCTTTTCACCATTTAGTCTTTTCACTATTTAGTTTTATTCTAATACATACTTGATGGGTCAGCCGTATGTGCTATAGCAGATTTGAGACTAGCTTTCTGGAAATATTGCATTCCATGCATATATGAATCTCTAGGCTTTTCACTATTTAATTGTATTCTAATACATATTGGATGTATCTGTAGACTTTGCCAACGAAGATGGTCTGATGAGCGTTAATTATATGGTATGTGCTGCTACTACCCCCTGTATTATTCCGCATGATGCTATGCAGAACAGTCGCATGATAAGAGTCGGAACCTAGTTGTAAGGAGTGTGTTACTTTTATGAGAGTGTTGCTATATTTGCTCTACTGGGGCTGTTACAGCTGTGGAACAGAAACTCCAATAATGTCTTTCTGCTATTGCTATTCATTTTTTTAACAAGTTTGTATTAGTGGTTTAGATGATCCAAGTGCCATTTGTTTGACTCAACTAGAACTTGTTGTTTGCATATGCAGTACATGTTCATTTGATTATCTTTTGATTCGTTTGCTGCTCATAGGAACATGTATGTTTTCAGATTGAAAGCACATCAAGAGTGCATGCTGTTAATGGTGGCCTCCCGCACCATGCGTGCGGTCGTAGGCTCCCGTCTTGGACTACCTCCTCAGCTCACGCCTCTGTGCGGGTGGCAGCGAGCCGCATCCGAGTTTGACAGTGCTATCTCGGAACCGGCTGCAATTCTCTCAGGTGCATCTTTGATCTCGGGCTCTCTTGGTACCATGTCCATGGTGTAATGTGTCCGGCTGTTGAACTTGTATGAATGTTTATATGAATCTATGGTGCCTTTTCTGTTAGAGAATTGTGCTGTTGTATTTTCTCTCCCGTAGCGAGGACTGTTGAAATCCACCTGGTTGAATATTTTTTTTGTTCTGTTAATTATCTATGCCGACGGCAATGCTGTCGGCGTCTCTCTTCCGAGATGTGCTCCTAGCTAACGCCACCTGTCAAGCTACGCCGACGGCATTGCCGTCGGCATAGCTCATGCGCCGTCAAATGCCCGTCCGTCAGTTTGTTGTGTCGACGGCTAGAAGATGCCGACGGGGGCGCAAAACCGTCCGCACATGTCCGCTACGCTGACGGCCGAGCAATGCCGACGGTAATCCAGCAGCGCCGACGAGGGCCTAAGCCGACGGCGAGGAGCCGACGGTGGCCGTCGGCGTATGGCTGAGCCGACGGCTTTAGGGGCTATGCCGACGGTTATTACCGTCGGCGTAGAGCCTCAGTCCTGTAGTGTTTAGTGAGCGTTCAGATATTCTTTCATATACCCGAAAAAAAATATAAAGGGACATGCCTCTTAGGAGTACGTGACTAGCAAGCCTGGCTTCAACGTGGTAGCTGCAAGAAAAAAAAAAGTGCTAGCTGCACTTGGAAAAAAACCTGTATCGACAACCGTTTAAAAATTTTGTTTTTATTTTATATTTTAGATGTTATTATTTTTATTTGGTCAAACTTTATATAGTTTGATTTTGACTAAATCCAATACAAAGGGTAATTGGGAGCGGAGAGAAATCGCTCTTCCCATTATGGCGCGTGCTTGGCGTAGGTCGCCCTAAGATTGGGCAATCTTAGGTCCCCTCGTGTACCGTTAGATCATCATCCAACGGTGAGAAATCAGCAAATCGCGCTTTTACATTTTGGCCCCCCTAGATTTCGGTAATAGAACCCGCACTCCACAATGGACTCAGTTAAGCGAAGAGGTATATCGCATTGCCCCCGGTCATCTTGATAATTACAATAAAAATGCCATTGCAACAAATTCGCAGGTATCGCAACAAATATTTTTGTTCCGTGTACAAAAAAAATAGTATTGCAACAAATTATTCCAAAAAAAATCGAAAGGGAAGTAATGTTACAAATAATAGTTAAACAATATGTTATTGCGTTGCAACAAAAATGTTACAACAATTCAACAAATCACATCCTATTGCAACAAAAAAAAATATTTGCATCAATTAAAAAGTTGGTAAGCAACAAAATAATTTGTCACCGTTTCAATTGCAACAAAAATCATCACCTATTTCAACAAAAAGGTAAACCGATAGCAACAAAAAAGTTACATGTTTACAACATGCAAAGGAGCACGTAAACATGTCATTCCAAATGAATTCTAATAAATATATAAGCATTTTCTAGAAAAGTTTCCAGAAAACATTGCAACATTACATTTGTGTTTTCTCAACAAAATACATGCGAAATTGTAACAAATTTTTAAGACGCACGCAATATTGTCCAAAAAATCGAAGAACACTTAGCATATAATGGCTGCACGTGGTTTTTATGTCGGGCTGGTAAAAAAATGTTCAGACGCGAAAACTTGGCCCAAAATGCTAACTTGATGCTAATTGGTCATATATACGCTAAATGGGCCAGCCAAGGGTGCGCTCGCTCGCTCGCTCCGGAAGGGACCTAGCGCTAGCAAGTTTAGGTCGTCCTAGGATAAGCTTTTTCCTTTCATTATTGAGTACACTTAAATGGCATTTTTTTCTAAAAACCACGAAACCAGCACAATCATAAAACACGAAGAAAGAATGTAGCCATGAAAATTTCAAATTAATGTGGTCACCACATTAGTCGCACAACGTTCATTATTTATATGATTAAGTATCCATAAATGAAAGATTAATTCAACCGGCATCAAACCAACACTCTCACAAAAAAATGCGGTAAGTTGAACATTCACAGCAGTGGAATTTAATATTAATAAAATCACGACATTACTCTCACTATGAAGGCTAACGTATCTCACACTAGAAAAAAATTGCCACTTAATGATAGAAACATGAAGTGATAGTGCTTAGTGGGGGCGAAATGTGCTGTCACCCCCCTCCCCCCCAGCCCATATCGCCCCTTAAGGATTTTGACCCAACCTCCGTGAGTGGAGACATGTGTAACATCCAAGTATGAAAACACCCTAGTTGTTTTACTTCTTGTTTTATTTTAAGCAATGCATCATGGCATCATCCTCATTTTATTTCTGTTGCATTGTTTTCATAATGAATCAAACCTTGTTTTCACACTTGTTTGTTACAATCTTTTCAAACAAAGAATTGCAAAACAAAACCTTTCCTTGTTTTCCAAATAATTCAATTATGATCACTTCTCAAGTTGTTGGTTTTAATCACACCATTAATCAATCTATTAATTCAATCATTAATTCCCAAATCATCTTTTAAATTCCAAACCAAGTTTCAAATCAGTACCTATTTGAACCCATCAAAATTCAACACACATTGGTATTCTTAAAATCATTTTAAACCTAGGGGTAACCCTATTCAAATGCTTGTTTTTAATAAGGATTTATGAATATTTAAAATATCCCCAAATTTGGATTCAAACACAAACTATCATTTTAAATCTTAATTTTTGAAACCCAAAGTTGGAATGTGGTTTCTAATTACCTAAATAGCTTAACTAAATTTTTCTGAAATTTTTCTTAAATAAAACCTTAACATTTTCTTCCCAAAAGCAAAGCTACAAAAAAAAAAAAAAAACAGAAAGAAATAAAAAGAAGGAAACCTTGCGCGCGCGCAGCAGATAACCTGGCCCAGCCCACCTAGCGGCTAAAGCGCGCGACCCAGCCCGCTCTAACCCCGCGTACCGCTTCGCGATTCGTGCGGGAGCTTCTTTCTGGAGTACGGCAGCGCATCGCCGAGCGCCACCGCACCCCCGCGCGACTCCGGCGGCCGCCACCTCACCATCCTAGCCTATATAGCCAGCCCTAGCCCCTGGCAGGTGCCCTAGCATCTAGGGTTCCTCCTCCACCTCGTATCCGCCGCCAATTCCTCCTCCTTCGCCGGATCTTCTCTCTGCCACCACCTCACCGTAGCCACCGTCTGAGGAACTACTCGCCGCCGTCGCCATGGACACCCACGCTCCCACCTAGGAGCTGCAATCGAGTCGCCTACCTTTCCTCTACCTGCTGGACCCCTAATCGCCACGGGTAAGCCCAAGTTTCGCCGCCGCCGTCCTTTTTCCTCTCCGGCCACCGTGCCATGTTTTCTGAACCCAAGCTTCCCGTCGCCGTTGCAGAGCTCCTCGACCACGAACGTTTGCTGAAATCAGACCGCCTCTTCCTCCTCTACGTGTTGAACACCGACGGGAGCCTGGAGATCCACTGCAACAGCGCCGCCGTCCTCGACCGCAACGTCACGTCGCCGTCAGCTCGCGTCACCGTCGGGCCTCTGCCACGATTACGCCGGTGGTGAGCCTCCACCACCTTCCTCTCTCTCCCTCAGTGCACCACCACTGCATCGTGCGCGTTGTGCACACCTCCATGCATCCAAATCCGAACACCATCGTGCAGATCGCCGCCGGCGAGTTCTCTGTCAGTCGATCAAACGAACGTTCGTCAGTTTCGTCAGATAACAACTTGTTTCTGAACCTCAACCTCGCTGCGCCTCTGCTACTGGTAACAAACGATCAGCAGCGCAGTTGGCTTCAGTCTTGCGCGCGCACAGTGGGGGTCGCGGGTTCGATCCCTCGCGCCCGCGGGAAAAAACCCCATCTTTTTTGCTCCTCTGTGCTGGCACCCGTGGCCCACCTGTCATGCACTCCTGTGGCCACGCAAGCAGCGCAGGGCCACGCTGGCCCCTCTGGCCCACGCGGCAGTGGGCGCGTGTAGGTACCAGTGCGGTACAAAAAGGATTTCTGCGCATTTCCAAAAATTACCAATTCATTTTAATTGGCAGAATTAAAACAAAACTTTAAAATTTAATAACTTCAAATCTATAATTCCAACAAATACAGTCTTTATATGAATTCTGATCCAAATTTCTTAAACTTTCCAAATATCCAATTTGTGTACTGTTTTGAGAACTTCAAATGCATTTAAAATTCAAATTTAAATAATTCAAATGTTAATTTGTAAATTCCATAACTAATTATTTATTAATCCAATAAATACCAACAAAATATGTTTTTCATACCATTTTAAATATCCTAATCAAATATAATTTTTGTTTTCTGTTTTGAATAATTAAAATTGCCTAAACCATTTAAATCTTGTTTAATGCAATTAAAAATTGTTTAATATTGTTTAATTCATAATTAAATAATTCCAAGTCCAATTTCAAAATGTGAAACATGTAATCCAACTAAAATTTGATAACCTTTTCAAATATAAACTTTGTTATTTGTTTTGCACCCTTTAACTTGATGAAAACAACAACTACTTGTTCAACACCAATAAGTAACAATAATTTCCAAACTTGATGAATGTTTTCTAAAATTGTTAACTATCATTCCAAGTGCATTTAATATTGTTATCTTCTTGTTCTTCATCATGCATGCATCATGCTAACTCATCTACACCTGATGCTTAGTGGTAGAACAACTAATTCAACCATAAAGCATGGGTTTCCCATATGCAATCTTTGCATATGGAATCCATTTAAACTTGTGTATCATGTCAACTAGTTACTTTGATGCATCTATTAACATGACATGCATCATCCCATGTTTGTGCACCAATGCCATGTATTGATTGTTCGTCCTTTCGATTGTGTGTTTGCTTCTTCTCGCTTAGACGACGACGCTGAGCTTGACGAGACTTACGACACCACTACCCAGGACCTAGCCCAGTACCCGGCTACTGAGCTGCCAGGCAAGTTATCACTCACATGAATCATCGAGTTCTCTTCCACACTTGTTGTCGATACCATCCTTTGTCTATTTCTGCTAGCCCTATGAATCGATGCTTGTTCTCCGAACCCATCACATGATACCTTGAGCCATGATATTGCCTCACATCCATACCTACAGCCTTTGCTTGTGCATGTTCGTATCTAGCATGCTTAGGGTTGCTTTTACTCGAGTCTGTTGTCGGTTACTTCTGTTGCTACTATTACTCTTGTATCGGGGGCTCGAATGTTAATCAATCAATCCTGTTAATGCTATGTTAATAATAATATGATGATAAGGCACCGGCGGGAGGCCCTAAGAGGTTTTGAGGCCCGCTAGTGTCGACCCTAATAGGAAAAGGGTCTTGTCTACCGATCCATGATGAGCGCACTACCCGCATGTGGGAAGCGAGTATGGGCGCCCCCCTCAGTTCGACCCGATTCGCATCTCGTCCAAATCGCCTCATTTAGTTCGGGTTTTCCATTTGCTGCATGCATGATCTTGCGAGCCCTTGGATCCCGGGTGGAACTTTCGTAGTCGGCATATAGGGGGACACGGTCTTACAGTGCTATGAGGGTCCATTTTCTTCTGGGCTCTATTAGCCGTGCGCCCAAGGTGCTTTGGGCTTGATGCGAAGAACGGTTGGATTGTGTTGAGTGCCACGCTTGGTGGGAGGCATCCCATCTGGCGAGGTATTCTTGCGTGTACGGTTACTATGGTGCAACCCTGCAGGGATAATCTTCTCGAGAAGCCGTGTTTTCCGCGGTTATGGACTACTTGGTGAAAGTACTGGCTAACAAGTACTCAGGACAACTTCAACTAATGATTAATCATGTTTCACCCAATGATTAATAACTTGACTAGTAATAGGTTATTCACACAACAAATTGATTCACCTTATAACAACTGTGTGAGTTCATCCTCGGATTGCTTCTTCGGATAAGGGGCGAGATCCAGGATGGGTTTGGTTGAAGTTATCTTTCCGTTGGTTACAATTCCTCGATCTTATCTTTTCTGTTAGCCGGATCTAGTAGTATCTTCTGTAGTTGGTTAGAGCAGCCCGCTGCAGCTTTTACAATACCTATCTTCTTCCGTTGATCCCAAGCATCCCGGCTTGTGTTGACGGGTAACTCTGTGATGAAATGTGAGTCTTGCTTGCCAGTACATCAAATGTACTGACCCCGTTGGGGCTGTGGTTTACGCAGAGTACGACTACGACTACGATGCTTCCCAGGACGGCTACTTCGTGGAGTTTGACGACACTGCAGACGAGTAGCTAGCTGGACCTCGGGCAGGATCCAGGACCTACGTGGATGGGCTTCGTTTTCTTTATTTTCGCCGGCTTCTTAAGCCATGGATTTGTCTGTACTCAGACCCCTTTGATTGCTTCCGCTGATGTAATGAATGATATGTTGGGACATGTGTCCTCTGGATGAGTGTTTTGCTATCTCTGCCTTAGTGAAGGCTATTTGCAAACTTATTTCATTCTTTTGTGTCTTATAGACAGTTTGTGCTATCATTTCGTTCAAAACTGTTGACGTACAGTGCGTGCTTGATTATGAAGTATGTCGGCAGTAGTGCCTTAGGTTCCTAGCGGATAGTTTACTTCGACGGTGGAAGCAGGGCTTGTGTTGTCGCGCATAAGCGCAGGCCTACCAGGAAGCTGGGACGTGGGAGCAGGTATGCCCCATAATCCAAGCACCTGACTTCTAGTTCGTGCGATGAGTATCCTCTAGAAACCTTGGGTGCGACAAATGGTATCAGAGCCTGTCTGACCGTAGGATCCCTTTACTGGTCGCAGTTTGAGTCTAGAAAAACTATTTTGTAGCTATACAGGAAAAATGAAACGTGAGAGTAGGAACTCTGTTCTTTTTCTTCTTTCCCCTCCCTCCCACCCCTTTTCTGGTAAGGAAGTGTAACGTTGGTTTTTCCCTCCTCACCTAAACTTTCAAGTTAGGATTTCACGTGTTTCGGGTTCTCCGTAGTACCTCAGGTTTTTGGTCTCGTTTTCTTGATGTTGCTTCAATATCATGCTTTCTCTCAAGAACCTATCGTCCATTGAATCTTGTTGTTGTTTCCACTTCCTTTGTTTCTACCGGAGTCTAACCACCTTCCCAAAATAATCTGCAGATGGGTCTCAGCTACTACCCGCAGGTGGTGCGGATGACCCGTTGTGAGGACACTGCCGGTTATCCGGAGACGCTGAGGGACATGGTTACCTATCTGGGGTTCCGTTGGGCACCAGAGTACCAGGTCTACGAGCACCAGCGCGAGTTTGACCAGACGTTCTACCGAGCCATCGTCTACATTCTGTCGGATGATGGCAGGAGCGTAGTCCACTAGTACGAGGCCGTAGGCACCACTGTGGATATGGCAGTGCAGCAGGTCGCGTATGTGGGTCTCACTGTTCTACGTGCTGACTACTGGGGGTTTGATGATTCCATCTATCGTCATATCCCCCGTGGATACATCACTGCCGCAGGAGCTCACTTCACCCTCTACAACAACTTGGAGCCTGACGAGGATGATAGCTCTAGGATGCACGTCACAGCACAGTTCCTGAGGCATAGTGATGCTGTTGCTATCACCCTAGCCCGAGAGTTGGCTTCAGTCAGGGACCAGCTTCACCTTGCTCTGACGCGTCTGGCGACGTACACCACAGACTTTGTTGGAGACGAGCGCTTTGCGCGTTTCCATCAGCCAGCTGGACATGCTCTACCAGATGCTGGAGGTTACGAGCCGATCAGAGGCCCCCTTCTCAACCTAGGAGCTGGTTACACGGGCATTCCTCTCTATGGAGCTCAGGGAGAGGATGCTCTCTACTTCACCACACCGAGGGTCCGTCTCATAGCAGTTCCTATCTACAGGGATCGTCGTGATACCTACTTCCGTGTGCAGACTCCTCCTCGCCATCCTTTTCGTCGTACCACTCGTCGTACCACTCGCCGTACTCCTAGACGCCGTCCTGCGTGATGAGCATGGGAGTACCGTTGTATCCATTACTAGCTGTGTCTAGTCTATCCTTTCATTTTCGAACCATGTATGGTGTGAGATTCTGATGTACTCGAACCTATTGATGTACCTGTTGGTTATCGATTCATGCGTCGGAATAATCTCGCTTTCGGTTACTAAGTTTATCCCTTCCTATTGTTGTGCTAAAATGAATTTCAATTCAGGATGGCCCCAACAAGGAACACCCCGCCTGAGCCACCACCGATCGCGGAGCTCTTGACTCAGATGACTCAGGTCATGGCTCAGATAGTCCAGGTGCAGAACAACCAGAACCACACTCACCAGAATGCTCCAAGGGTCACCATCAAGGACTTCCTCAGCGTGGGTCCTAAGGCTTTCGTGGCAACACGCGAGCCTCTGGATGCTGACGACTGGATCCGTGACGTAGCAAGAGCCCTGGAGATTGCTCATGTTGCGGAAGAGGACAAGGTGAACTATGCTGCTTACCTACTGAAGGGCCAGGCTGCCTCGTGGTGGGAGAACTACCAGGCCATGAGAGCTGGCTATTCTATCACTTGGGGTTGCTTCAAGGAGGCTTTCCTGAAGTACCACATCCCCGATGGTCTCATGGAGAGGATGCGGGAAGAGTTTTGCTCTCTGAAGCAGGGCAAGCTCGACGTCATCGGCTACCAGAACGAGTTCAATTGCCTCGCGCGGTATGCTGGAGACGAGGTGTCTACTGAGGCCAAGAAGATGGCAAGGTTCCGCCGAGGTTTTAACCCGGAACTGAAGTACGCTCTCACCAACATCAAGTGCAAGGACTTCATGGAGCTCGTGAACACCGCGCTCAATGAGGAGAATGGGCGCAAGGCGTTCGAGGATTCGCGCAAGCACTCGCGTGAGGGTGGTTCCTCCTCCAACATGACCACCCCTCCGCAGAAGCGCCGCATCTGGGTGCCAAATGGTGCCGTCACTCGGGCTCCCCATGCCCAAGCTTCTCCAGGCTTTGCTCCCCGCCCACCCAACCCAGCTAAGATGCAGAGTCAGAGGGGTCCAGTGGTGCAGCCAAGGCCAGGACCTCCTCGTACCGTCACGTGCTACAAGTGCAAGGACACTGGGCACTATGCTGATAAGTGTCCTCAGAAGCAGCTCCCTCCACCACCACCTCGCCCCAACACCAACCAGGCGATGGTCCGCGCTCCTCCGCAGAAGGCCTTCAACTCCAACAACAGGCCTGGCGGGAGGAACGCAAGGGTGAACCACGTCAAGGTTGACACTGCTGAGGAATCTGCCGACGTTGTTCTCGGTACATTACCCGTAAACTCTATCCCAGCTAAAGTGTTGTTTGATACCGGAGCATCGCATTCATTTGTGTCAAAAATCTTTGCCTCAACATACAACCTAACTCTGGTTCCACTAAGCAATCAAATCTATGTTCACTCTCCGGGAACTAAAATGATCACTTCTAAGATAAGCATGGACAACCAAATTCTGATTGGAGGTCGCATATTCCTTGCTTCACTCATGTTGCTGGGAAATTCTGACATTGATGTCATCCTTGGTATGGATTGGTTGAAGACCAACAAAGCCAAAATTGACTGTGCTCAAAAGTCAATAACTCTCTCCCACCCTTCTGGCCAGATAGTCTATTCTCCATATGGATCAAATTCCACTCAGCTATACACACTTGAGGCTAAAACTCTCCCTCTACTCGAGAATGTTCCGGTGGTTTGTGAATTCCTTGACGTCTTTCCAGAAGAATTGCCAGGGATGCCTTCGGACAGAGCAGTGGAGTTCGTGATCGAGCTTGAACCAGGTACTGCTCCCATCTCTAAGCATCCATACAAGATTGCTCCTCCTGAACTGAAGTTGTTGAAGGAGCAAATCGACATGTACATGGAGAAAAGCTACATTCAGCCTAGTTCCTCCGCTTGGGGTTGCCCAACTCTGTTCGTAGCCAAGAAAGATCAAACCAAAAGACTTGTTGTGGACTATCGTCCTCTTAACGAGAAAACCATCAAGAACAAATACCCAATTCCTCGTATCGATGATCTTTTTGATCAACTTGCTGGAGCCTCAATATTCTCAAAGTTGGACTTGAGGATGGGTTACCATCAAGTAAAGATCAAAAAGGAAGATATTCCTAAGACAGCCTTCACCACTCGCTACAGTCTATATGAATACACCGTAATGTCCTTTGGTCTCACCAATGCACCGGCGACCTTCTCTCGACTGATGAATTCTGTCTTCCATGAATACCTCGACAAGTTCGTTGTGGTATATCTTGATGATATCCTTGTCTACTCAAAATCCGAGGAAGAGCATGAAGAACATCTTCGTCTCACTCTCATGAAACTCCGCGAGCATCGTCTATATGCCAAATACTCCAAATGTGAGTTCTGGATTTCAGAAGTGGCCTATCTTGGTCATATCATCTCTGCCAAGGGCATAGCCATTGATCCTGAAAAGGTTAAGGCAATTGTTGATTGGAAACCCCCTAAGACGGGGAAGCAAGTCAGAAGTTTCCTTGGCTTGGCTAGCTATTGCCGTCGTTTCGTCGAAAACTTCTCAAAGATTGCAAAACCTCTCACTGATCTCACCAAGAAGGACAAGAAGTTCGTTTGGTCTCCACAGTGTGATGAAAGTTTCAATCTCCTCAAAACCAAACTAACTTCTACTCCAGTTCTAGTTGGTCCAGATACCACCAAGCCTTTCCAGATATTCTGTGATGCTTCTCTCCAAGGCCTAGGTGTAGTTCTTATGCAAGAACGTCAAGTTGTGGCCTATGCTTCACGTCAGTTGAACCCACATGAGCAAAACTATCCCACTCATGATCTTGAACTTGCAGCAGTTGTGTTTGCCCTCAAGAAATGGAGACAATACTTGTTGGGTAACAAAACTGAAATCTTTTCCGATCACAAGAGTCTGAAATACATCTTCACTCAACCAGATCTAAACCTCAGGCAAAGGAGATGGATTGAAAAGATCAAAGACTTCGATCTTACCATTTCTTACACTCCAGGCAAGGCTAATGTTATGGTCGATGCTCTCAGTCGCAAATCCTATTGCAACAATCTCATGATCATGGACAGCCAACCTCCACTTCATGAAGAATTCCAGAAGCTGAACCTTGGTCTTGTTCCTCAAGGTTATCTTGCTAGCTTGACAGCCAGTCCAACTCTCGAGGACAAGATTCGTTCTGAACAGTTTCGTGATGCTGAAATCAAGAAGATGGTAGAGCAAATCAAAGAGGGCAGTGATAAGTTCAAGTCCTTCTCTATTGATGACAAAGGAGCTGTGTTCTTCGAAGGACGCATTGCAGTTCCTCAGATTCAAAGTCTCAAAGATATCATTCTCAAGGAGGCTCATGAAACTCCTCTCTCCATCCACCCTGGAAGTACAAAGATGTACCAGGATCTCAAGACACTCTATTGGTGGCCTGGCATGAAACGTGAAATTGCTCAATACGTTTCTGAATGCGACGTTTGTCAACGTGTTAAAGCAGTCCATCAGAAAACAGCCGGTCTTCTCCAACCTCTCAAAATTCCTGAGTGGAAGTGGGACATGATTGAAATGGACTTCGTTACTGGGTTTCCAAAGTCCAAGAAGGGCAACGATGCAATCTTCGTTGTCATTGATCGTCTCACCAAGGTTGCTCACTTCTTTGCTGTCAAAGAGACAATATCAGCTAGCCAGTTAGCAGAACTCTACACAACAAAGATTGTTCCTCTTCATGGTGTTCCATTGGAAATTAGCTCAGACCGTGGAAGCATATTCACTTCTCATTTCTGGAAGAGTTTCCAAGATGCATTGGGCACTAAACTTCTGTTCAGCACAGCTTACCACCCTCAGTCTCAGGGGCAAGTCGAAAGAGTCAATCAGATTCTCGAGGATATGCTTAGAGAATGTGGTCTCTCTTTTGGCATGAAATGGGAGGATTGCCTTTCATATGCTGAATTCTCCTACAACAACAGCTACCAGGCAAGCCTAGGCATGGCACCATTTGAGGCATTGTATGGCCGCAGATGCAGGAGTCCAATCAATTGGTCTGGAGTTGGTGAACGTTCACTCTTGGGTCCTGACATTGTTAAAGAGGCCGAAGAGAAAGTTCGCATCATTCGTGACAATCTCAAAATTGCTCAGTCTCGTCAGAAGAGTTACTATGACAGCAAGCACCGGGACATGGTCTATGCACCTGGTGACAAAGCATATCTCCGTGTAACTCCCTTCAGAGGCACTCATCGTTTTGGTGTGAAAGGAAAGTTGGCACCAAGGTACATTGGTCCTTTCAACATCCTGTCAAGACGTGCAGAAAATGCCTATCGTCTCGAGCTTCCAGAAAAACTATCCAAAGTGCACGATGTGTTCCACGTGTCACAGCTCAAGAAGTGCTTCAAGGATCCAGATCGTGCAGTTGATCATGATGAAATTGAACTGCAAGATGATCTCTCCTATGAGGAGCACCCTACTCGAATTCTCGATGACACCGTTCGTAAGACTCGCAACAAGAGCACCAAGTTCTTGAAAGTGCAATGGTCACATCATTCTGATAAAGAGGCAACATGGGAGACCGAAGAGGATCTTCGCAAGAAGTATCCGGACCTTTTCTCTTCTCCGTAAGGAATCTCGGGGCGCGATTCCTTCAAGGGGGGGCGTTTTGTAACATCCAAGTATGAAAACACCCTAGTTGTTTTACTTCTTGTTTTATTTTAAGCAATGCATCATGGCATCATCCTCATTTTATTTCTGTTGCATTGTTTTCATAATGAATCAAACCTTGTTTTCACACTTGTCTGTTACAATCTTTTCAAACAAAGAATTGCAAAACAAAACCTTTCCTTGTTTTCCAAATAATTCAATTATGATCACTTCTCAAGTTGTTGGTTTTAATCACACCATTAATCAATCTATTAATTCAATCATTAATTCCCAAATCATCTTTTAAATTCCAAACCAAGTTTCAAATCAGTACCTATTTGAACCCATCAAAATTCAACACACATTGGTATTCTTAAAATCATTTTAAACCTAGGGGTAACCCTATTCAAATGCTTGTTTTTAATAAGGGTTTATGAATATTTAAAATATCCCCAAATTTGGATTCAAACACAAACTATCATTTTAAATCTTAATTTTTGAAACCCAAAGTTGGAATGTGGTTTCTAATTACCTAAATAGCTTAACTAAATTTTTCTGAAATTTTTCTTAAATAAAACCTTAACATTTTCTTCCCAAAAGCAAAGCTACAAAAAAAAAAAAAACAGAAAGAAATAAAAAGAAGGAAACCTTGCGCGCGCGCAGCAGATAACCTGGCCCAGCCCACCTAGCGGCTAAAGCGCGCGACCCAGCCCGCTCTAACCCCGCGTACCGCTTCGCGATTCGTGCGGGAGCTTCTTTCTGGAGTACGGCAGCGCATCGCCGAGCGCCACCGCACCCCCGCGCGACTCCGGCGGCCGCCACCTCACCATCCTAGCCTATATAGCCAGCCCTAGCCCCTGGCAGGTGCCCTAGCATCTAGGGTTCCTCCTCCACCTCGTATCCGCCGCCAATTCCTCCTCCTTCGCCGGATCTTCTCTCTGCCACCACCTCACCGTAGCCACCGTCTGAGGAACTACTCGCCGCCGTCGCCATGGACACCCACGCTCCCACCTAGGAGCTGCAATCGAGTCGCCTACCTTTCCTCTACCTGCTGGACCCCTAATCGCCACGGGTAAGCCCAAGTTTCGCCGCCGCCGTCCTTTTTCCTCTCCGGCCACCGTGCCATGTTTTCTGAACCCAAGCTTCCCGTCGCCGTTGCAGAGCTCCTTGACCACGAACGTTTGCTGAAATCAGACCGCCTCTTCCTCCTCTACGTGTTGAACACCGACGGGAGCCTGGAGATCCACTGCAACAGCGCCGCCGTCCTCGACCGCAACGTCACGTCGCCGTCAGCTCGCGTCACCGTCGGGCCTCTGCCACGATTACGCCGGTGGTGAGCCTCCACCACCTTCCTCTCTCTCCCTCAGTGCACCACCACTGCATCGTGCGCGTTGTGCACACCTCCATGCATCCAAATCCGAACACCATCGTGCAGATCGCCGCCGGCGAGTTCTCTGTCAGTCGATCAAACGA
The DNA here is from genome assembly GCA_028641055.1 of Alopecurus myosuroides. NCBI lineage: Eukaryota > Viridiplantae > Streptophyta > Magnoliopsida > Poales > Poaceae > Alopecurus > Alopecurus myosuroides. The sequence goes on from CM054061.1 coordinate 348,616,062, forward strand.
ACGTTCGTCAGTTTCGTCAGATAACAACTTGTTTCTGAACCTCAACCTCGCTGCGCCTCTGCTACTGGTAACAAACGATCAGCAGCGCAGTTGGCTTCAGTCTTGCGCGCGCACAGTGGGGGTCGCGGGTTCGATCCCTCGCGCCCGCGGGGAAAACCCCATCTTTTTTGCTCCTCTGTGCTGGCACCCGTGGCCCACCTGTCATGCACTCCTGTGGCCACGCAAGCAGCGCAGGGCCACGCTGGCCCCTCTGGCCCACGCGGCAGCGGGCGCGTGTAGGTACCAGTGCGGTACAAAAAGGATTTCTGCGCATTTCCAAAAATCACCAATTCATTTTAATTGGCAGAATTAAAACAAAACTTTAAAATTTAATAACTTCAAATCTATAATTCCAATAAATACAAACTTTATATGAATTCTGATCCAAATTTCTTAAACTTTCCAAATATCCAATTTGTGTACTGTTTTGAGAACTTCAAATGCATTTAAAATTCAAATTTAAATAATTCAAATGTTAATTTGTAAATTCCATAACTAATTATTTATTAATCTAATAAATACCAACAAAATATGTTTTTCATACCATTTTAAATATCCTAATCAAATATAATTTTTGTTTTCTGTTTTGAATAATTAAAATTGCCTAAACCATTTAAATCTTGTTTAATGCAATTAAAAATTGTTTAATATTGTTTAATTCATAATTAAATAATTCCAAGTCCAATTTCAAAATGTGAAACATGTAATCCAACTAAAATTTGATAACCTTTTCAAATATAAACTTTGTTATTTGTTTTGCACCCTTTAACTTGATGAAAACAACAACTACTTGTTCAACACCAATAAGTAACAATAATTTCCAAACTTGATGAATGTTTTCTAAAATTGTTAACTATCATTCCAAGTGCATTTAATATTGTTATCTTCTTGTTCTTCATCATGCATGCATCATGCTAACTCACCTACACCTGATGCTTAGTGGTAGAACAACTAATTCAACCATAAAGCATGGGTTTCCCATATGCAATCTTTGCATATGGAATCCATTTAAACTTGTGTATCATGTCAACTAGTTACTTTGATGCATCTATTAACATGACATGCATCATCCCATGTTTGTGCACCAATGCCATGTATTGATTGTTCGTCCTTTCGATTGTGTGTTTGCTTCTTCTCGCTTAGACGACGACGCTGAGCTTGACGAGACTTACGACACCACTACCCAGGACCTAGCCCAGTACCCGGCTACTGAGCTGCCAGGCAAGTTATCACTCACATGAATCATCGAGTTCTCTTCCACACTTGTTGTCGATACCATCCTTTGTCTATTTCTGCTAGCCCTATGAATCGATGCTTGTTCTCCGAACCCATCACATGATACCTTGAGCCATGATATTGCCTCACATCCATACCTACAGCCTTTGCTTGTGCCTGTTCGTATCTAGCATGCTTAGGGTTGCTTTTACTCGAGTCTGTTGTCGGTTACTTCTGTTGCTACTATTACTCTTGTATCGGGGGCTCGAATGTTAATCAATCAATCCTGTTAATGCTATGTTAATAATAATACGATGATAAGGCACCGGCGGGAGGCCCTAAGAGGTTTTGAGGCCCGCTAGTGTCGACCCTAATAGGAAAAGGGTCTTGTCTACCGATCCATGATGAGCGCACTACCCGCATGTGGGAAGCGAGTATGGGCGCCCCCCTCAGTTCGACCCGATTCGCATCTCGTCCAAATCGCCTCATTTAGTTCGGGTTTTCCATTTGCTGCATGCATGATCTTGCGAGCCCTTGGATCTCGGGTGGAACTTTCGTAGTCGGCATATAGGGGGACACGATCTTACAGTGCTATGAGGGTCCATTTTCTTCTGGGCTCGATTAGCCGTGCGCCCAAGGTGCTTTGGGCTTGATGCGAAGAACGGTTGGATTGTGTTGAGTGCCACGCTTGGTGGGAGGCATCCCATCTGGCGAGGTATTCTTGCGTGTACGGTTACTATGGTGCAACCCTGCAGGGATAATCTTCTCGAGAAGCCGTGTTTTCCGCGGTTATGGACTACTTGGTGAAAGTACTGGCTAACAAGTACTCAGGACAACTTCAACTAATGATTAATCATGTTTCACCCAATGATTAATAACTTGACTAGTAATAGGTTATTCACACAACAAATTGATTCACCTTATAACAACTGTGTGAGTTCATCCTCGGATTGCTTCTTCGGATAAGGGGCGAGATCCAGGATGGGTTTGGTTGAAGTTATCTTTCCGTTGGTTACAATTCCTCGATCTTATCTTTTCTGTTAGCCGGATCTAGTAGTATCTTCTGTAGTTGGTTAGAGCAGCCCGCTGCAGCTTTTACAATACCTATCTTCTTCCGTTGATCCCAAGCATCCCGGCTTGTGTTGACGGGTAACTCTGTGATGAAATGTGAGTCTTGCTTGCCAGTACATCAAATGTACTGACCCCGTTGGGGCTGTGGTTTACGCAGAGTACGACTACGACTACGATGCTTCCCAGGACGGCTACTTCGTGGAGTTTGACGACACTGCAGACGAGTAGCTAGCTGGACCTCGGGCAGGATCCAGGACCTACGTGGATGGGCTTCGTTTTCTTTATTTTTGCCGGCTTCTTAAGCCATGGATTTGTCTGTACTCAGACCCCTTTGATTGCTTCCGCTGATGTAATGAATGATATGTTGGTACATGTGTCCTCTGGATGAGTGTTTTGCTATCTCTGCCTTAGTGAAGGCTATTTGCAAACTTATTTCATTCTTTTGTGTCTTAGAGACAGTTTGTGCTATCATTTCGTTCAAAACTGTTGACGTACAGTGCGTGCTTGATTATGAAGTACGTCGGCAGTAGTGCCTTAGGTTCCTAGCGGATAGTTTACTTCGACGGTGGAAGCAGGGCTTGTGTTGTCGCGCATAAGCGCAGGCCTACCAGGAAGCTGGGACGTGGGAGCAGGTATGCCCCATAATCCAAGCACCTGACTTCCAGTTCGTGCGATGAGTATCCTCTAGAAACCTTGGGTGCGACAACATGGTTGGTTTTTTAACACATATTCTCATGAAGGCTGAGAGTGTCCCCTCAGTGATTAAATATTTGAGACACAAAATTTCAACCTTTTAAAAACTGATTAAAATACAGCATTAGTCGACACACAATTGATAGGAACACATACATGCTATGTCACCACAAAAGTAATACATTGAGGGATTTGTCAGCACATATTCTGGCTTGATATGTTTCATATTTTGTGTCACACATTGTGTCAATAATAAATTTAATCAAATGTCCGGAAAGCATGCACTTTTTTTTTTGGTTTGGCGGATATTTCTTGATTTTCATGGTAGACATATTTGCAAAATTGTATATGTCTTTCTCCGAAGTACCAAAATCAACTTAAGAGCAAATGTTATTCCAATCGCACACTAAAATTACGACTGATTGAGAATATTTAACTATGCTATCCAATCAACGTATTCATATTCCTAATACAAAAAATACAAGTGACCGGTTGTGTGTAACCTTTGAATAAAGATCACTCTAAAATAAGAATCTAGAAAAAATTATAGTCATAATTTTGTAAGTTTTACCATTGATGTATATAGATGTTACGGAATATGCCTAGAATAAAACAATTTATCTTGAGTAGTATATTCATTTAAAAACAATGGAGAAAGTACCACCATGTTTATCTTTCGAAAATGTTGCGCATTGTGACATGGAGTGAGTAAATGAGACGAAGAAACATTACATGTTAGTTCTCACTATCTAATGTAAACTACCTATTAACAAGGATACACCGTTTGATCTTGCCAATTATTTTTTTATAAAATATACCTAACCTCAACTATATTGATCTAACATCGAGTAAGAACTAAAGTTCGGTTGACAAATTAGATCTCACTACATGGATGTTTTAACATATGACAAGATAATCATTCTATCGACAAATTTGAGATTACCAAATATGTACCGCGTACTTAATATTTATTTTAACAAATCATTAGAGACAGTGGTACCACAATTTTGTTTATTGTCACTTAATGGGATATAAAGGTATTATCAATGAAACCATAATTTTATTTCTTGGACACCTTTAACTAATGCCCTCGCATTTGCGAGGGCCACTATGCTAGTTATTAAAATAGAAGAATATGTGATGCTTGATTGATGGCATTGTATTCTGTTGATCTCTCTTTGTGGAGTCACTTTCAGTAATAAACACTATAAATAAATGAATAGTTGTGTGCTTTGTTGATTTAAAGGCCAGAGGTTTAACCCGATCTGTTTCAAAAAGAAAATCCTCATACCTTTAATGCAAGAACATATGCACAGAATAGCACAAAAAACTATCAGACAATATGTCACACGAATGAAAGCATTATTAACATCTAAGCTACAGACTTTTCCCAATTACTTATAAATTCTCTAGGAAATGGCAAGTAAATCCTGATACTTGACAGCTACTGGATCATGATAGATGAATTAGGAAAATCATAGACTCGTTGCTTGTGGTTCCACAGCTAGAAGAATCCACAATACATTAATCCTATGCGTTTTTTAACAGGGTGTCCTCAGTTGGCACCACGACCTCAGTTTTACCCCTAGCGCCGAATCGACCTCAGTTTTGTCCCTAATTTGTGCCAAGGACTCCTTTCGCTGCTCCCACCGTTATTTTCTGCCCCCGTTAGGATGCTGACCTGTGGGACCCATCATAGAACCGTTGGCGCGGCATGTGGGCCCCAGCTGTTGAGCGTTGGCGCGGCTTGTGTGCCCCACTGTTGACGGCTGGCGCTGCATGTGGGTCCCAGCTGTTGACGAGGACCAATGTCAACATGCAGACTACACATTATCCATTTATATTTATTAATCCCTACATGCAGACTATACATTATCCATTTATTAAACCATTAAATTATTCGTATTAATAATATAAAATATATACTGTGATCAACTGAAATTTGTATATTATCTTAGAAAACATAATGCATCACATCTCTTATATATAAATTTGTTTACAATGTGCATATTTTAAAACGATAATTAGAAATATTAAAAAAAAACGAAAATTAGAAAGGATAAAACTTCTAAACAGTGGGTACATATTTGGACAAATATAAGAACATAACTTTATATATAATTATACATACTTATAATTCGATAACTGGCCCCACTTTACATATAATCAGTGGGGCCCGAGGGACATTACATCTAATTAAAAAAAAAACTAACTGCTCCCGCTCTGCATGCGGGAGCCCTAACTGCTCCCGCGCTGCATGCGGGAGCCCTTGCCGCCCTCCGGCGCCCTACTTCCATTCCGCCGCCCTGTCCTCCGTCTCCTTGTTGACGCGGGCGCGGCGGTTCTCCGCCCGCATCCTCTCCTCCTGCCTCTCACGGGACCGCTTGATCCTGGCCCATAGGGCCTTCGCCTCCTCCTTTGCCTCCTTCTTCTCCTGCGCCTTCAACTCCTTCGCCTCCAGCCGCTCCAGTCTCTTGAGGCGGCGGTCCGTCTTGGAGGAGATGTCCGACGTCTTGGTGGTGGTGGAAGAGGCGGGGCGGTGGACGAAGAGAGGCGTCGGCGATCGCTCCCGTTTGGGAGAGTCGTCGACGGGAAGCACGATGGGCAGGACGTCCAACTCCGCCTCGGGCCACTCGGCCTCGTACCAAGGCAGAGCCTTGGGGTGGTTAACCTCGTCAGAGACCGACTCCGGCCTTGAAGGGAGTGAGTAGGAAGACATTGTTCGGGCTTGAAGGAAGAGAAGGGCAAAGGGCTGGAGAGGGATGAGAATATGGAGGACGAGTGAAACGGTCTATTTAAAGACACGATTAGACGTGAATTTATTTGGATAGATGAAGCAAACAGTGTGAAAACGTTGGGTGCAGTGTACAAGAGTCGATGCATGGTCAAAGCGGTGTAGAACAGGCGTAGGCGTAGACGTAGACTTAGGACAGCTAGTGATACGGAGTACGAGCGCGTGTGCATTAGGCAGTCAAGTGATTCGACGTTGCATGCGTGTATTAAAGAGGTGAAGAGAAGAAAGTCCAAAGTCTCACGCCAAATCCTGCCTCGCTGCATATGCATTGATGCGTATCTTCTGAAAATGAGGCGTGGAGGGTTCAGGGCTGCTGCAAATGCGACGCGACTCGTGTTTCTGAAACGAGGCGTGCAGGACTGCTGCAAGTGCGACGCGACGTTTACTCTTTTCTTCTTCTGTCACGTTGTTTACTCTGAAAAAACACCCAGTCCATGCACCGCTTCATTTTCAATCGTTTGATCGTAACGCTACTAGGAAAACAGCTATAGGAGTGATGATACCCGTGACGCACCAGGAAAATGGTGCGTCACGCCGAATAACGGTGGCGCACCGTGAATCGCTGCGTCGCGCCTATAGAGTTACCCGCGGCGCACCTGACAGAAGACGCGTCGCACCTATGTGTGGGGCCAGGGTAGCGAGCCTCCGAGGCATACCCGCGACGCACCGTACCACTGGTGCGTCACAGCTATGTGGTATAAGGCGCGGCGCACGTGCCAGCGGTGCGCCACGGATTAGATAGGCGTGACGCACCAACAGGTGGTGCGCCACGACTACCGGGAGTACAGGTACAGATAAGCCGTTCCCCTCCTTCCTTCTCTCCACACCACACACACCAACACTACGAACTTCTGCATCGACGCGCCGCCGCCCTTCTGCATCGACTAGGAGGAGCCGCGGGGGAGGAGGACGAGGAGCGCCGCCCTTCTGCATCGACTCCGGTCGTCTGCCTTGAAGGGTAAGCCCCCTCTTCTCCCTCGCGCGCGGTACCTCATCCTCGCGCGCGGTAGTGTCAGGAGGCGATGCCGTCCGCCGCGCCGCCCTGGTCCGGCAGCACGTCCAGGAGCCTGATGCTCTCCCGCTGCCTCGCCGACAGCCGCGCCCGCCTCCATGACCGACCGGCGCGCTTCTTCTTGTTGTTGATCCGGTTGCATTGATGTTTGCACCCCCAATACGTTCTTGGAGCTACGGCAGAGCATCTGATCTTTCTCGGAGTGACCCGTTTACTGCAACTGCAATGCTGCATCGATGGATTTTCATAGCTAAAATTCCTTTTTGGTTGCGACTCGGTTGCACATGATGTCATCTACCTGTGGTCTGACTTCGTTTCATGTTACCGATCGCAACATGTCTATATCTATGTTTGCTTCCTCTTCATTTTTTCAGCGAATATCTATGTCTGCTTGATGACGCTAGGGAGTGAAAACTACTAGCAATAGCTACAGACAACAAATATCATGCTTGGTTCATGGCGATGATGCAGGGAGTAAACCACTAGTACTAACTAGAAACACCTGCTAAAATATTCCGTTAGCTAAACATCTTTTTCCAATTTGCATCCAGCGAAAGTAGTGAATGTTTTGGCCGAGCTTGGTCGAGTAGTGAAATACAACACTAGTAGTAGGAAAGTGCTTATAGCTGTCCGACCTTGGTACTAATGGTCATACATTGGGTCTGCACACTATTTATGCCGATGAAGAAATCGGCATCAGGGAGCTCCATAGTCCATACATCCATATGCATTGTTTCAGCCAGTGTCCCTTGCTCTGTCTTTCCACTAGAGAATTTTTAGATCCACCTGTAAGTTTTACGGTACTGTAACATTCAGCTGCAAAATGACCATGCTATTCTCATTGTAATAAATCTCTTCCTTCTTTTTTTTGACGAATGCAGCAGTGCTGCTTTCACTTGTATTATTATTACTTGCAAAACTTTCCTGTATGGGTTCCGCATCAAGATTTGTATCTTCAATGGTATCTTTAAATTTCTAATATATTTGCGCAGAAAATGAGTACCATCCTCGGTATAATCCAGGTACCTAGTTTTTACAGAAAAAAGCTAGATGTAGTAAGTCGCCAAACAAAAGTGGTTAGTGCCTTTGTCAAGTTTACTTCCATCAACCGTAAAATAAGATGTAAGGACCGTGTCCATTTGTTCCCGGTCGACGCCTTTCTAAATTCAATATTTTGAGGATTTTTCATTGCAAACTTGGCAACTGAAACTTCTTTTTGCTGCACAACATTTTAAACAGAAGGGTATTGCAATGAAAGAGGTTTATTAACAAGCCAAGAGTCTTCCAAGAAAAGGTATTGGTACCATTACAAACAATAAAATATCCTATACTAAAGAAATCATCTTTCACATGCGAAAGAAACCTTCCAAAAGGCGAAATCAGTTGGCCTATGAGTGGCTTGAGACAAGGTTTTATCATTAAGGTACTTGTGATGCAAAAAATTCTGCGACTTGCCTTCCTCATGTAAAATATTCAACAGCCACTTCCTCAATAAACATTTATTATTTAGGTCCAGTACCTCAATATCTAAATCCCTTTCTCTTTTGGACGGCAAATGATATTCCATTTCGTAAGGCGGTATTTTTTTTTCTTATGATCATCGATTTGCCAACAAAATCTAGATCTATAAAAGTCAAGTCTCTTTCATAACCCTTTAGGTATCTCCAGGAATGGAAGTAGGAACATTGAGAGGCTAGTAAGAACCAAATTAGTGAGTATCGAATGGTCTCCATATGAGAACATCTTATTCACTAAGCTAGATTGTTGCTTATCAAAATATTATTCATACAATGTTCTCTTAAATGGTATCTGTAGGCATGCAAGTTTGTGTTTCTATAAGAATATCTGTAGGCATTCAAGAATGCGTATTTCCATGACAAATCAATGGTCTATGTCCCCAAGTGTGGTTTTGTTTTTGGATATTCCATTAAAGTAGATAGCCTTTCTGCATTTGTTTTGTGATAGGTAGGTTCTGCCATTTGTCTTTGTTTTGTGATAGCTATGCTCCTCTAACCTCTATGTGTACTTTCTTAATTTAATAGAACATGGCTTGCAAAGTATGTCGGTCCCGATGTGCCCAAGGACGATTCACCGGGGCTTCTTTTATGCTTCAGCTCCACGACGGTGACGTTGATTCGTTGGTAATTAACAATTCTTTTTATGTTAACTTGTTCTTTCGTTTTACTATCTAGCTTGAGACTTGTGTTTCTTAACAAAAGATTCTTTATATTTCTTTTTTAGATTCTACCATGCAATATTCGCGAAGAGTTCAACGAGTTGGTTGGCAATAACGTGGATTTCGATGTTCACGGGACCACTTACATTCTTCGAGTGAAGAAAGAAAGAAAGAAGACCTACTTCTGTGGGGAACAATTGCAGGCTATTATCGCCACGTACAATTTAAGCGGAGGTGATTACATTCACTTCTCTATGGAAGGACGGAAACCTCGTATCAAAATTCTGTATATGGGCGGGATTGCGAGCGAGGATGGCGGGAGTGAGGAGGAAATTGGGAACACTGAGGATGATATGGACACTGAGGATGATATGGACGAGGAGGACACATGGAAACATGTGGTGGTTGCTCAAAGAGCAAATCTTAGCGAGCTTGAGAAGGACCGTGTCCTTCAGAAACTTGCCCAGATAGATAGCTACATCGGGTCCCCTTTCGTGCATCGCATCACCAACACTAACATCTCCAATGGACATGTCATGGTATGTTTCTTAACACTTTCTTATTCCTATAGTTGCTTATGTTATAATGTGGCCGGTATTTGACATTGTGCTTTTATTCTTTCTTGGAATTGTGTGTTGTAGAAAATACCTATGGCGGTAGCGGACAGTGCTGGCATGGAGCAAGGTACCATTGGAGTACGCCGTGGAGAATCAGGAAATGTCACCGCAGTTCCGATCACCAGGGATAATGCTGATGGTCGCGTCATCCTCAACTCTCAAGCATGGAGGCAGTTCCATTCCGCAAGAGTTGGTATGGAGGTTGGCCGAGCTATTCTGATCATCATGAGGAATAGTGACATCCCCAACTTGGACATGATGATGGTCATCGACTACATCAGCGCCCGCTAGATAGATGAACTATGTGGTGATGATCGAGACTATGTAATATGGTTGTTTTCGAGACTAACTCCTGGATTTATTAGTAGTATATATGGTTGTTTTCGAGACTATGTAATATTTCTGCTATGAAAATTTATTCTGTTATTTTGCTGTCAATTGCATACCTGTATTTGAGCTACTGATATTCTTCTGTATTTTGTCTACTGACATTCTTCTCTATTTGATCTGTATATACCTGTATAAATACGGTACTGTTTTTTTTTAAATACAGCATAGTATAGCCGTGACGCACCAAAACGAGTACCCGTGACGCACCTGGGAGATTAGGCGTGACGCACCTAGCAGTAGCCGCGGCGCACCACCCCCGTGCGTCACGGGTATAAATAGGCGCGGCGCACCAGCTTGGTGCGTCACGGATAAATCCATAGGCGCGGCGTGTTAGCCGTGACGCGCCCAGGCGCGCGGATAAGAAACTTGGTGCGTCACGGGTAAGCTTTTCCCTAGTAGTGTAAGGAACGGTGCAGATCGAGTCCATGCATGCAAACTACGGAGGCAACGGCCTGCAGACGCTGAGACGAGCGCTTCTCTGTGCGGGAACGCGATCCCCTGACTTTAGGTCACTGACAAATGGAGCCCATCACACACCGGACCCACGTGTCATGGGAGAAAGTCAGAGAACATAAGGTGGGCAAAGTAAAAGGATCTGGTTCCCTCTGTTTTTAGGGCATGTACAATAGTGTAGACGGGTGCTGTCTGCACTACTCGGCCACATGTCATTTCTAGACATTTTTAGAGATAGTTGGTACAGTGTGGTGACCCCCTAGCTTGTGTTGGGATCCAGACGCTTCGTAGCCCCCCTCCCGGTGAAACCCTAGCCCCGCTGGAAAAATACCTGACTTATCAGAAACACGCGGTAACTGCGTCGAAAGGGGGTAGCAATGTGGAACTATTTTCTTGGTTGTGCTAGTATGGAACACAAAATAAAAAGTTATGATCCACCTCTTCGGAAGATTCACGATGTTTGGTCCGATACAGGAGTTTCACCCTATAAGCGCTCACGAGAGAGAATAGGATGCCGGTGAAGCGGGTCACACCCCGGAGATAAATCTTTGACATCCAAAGCACACAACACACCTATATTAACATGGTATGGCACCCCCTAGCTTGTGTTGGGATCCAGACGCTCCGTAGCCCCCCTCCCGGTGAAACCCTAGCCCCACTGGAGAAATACCTGACTTATACGGAAACACGCGGTAACTGCGTCGAAAGGGGGTAGCAATGTGGAACTATTTGCTTGGTTGTGCTAGGATATCCCATAGGAACACAAAACAAAAAGGTAGAACCCACCTCTTCGGAAGATTCACGATGTTTTGTCCGATACAGGAGTTTCACCCTATAAGCGCTCACGAGAGAGAAGTGGATGCCGGTGAAGCGGGTCACACCCCGGAGAGAAATCTTTGACATCCAAAGCACACAACACACCTATACTAACATGGTATGGAACCCCCTAGCTTGTGTTGGGATCCAGACGCTCCGTAGCTCCCCTTCCGGTGAAACCCTAGCCCCGCTGGGGAAATACCTGACTTATACGGAAACACGCGGTAACTGCGTAAAGGGGTAGCAATGTGGAACTATTTTCTTGGTTGTGCTAGGATAGCCCATAGGAACACAAACCAAAAAGGTAGAACCCACCTCTTCGGAAGATTCACGATGTTTGGTCCGATACAGGAGTTTCACCCTATAAGCGCTCACGAGAGAGAAGTGGATGCCGGTGAAGCGGGTCACACCCCGGAGAGAAATCTTTGACATCCAAAGCACACAACACACCTATATTATCATGGTATGGAACCCCCTAGCTTGTGTTGGGATCCAGACGCTCCGTAGCCCCCTCCCGGTGAAACCCTACCCGCTGGAGAAATACCGGACTTATACGGGAACACGCGGTAACTGCGTCGAAATGGGGTAGCAATGTGGAACTATTTGCTTGGTTGTGCTAGGATAGCCCATAGGAACACAAAACAAAAAGGTAGAACCCACCTCTTCGGAAGATTCACGATGTTTGGTCCGATACAGGAGTTTCACCCTATAAGCGCTCACGAGAGAGAAGTGGATGCCGGTGAAGCGGGTCACACCCCGGAGATAAATATTTGACATCCAAAGCACACAACACACATATACTATCATGGTATGGAACCCCCTAGCTTGTGTTAGGATCCAGACGCTCCGTAGCCCCCCTCCCGGTGAAACCCTACCCGCTGGAGAAATACCAGACTTATACGGAAACACGCGTTAACGGCGTCGAAAGGGGGTAGCAATGTGGAACTATTTGCTTGGTTGTGCTAGGATAGCCCATAAGAACACAAAAGAAAAAGGTAGAACCCACCTCTTCGGAAGATTCACAATGTTTCCACCTCATATTGTTTGAAATCTCTACTCCTTTATTCGAGGAATCTCATTTTAGTGATGGCTTTCGTTCTAATGTTTATAAATCCTATTTATATTTTTCCTAGACTTGTATTAGACCTATATAATGCAATTCCCAAGCCTGAAAATTTATTGGATGAATATTCGTATTATTTATTTTCTTCTGAATAATAATGGTTTTAATCGAAAATCGTAAATAAAACAAGTTTAAAACATCAAAATGAAAAAAATAACTTTGGATCTTTCTTAGTCACACCAAAATGAAGCTTTGGTGAGATTTAGACCTTATTTGAGTTCCAAAGGTTTGAAACTCATCTCATTATCTTTAACTCTCTACTAGACTGTTCAAGATATCACATGTTACACAAAGCTTTTTCGTTTCATTCTTTATAAGACAGGTTTATATTTTTTTTTTCTCGTTACTATATGACATAACACTGCTATGTGCGTCGGCTATATATTTTTTCGATTTTTTTTGAATTATGTATGCTCATTTCAAGCTTGGTCAATGCCCTGTTTGACCAGCCGAAAATCTTCTAGAAGGAAACACAGAGATTCGACCTGGGCTGTTGGATCGACGCCTTCTAGAAGGAATCGTGCATCGGACGGATGCGCTTGCAGCCACAGCGATCCGCGAGACGCTCGTTCTGCGCTCTGATTGGTTGGTCTGTTGGCCACAGGGATCAATGGTTCTACATATGATTTCTTTGCTGTTAAGTATTAAACCATGTTATTTAAATAAAAAAATACAATGAAACTTCAGATATACTACAGCGATGATTTTTATCAGTTTTACATATGATTTTTCTATTAAACCATGTTATTTAAATAACAAATAAAAAATAGAAGAATTATTCAAAACATAATGAAACTTCAGATTTACACTATACATGTAGAATAGATGTCTAGGAAATTCATTTGGTTGATTTAGAAAATATGCCAAAAAATGTTGAAGCACAAATGGGGGTATTTACCCTAGCTTTGGACCTCATTTGAAGCACATTTCTCACGAGAATTGAGCGATGGTTGCAAATGAGCATAAATAATTCAAAACAAATCAAAATGACATGAATCCAACGCACAACGTTGTTATATGTGATATAGTTGCTCCTCGAATTTCGTTGGATAATTTTAGGAAGGTCGATTTTTTCATGAAATTATAAACGGGGGTATTTACCCTAGCTTCGGACCTCATTTGAAGCACATTTCTCACGAGAATTGAGCGATGGTTGCAAATGAGCATAAATAATTCAAAAAAAATTAAGCTGACATGAATCCAACGCACAGTGTTGTTATATGTGATATAGTTGCTCCTCAAATTTATTTGGTTAATCTTGGCAAGGTCGAATTTTTCATGAAACTAGCAACGTGGTCCTCGCAAATGCGAGGGCATCATATTGAATTTTGAAAAGTAACTTTGACATAAATTTAGCATGTAATAAAATAGTTTCATAAATATTCTCATCATTCTATTAAGGTAGTACAGATCTTGCACCTAAATAGATAGTAATCTATTGACATTTTCCCCGACATTTTGCAAATTTATTTTGCATGTGTCCATTTGGACTGGACACTTAATTAAGTTAAATAGAAAAGGCACATTTTCTTTTGTCACAGTTAGAATTTGAAATCTTTTTAGTTTCTCAGTTTTGTGTGGAACATTCAAACTTTGTAGCTCAAGTAAGACATGCACCATGTTAATAGTCAATCCCCATCTCCTCCTCTCCCCTTGATCCTCCACTAATATAACAGGAGGCATTATAACCATGGATCAACATATTATATGTGGAATAGCTATCTTATAAACATTATTTATCTAGTGTGCTATGGTGAAAATCATGAGCGGATTATTAGGAGCATGCATTGTGAACTACGTATTCATAACGGTTGAGACGGTATCGTGTAAATAAGGTATTCATGTTCACTGTGCTCATGTGACCATGCAGGTTTAGTTTTCAGCATTGTGCAAATAAATGTCTCTTATTTCTTGTTCTTTTGTGATAATTTTTTCACATCAGTTCAAGGATGTAGCAGCCATTTGCCTGATTAACTTTTGAGTAGTGTGTCTCTAAAAATTATTTTATCAACGATCTGAGTTAAGGCAACACTCTTACATGTGTGAATATTTTGTGGCTTTTAAACATGTGAGGTTCATATTGTTCTCAAATTTTCTTTTATGCAGTTTCATAAAAACAGACGTGGAAGAACATTTATGGTTTTTCCCAAAAAAATGGCAAGATGAAAAAGGGGAAATCTAGAGGATTTTACTTCGAGGGAACTTCAAGTGACTTCTTGTTTTGTCGAGCAACATTCGTGTTGGCGTGCATTTTAGTTGTTTCTACTTCTACTTGATAAGAAACTCGATGTACACACACTCCAGGAAAATATCTTCATCAATTGGTTGTGTAATTAAGCTTGAATATGTTTCTTTATTTCTAGTCCGGAAACTACTATACTATTCATCAAACCATGCATCCGCATGAGCCTCTCGCAAATCCATATGTTTAACGGATTAACGCTTTTCTTCAAGTCGCGGTTAAATTTATTTTAGTTTCTTTCCAGTTATCTTTTAAGTGTACCCTTAAATTTTGATTTTTCCCGAAGATCAATGATTTATGTTGAAGTGTTTACAAACTTGTGGAAGCCCCTCATTATCGTAGTTATTTATTTATTTATTTTTCGCTTCCATTAGAAAAATTGGAACCCATCCTTGTACTTTTCAATTTCTAAATAATATTTAAAACTTTGATTGAATATTATTTGTACAAACATGTATTTTTTTTCCGGAAAATCGTCCTTTTATCATTTCAATATAACACTAAATGTTGATGTCTAGATATATGGTTTTGGATATTGGCGTCTATATTTCTAAAAAAATAGATCACGATGTTTTTTATAAAGTTATAGGATTTTAGAAGCCGCCCTATATATTTTTTAAAGCTGTTCTGTAAATATTTTAAAGACCATTTTCTGTTTATAAGAACCCCATGATATTTTTTGAGGTCTAAACTTCTCATCAATTTTGGAATCTATCAATATTTCATATACACTTCCAACAAACCAATTGATCAATTGGAAAGTAAACATGGGGGTTTGGTTTTCCTACTGATCTCAAGATACCCTAACATGTTAGTCATAGCTTTGTTTGGACGACGCCTATACCATCAATTTATCTAGACGCGAGAACATTTATTTTTTAGGGTTACTATTAGATTAAAACTGCGTGCTAAAACATCACTCGAAATAAGAAAATAAGCAGCATCAGGCAGCTGGGTGGTCTCACCTTTTTTTTCCTATGGCCGATGCCGTGATGAACTTTTTGCCCTGAATAAAAAGAAGTCAGCATCGTCTTGCAGCGTGAACATGTCGTATAGAAATTAATACCCAATGAATACGTGGCATGTGATCTTTAAAGGGAAGATCGTAATTTTCTGAGCATACCCCATAAGAATGTTGCCAGGGTTGTTCCAATTTAACAATTCTCCTATGTTTTCTTCATCCGCGAACGAAATAACTGATTTTCGCGTTAGTCGAGATCCCATGCCACCGGGTGCTAACTCACGAAACATGTGTTGTACGTTCTCTTTGTACCCCGATGTCTGCCATCCTGCGTGTATATGACTCGCTCTCTCTTTTCGTTGTCAAAGAGGTAGTGCCATGCGTATGAACCGCTGTAAGGCCTCTCGGCCATGGCCTATGACGGAGTGGATTAACCACTTCAGCAAAAAAATTGATCGGGTATTGCTCCATCTCACCGGATTCCAGAGCAAGCTACATGCCACGATGCAAACCGTCATATCGTGCGTGCTCCTTTGACAGTATTTTGCATCCAGATAGACATCACGATGCGCCTACGTCAGCAGGAATCGAAAAGTCCCTGAGTGCACCGGACATTAGCCGATTGTACATCGGCGGCGGCGGAAAGCGTTTCATGTGCTTCCCATGTACGGATGCGGCCGGCCTGCTGGCCGGAGGATTGAATCGTACGTGCCTTGACTTTTATATGATATATGGATACGGACTGGTTGATTTTGTGAGTTAATTACATGGCTTCTACCACACGATCCACAAATTACACGTTTCCTGACCTGTCACGTCTAATGTGTTACGTAATTCTTAGCCTCCATTAAATCATAGCCACATATTATTCATCTAGTGGTTTCAAATAATTCAGACGGTGTGGCTTCATGTGGTGTCTCTATTAGAATCCTCGTATATTGCTTTTAGTATATAATAGATTATAAACGGGGGTATTTACCCTAGCTTCGGACCTCATTTGAAGCACATTTCTCACGAGAATAGAGCGATGGTTGCAAATGAGCATAAATAATTCAAAAAAAATTCAAAATGACATGAATCCAACGCACAATGTTGTTATATGTTATATAGTTGGTCCTCAAATTTATTTGGATAATTTTGGCAAGGTCGAATTTTTCATGAAATTATAAACGGGGGTATTCACCCTAGCTTCGGACCTCATTTGAAGCACATTTCTCACGAGAATAGAGCGATGTTTTTAAATGAGCATAAATAATTCATAAAAAAATAAAACTGACATGAATTCAACGCACCGTGTTGTTATATGTGATATAGTTGCTCCTCAAATTTATTTGGATAATTTTGGCAAGGTCGATTTTTTCATGAAATTTCAAACGGGGGTGTCTACCCTAGCTTCAGACCTCATTTGGAGCACATTTCTCATGAGAATAGAACGATGGTTTCAAATGAGCATAAATAATTCAAAAAATATCAAAATGACATAAATCCAACGCACACTCTTGTTATATGTGATATAGTTGCTCCTCAAATTTATTTGGATCGGATAATTTTCACAAGGTCGAATTTTTCATGAAATTCCAAACGGGGGTATTTACCCTAGCTTCAGACCTCATTTGAATCACATTTCTCATGAGAATAGAGCGATGGTTTCAAATATGCATAAATTATTCAAAAAATCAAAATGACTTGAATCCAACGCACAATGTTGTTATATGTGATATAGTTGCTCCTCAAATTTATTTGGATAATTTTGGCAAGGTCGAATATTTCATGAAATTTGAAACGGGGGTGTCTATCCTAGCTTCAGACCTCATTTGAAGCACATTTGCCCAAAATTTTCGAAAGACTTAGTTAAACATCATACAACATCATTCAAACATTCTTTTCGCTTTTAATCTACATTCTGGCTCGTGATTTTGTTCAGAAATACTCAAAATTAATTAATAAACACGAACTCGTTGAAATAGGCTCAAATTCATAGATTCGACGATAGTTTTACAGAAAGCTAGACGGCATAATTTAAATAAAAACATTGAAAAAACTTTTAAAAAAACTACGGTTGGCCGAGCCTCGCCGCGATCACCCGGCCTGGTCGTTGCCCTCCTCCTAGACGTCGTCCTCTTCCTCGTCGTCCTCATCGCTGTCGTCGTATGCCAGCATGTTGGAGGGCCCTGCCTCGTGGTCGTTCTTGGCTAAGGGCGATGGGTTCGCCACCGTAGCGAGCGCATGCCGCTCCGCTCTGCCTCGGATCCACAGTCGGTGCAGCTGCGCCTGCTCGGAGGGATGGCGGCGATCCCGCCTCTCGCTCTGCAGGGCAGCCTTGCGCCGATCGCTCTCGTACAGCGCGACGACCGCCTGCTGCTCATCCTGCGCCGCGGTTGCGGTGAGCTGCCGGTATACCTGGCGCTCCGCCTGCTCTCTCTGGTTGGTCTCCAGGGATGCACGAACAGCGGCAGCCTCGGCCGCTGCCGCCGCCTCCTTGAGCCAAGAGCGGACCATGTGGAACGCCTCCTCGTTCCTCCATGTTTCGAACGAGTAGACGGCGGCGTGCTGCTCGGGCCAGATAGGCTGTCTCCTCCTGAGCCTCCTCCAGCGCTGCGCCTCCTGCGGCGGCTCCTGCTCGGACACCGCCTCCTCCTGCGGCTGCTGCCCGTTCTCCTCGTAGAAGAACTCGTTGTAGCTATCGGCGTCACTGTGGCCCCGCATCACGGCCGCGGGGCGGCAGTACAACAGCGAGTTGCGGTTTGCGATGAGGCATCGTCTCGGGGTGTCTAGGTGGAAATGCAGCGATGAGAGCGAGTGCGGTGAGGGCGAGATTAACGGATAGAATGGGGAGAGCGGCGAGCGGCGAGGAGGCTTTTGTAGCCCTGGCGGGGCATTTGCTGCGCCGCGCGTGACGTTACTCCCGCAGTCTTTGACCGACGCGGGGCCCGCGGTTTTCCCACGCGTCGCTGAACCCAGCGGGAAGCTTGGGTGTGGACTATTCAAACTGCGCGGTCCCACCTGTAAGCTCCGGACGGTTTCAACGAACTTGGCAGTCCCACCCGGACCCACTTCGCGAAACGGAGTCTGACTCCTCGGACCCACTTCGCGGAACGGATTCGACTCCAAACTTACCGTTCCGGCCTCTCCATAGTAGTTGCGCACGGACTAGGGGAAAAACTGAGCACCATTCGGCGCTAGGGATGAAATTGAGTAGAAGTGGTCCGCTGTGGGCAATTCGATAAAAAGCCCTAATCCTATTGTACACATTAATCATATATTACTTCCTTTCAAGGAAAAGTTTGAATGGAACCTAAGATATCAAGAAAACTAGGTACAACTAGAAGTCAATGACGGTGTACTTTTTGAGATTGGGCTATGTGCACCTTGTTTGCAGAGGCTGGATCGGCATTTTTGTGCGGTTATATCACCTTTGTGCAGCGAAAAGTTTAATTTATAACATATATATTATAAAAAACTAAGAACCAAAGACAGCATACCTCCCTTCGAATGGGCTACTTTCGAAGATCAGTGACCTCCTTCGGTGTTTCTGAATGTAGGTTTGGTGAGAATGATGAACAGTAGTCTTTATTATTCCGAAGACATGAAAACGTAAAGAACCTGCAACAAGGTTGGAAGTCAATCCCTAGATATTTGATCTTCAACTCGCATGGTTGTGATTCTGCTTTTATTTTGTACGACAATAAGCTAGAGAATATTCATGCTTGACTTTGTTAATGTTTGGAAGAAACGGTCGTACCCGTTAGGGTCGCCGGGTACGTTTTATATGGCACAGGAAAAGCCCCTGTGGTGGCAATACAAGGAGAGTACGTATTGGGGTAGGGTACTACCCTATACCCAATCCGTACAGAGTACAATTACATCTAATACCCCCCCTTAATCGAAACCTGGGAGAGGTTGAGATTACGTTTAAACTCATCTAATTTCTTTACACATAAAGTCTTTGTGAAGCCATCTGCAATCTGGTCTTTGCTTGATATAAACCTGACGTCAAGTTGCTTGCTAGCAACCCGTTCTCGAACAAAGCAAAAAATCAATCTCAATATGTTTGGTGCGAGAATGGAAAACTGGATTTGCAGAAAGATACGTAGCACCAAGATTATCACACCATAAGCATGGTTTCTCTTTTAGAGAAACACCAAGCTCTCGAACCAATGCTTCAACCCAAATCAATTCAGCAGTAGCATTTGCTAAGGACTTGTATTCAGCTTCTGTACTGGACCTTGACACAGTAGCCTGTTTTCTGGCACTCCAAGAAACAAGATTAGGACCAAAAAAGATAGCAAATCCACCTGTAGAGCGTCTATCATCCAGATCACCTGCCCAG
The DNA here is from genome assembly GCA_028641055.1 of Alopecurus myosuroides. NCBI lineage: Eukaryota > Viridiplantae > Streptophyta > Magnoliopsida > Poales > Poaceae > Alopecurus > Alopecurus myosuroides. Next base: position 348,635,994 of record CM054061.1, read on the forward strand.
TCAGCATCTGAATAGGCACTGAGGAGAGTAGAACTAGACTGCTGAAAAGTAAGACCAACTTTTATTGTACCTTGAATATACCTCAGAATACGTTTTACTGCGGTCCAATGTGCAGTAGTAGGAGCATGAAGATACTGACAAACCTTATTAACTGAGAAAGAAAGATCTGGTCTAGTCAAAGTTAAATACTGTAAACCTCCATCAATTCTCCTATAATGTGTAATATCCTCAGAACCAAGAGGAGATCCATCTGTCAATCTGAGTGATTCAGTAGTGGAAAGAGGTGTTGGACATGGCGTACACGAGCTCATACCAACACGAGCCAATAAGTCTGTAGCATATTTTTCCTGACTTAAGATCAATCCACTAGACTGTTTATGAACCTCAATGCCCAAAAAATAATGAAGATCACCAAGATCCTTGAGAGCAAAATCTGAGCTCAAATGATGTAGGAGAGCTGAAATAGCTGAGTCAGAAGAACTACTGACAATAATATCATCGACATAGATTAACAGAAACATAGTGAGTCTTGACTTGTTGTAAAGAAACAAGGATGTATCAGCTTTTGATGGAATGAAACCAAGAGTGTGCAATTTAGAGCTTAAACGGGAGTACCATGCTCGAGGAGCCTGTTTCAGACCATATAGAGCTTTATCAAGCCCGCAAACATAATCTGGAGTAGCGGAAGACTGGAAACCTGGTGGTTGTTTCATATATACCTCCTCTTCCAGAACACCATGTAAGAACGCGTTCTTCACATCTAGCTGCCGTAAACTCCAACCTCGAGAAACTGAGATAGAAAGAACAATTCTGATAGTAGAAGCCTTGACAACTGGACTAAAAGTATCCTCATAGTCAATACCATATCTTTGTTTGAAACCTTTAGCAACAAGACGTGCTTTATATCGATCCACAGTGCCATCAGCATGTTTCTTAACACGATAAACCCACTTGCAATCAATAATGTTCTTGTGAGCAGTAGGTGGTACCAAGTGCCAAGTATTATTACGAATGAGTGCATCATATTCTTCATTCATTGCATGTTTCCATTTGGAATCATTAAGATCTTCCCGCAAATTCTTTGGTTCCCCTGTGGATGTTAACAAGCCATATTTAACAAGATTACCGTTGTAAATATTTGTTTTCTTACCATAGGGAACAGTGCCATCTGTAGGCAATTTAGGCTTGCGGATTCCTTGTTGTAAGCGTGTACGCGGAACAGCAGCAGGAGGCGAAGCATCCTCGGAATCCGTTCCTGCAGAAAAACCAGCAGAACCAGAAACAGTACTGCTACTGTCCGTACTATTGACAATCAGGTGGTCATCATTAGCTGCTGGCTCATCATTGGTAATCATGTGGTCATCATTAGCTGCATGCGCATCATGATTGTTTGCATGGTCATCATTGAACCCTGTCCCGTCAGCAGCAGTGAAAGGGGCCGCAGTCCTGGCATCCGTCCCAGCCAGCGAAGGGGACGGCGACAAGTGGCAATTTCTGTCGGGTGTGGAGGCAGCAATCGACTGCACGGGCGACGAGGAGGGAGGTGGGTCGGGTGAGGGAGCGCGGCTGCTGTCCGCTGACTCCGACGCAGAAACCCGAGCGTGGTTGCTGTCCGATGGCACCAACGCAGAAACCCGAGGAGAATCTTCCTCGGAACCGGTGCTGTCCTCCTCTGTCCCTTGTGCACCATTATGAGCAGGATTTGATGTGCTATTTGAGCCAGTATCATCGGAATTTTCAGCAGAGACATCCGTAGAACTTGACAAGCTATGATCAACAGCAGCCTGGGGAGGAATATTAGTAGGAACAAGACGCAAATAATGATCATTAGTATGCACACCCCTATCCGATCATGGAGTAGATGAATCATGTTGAGAGATGAGTAGAATTTCATCACGTAAGCGTCTACCCGCGTTGGGATTAAGGGATGCAAAAGGAAAGATGTTTTCATCAAATACAACATCTCGAGAGATATAAACCCGTCCCGTGGCTACATCAAGGCATTTTACTCCTTTATGACGCGGACTATACCCAAGAAAAACACATTGTTTTGACCGGAAAGAAAGTTTGTGTTTGTTATATGGACGAAGATTGGGCCAACAAGCACAACCAAAAATGCGAAGAGACTCATACTTTGGTGTAACTTGTAGTAATTTTTCCGTGGGAGTGGCAAAGTTTAGGACTTTTGTAGGAAGCATATTGATAAGAAAAGTGGCTGTAATGAAAGCATCATCCCAGTATTTAAGAGGCATTGAGGCATTGGCAATAAGAGCAAGGCCTACTTCAACAATGTGACGGTGTTTGCGTTCAGCAGAACCGTTTTGTTGATGAGCATGAGGACAAGAGACATGATGAACAATGCCTACACGTTGAAAGAAACTATTCAATTTCTCATATTCACCACCCCAATCAGTTTGCATGGTGAGAATTTTACGACCAAACTGTCTTTCAACATATTGTTGGAAATCGAGAAACACTTGATAAACCTCAGACTGTTTTTTGAGCAAATAAATCCAAGTAAATTTTCTAAAATCATCAATGAATCTTACATAATATGCATGTTTGCTGATAGAAAGAGGAGCTGGACCCCATACATCAGAGAATATTTGTTCCAAAGGAACAGTAGAAACACTACTTGATACAGGATAGGGTAGCTGATGACTCTTTGCTCGCTTGCATGGATCACATATGTAAGGATTTATTTCTGGGGAATGTAAAAGTTTATGCTTCCTAAGAATTTGCTGAACAATAAACGAAGATGGATGACCTAAACGACGATGCCACGTAGAGGATGAAGGCTGAGTGGTGACCAGTGCATGCTTGGGATCCGAAACTGGAACAAGAGGATAGAGACCACCATGACAAGGACCTTTAAATATGATGCGGTGCGTTTCCTGATCCTTAATCAAGAAAAAGAAAGGGTGAATTTCCATATAGCAATTATTGTCAAGACTGAGTTTATGAGCAGAAAGTAAACTCATGGATGCATCAGGAACATGTAAAATATAACGAAGGTGTAGAGAACTAGCAGGGGTGTGCAAAACAGAATGACCAATATTAGCAATGTCCATACCTTGTCCACTAGCATTATTAACTTGATCACCCCCTTTATATGGTTCATGATCATTAAGCTTATTGAGTTGTCCCGTGACATGATTTGTGGCACCAGTGTCTACATACCAATTAGTATCAACTCCATACGCACCTTTGGTTTCCTTGGGTGGTTTGTCCTCATCATCATCATCACCATAGCGCCACCAACATTCATCTGCAGGATGTCCCTCCTTCTTGCAGATTTGACAGAACACACCATCTTGCCATGGAGAGGCACGACGATCTTTACGTGGCTGTTTTTGACGATTAGGATTGGGACGTGGGCGCTGTTGTTGCTGCGGAGGTTGTGGGGGAGGTGGAGGTCGGTGTTGTGGAGGCATATATGGTGGTTGATACGGTGGAGCATAGGGAGCCGGAGGAGGATACTGTGAGGCATACGGGGGCATATATGGTGCGGGCTGGTATGGAGATGCATAGGGAGCCGACGGCATATGGGGATGCTGCATATGGGGCTGAAGGAAGGGAGCCGTCGGCATGTATGAGGGAGCCGAGTACTGCTGTTGCGGCAAGTACGGCTGCTGTGGTGGAGCCGAAAACTGCTGCGGGTATGACTGCTGCGGGTATGACTGCTGCGGCGGAGCCGAGTACTGCTGCGGGGGCTGCTGGTATGCCTGATGGGGAGGCATATATGGCCGGTTTGCTCCACCGTAGGGAACCCGAGGAACTGCATTGACCGAAGACATGAACGAGCCACTAGCCGAGCTGGATCCAATGCTTGCAGTGGAGAGCATGGCGTCACGACTTTCATACGAGAGAAGCTGAGAACACATGTCGTTGAGAGATGTAGAGGGAACCACCTTAAGAGCAGCAACAAAACCATTGTAAGAACTGTCAGGACCATTCATGATATAGTCCTTTAGTTCATCCTCATCAACAATTTTGCCGGCAGTAGCAAGTTCGGAGGCATAGCCTTTCATCTTGGTGATATACTGTTGAGCTGTCATGTCCTGTTTTTTTGTATTGGTGAGAGCGCCACGAAGATTAGAGACTCGAGATTTTGATTGAGAGGAAAACAGGTTATGGATGGCACTCCAAACCTCAGCTGCGTGAACCAGACCATAGACATGCGAGAGAATATCCTCCGACAATGAATTCACAATGTAGCTAACCACGAGCTGATCACGGGTGATCCAAGCATCGTAAGCGGGATTTGGAACCTGGATTTTCTTCTGGGTGTCATCCTCTTTCTCAATGAACTCGGGAGGGGCCGGATCCGTGCCCTCAAGGAGACGCATAACACGCGCCCCGCGCAACGCGGGCAAAATCTGAGCTTGCCAAGACAAGAAATTTTCCCGCGTGAGCTGTGTGGTCGGAGCAGCACCAATGGGAGAGTTCCCAGTTGACAAGGGCATAGCAGCCATCGGTCTTGGGCAGGTGTGGAAACTGCGACAGGTGCTGTAGTTGTTGAGCAAGTCACGTGAAGGACTGACGGCGTAGACAAGCTCCGATCAGTAGATCGATCGGTAACCGAAAAAAAAAACGGAGGGCAAGCCGAGGCAGAACGGGGCTCGCGAAGGAAGCTGATCAAGCAGACGGAACTAGCAGTTGTTGACGTAGCGTGCCGTGGGAATCGATCAGAAGCGATCGGATCCAACAGCGATGCCGAAGACGTGTCGTGGAGAGCGATCGGAACCAATTCCGAGCTGATGACGAGATCGAACAAAAGGCAGTCGTAGGCGTAAGGTCCTGTAGAGGCTAGATGTAGGTTGTAGGTTGTAGATGTCGCGAGGGAGATCGTCGACGTTTGTTGGCTGGCGGCGGCGGCGGAGAGAGCTCCGAGGCGGCGGCTAGATGGGTGGAAGGGAGAGGCCTGATACCATGTTAATGTTTGGAAGAAACGGTCGTACCCGTTAGGGTCGCCGGGTACGTGTTATATGGCACAGGAAAAGCCCCATGTGGTGGCAATACAAGGAGAGTACGTATTGGGGTAGGGTACTACCCTATACCCAATCCGTACAGAGTACAATTACATCTAATAGACTTGACAATCACAATCAAACGAACCAACCCATGGTTTGTGACTTGTTACTTACAAGATTTCTAATAACTGCAGATTTGATCTTCAGCCATGGTTTCTCTTTTTTTTCCTTTTAAATCCACACAACCATTTGGGCTCGTTTGCTTGGTGAATGATGAACTGCAAAATAGATCTCTGTCTAAGCTACTAGTCCTGTTGTTCTCCAAAACAGTAAATGACGTTACAGATCCAAAAAAAATTATCCACATTAGAGTTAAAAAATAACAAGAGAGTGCAAATTCCGAATGGCCAGTGCAGACAGATAAATTCTGGCCAGCTTACGCTAGAATGCCATCTTTCATATGGTTTTGCAAATGAGCAGTGTCAGTTCATTGAAGTTGAGATGGATATGACGGGGGTATGATTGTGTGATGAAAATGGCTAAAGAATAGAACAGTTATGATTTGGGACAAGTGTGCTCCTTTTTATTCCGAAATGCCAAAAGCTTTGCCTAGTTGAATTAATAGAGCAGAACTGTTATGTACAAGATGGCTGGCGAACCAGCCAACAATGATCTGGAGGAACTGGATTCCTCTTTGGGAACCCCGAGAAAGAGGAATCATCATATTAGTTTTTGTGCTACTTCTATTTGTTTCCCTATTAGGTTTTAGTTTACCAAACCATGAAAGCACTGTACGTTTCTAGTTGTCCTTTGTGTGGAAAAATAGAACTGTTATGGTTAACATCTTTGCTCCTTTATCTGATAATAACGGTATTGCTAGTGTTCCCTGTTTTGGGGGGAAAATAACAGTGGATGAATAGAATCTAAGATCTGCTTGAGCTGTGTATTGGGGTAACTAACTTGGGTTTGTAAATAGAAGCTTGTGTGTTTCAGAACACAGCTGTCGGCCTGTCGCACCTTGCCTACTGCTGACCAAGATTTTGGTTCCCGAATGAAAAAATTTCCCGAGGGGGGTCGGGATTCCCGGTTACCGCGGTAACCGAGAAATCCCGAATGGTTACCGGACGAATTCGAAAAGCAAAATTTGAATTACAAAACTCGGGAAAATTCATAAATTCGGTAACCGCTCGGTAACCGCCCGGTTTCCCGCTCGGTAACCAAAAAAATCCCGAGCTAAGAACAGAATGGCCGAAAACAAGTTTTTGTAAGAAAAATTGAAATTTTCGACAGCACTTTGTTTGTTTATGTAGTATCTAGGCAGTTTATATAGCATATACGATACTGATATATCACATACAACAAGTAAACTGCATGAAAAACAATCATGGCAACATGAAATCCATAGTGCGCCAATTAGTCACCAAAGTCCATAACTCCATATTGCAGTCCATAGTTTACAGTCCATATTACAGTCCATACTAAAATCCTTGAGCAACATAAGTGAACTTTCTCCAATCTCAAATCTTCTTTGCTGCATCTTTATGCCACCAATGAAGATACATGGCAGAAAAAAATATGGTATCAATGAAGATAAAAAATACAAGGCAGAAAAATAGATGGCACAATAGTGGACATAAATGACAGCAAGTGAACATGAATATTTCTACAGTGCTGCTTAGATGCAAGAAAAGTTTCGCAGCAGCACTGCCTCCATGGTATTTCTCTATATGGCAGCAAGCATAGAGAAACAACCACAACAAAATGTTATATGCACAGCAAGTGAACATGCTAAAAATAGATCTAAGCAGCACTGCCTCCATGGTATTTCTCTATATGGCAGCAAGAATGAAATTACCTTCATGGAAATAAATGGCAGCAGGTTAACAAATAAAAAATATACATGGTATTTCCTATCATTACATGGCATATGGCAGCAAGCATGAAATTACCTTCATGGAAATAAATGGCAGCAGGTTAACAAACCAAAAATATACATGGTATTTCCTATAATTACATGGCATGGCAGCAACGCGAATTAACGGAGAAGTGGACAAATCATCACTCCCTATCATTACATGGCAGCAAGCATGAAATTACCTTCTCTTGCCTTAATGGCAGACAATAACTTGACGCTCATTGTTTTCTTCCTAAGAGACTTGCGGGCCAATGGTTGATCATCTCGAGGCAAATCATTGTTGTCCTCTACACAAGCAAGTAACCACATGCTAAATAAATAACCTTGCATACAATGATTCTAGTAACAAACAAAAATGAGTGTGTTTACCTTTATTAACAGCATCCTCCTCTTCCTCCTCCGTGTCTACCTCATCTCCATCATCTTCCTCTTCTTCCACATGTCCATCTTCCTCCACTTCCTCCCCCTCTCCACGCCTTCTTCTCTTTCTTTGTACCACCTCTAAGACAACCGGACATGGTGAAGCATAACCATCTTGATTGTACTCCTCCTCCTCTCCATCGCTCGTTGCCAACCAATCCATGATTGGGTTATCACTATCATGGAGGGACACATCCATCAATATTGCAAAAGGATCAACTTCCTTCTCTCTTGACTCATCAAGAATTTCTCGGATTCGCAGCCCAAGGTTATGGTGGCAGAACACCATCTTGTGTAGCCTTTCAAACCCAAGACGGTTTCTCACTGTTGTATGCACCAAAGCAAATAAACTCCAGTTGCGCTCACAGCCACTTGAAGAGGTGCATTGGGAGACAATCCGGAGAGAATACTTTTGAAGCAATGGTGTGCTATCACCAAATGATATCCACCATTGAGTTGAGGACACACGACTAGATGCATGTTCCGGGTACATACCTCCAAAAGACCCTCTAAAATTTATGTACATTTCAATTTCAGGAATCAGTTTGACGAATTCCGAAGGTGAAGTCATCTTTTTAAGAGCAGCTGTGAGTGCCTTCACACGTGCCATATCTTTTCCAAAGTTATACTTATAGTGCCCCGCGGGTTCAAGAATACCGGCTACATAGAAAAGGTAGCAATAATAAGAATACATAGGCAACAAGTAAAAAACAGCAATTAACTTCATGGAAATGCAACAATGAATGGAATGAAATGAAAGAAATTACAACAAGTAACATAATGCAATGGCAGTAACAAAAAGAAAGACATGGCAAGAATAATAAGATGACATGCTAGCAATAATAAGGAAGAAATGGCAGCAATGTTACCTGCAACCATTAATATGTTTTTGTAAAGATGTTCAACCCTCTTGTCGACCACTTTTAGATACCTATTTTTCTCTAGAGATGCTTCCGAAAATGCAGAATTCAAATGATTCCTAGCATGCATCATCCTTGACATAAAACCAGCGAGAGACCCAAGTTTTTGTGAATCAGCATAGCGGAGAATGGTATATAATGGCTCATATATATCTAGCACCCACACTACATTATCCTCACCAACCTCTTGTATAACTTCTTTGATGTGATCAAACACAAACCGAGAATTTTGCATGTAGCCGGTGGCATTAACAGACTTGTGGAAATACATACGCCCATTTGAGAAAATCATGAAGTTTATAATACTCATCCTAGAAGGACCGGTCCATGAATCTGACATGATAGTAACACCATAAGTGGGCCAATCATCCTTGAACTTGGACACATATTGTTGTAGCTCTTCATAGTTTTGATGCAAATATATTCCATCAATATCTTTCCCTTTAGGTGGAGGCACACCTTGCAAAAGTATGAAATGAATATAAGGAAACAATAAAATGGCAGCATACATTTTCATGGAAGAAAACTACATGGCAGCACACTAATAAAATGGCAGCACATTAATATGGCAGCATACTAATCATTTTCATGGAAGAAAAATACATTGCACCACACTAATAAAATGGCAGCACACTAATAAAATGGCAGCACATTAATATGGCAGCATACTAATCATTTTCATGGAAGACAAACACATGGCAGCACACTAATAAAATGGCAGCACACTAATAAAATGGCAGCACACTAATATGGCAACATACTAATCATTTTCATGGAAGAAAAATACATGGCAGCAAAGTAATAACTACATGGCAGCACACTATTAACTATATGGGAGGCATACCTTTGCCAAGGTCTTGGGTTAGTTTTATAGCCCCTATGAAGTAAGGACAATTGGCTTTATGACCGGGGATGTCATTAGCATGAAACCATTTTGACCAAGCTCTACCAATTTTTGTTGAATATTCATCCCTTTTAATGCACCCCTCTATTGTCTGTTGTGGCCTAGTCTTGCTATATGCAAAATCAACATCAAAATAGCTTCTGACACCCTCGGAACTGCCTGCTGCACCGCCTCCAACACTGCTCGATCTCCCATGTTGAGAATCAGATAATGACTCTTGTAGGGCCCTTTGGAGTGCCCTCTCATCTGCATCACTATATATATCTATTGGTGCACTGTGAGCTGAACCATGATTGATCTCCAGAGCCACCTTTACCTTTCCTTCTTTGATCTTCCTTCTCTTAGTCTCTCCCTCGGGTAGGTGCTTCCGGAAAATATTCACTACATAGTGAGGTGCATTCATGCAACCATTGACATCAACCCCAATTGCAGCAAGATGTTGCTTGAACCGGGTTGCTCCCCCACCACGCCGTTCAAGCTGACAATAACCACAAACCCATCCAGCACCCTCTGTTGATTTCCCATGACACCATATATTAGTTGCATCATTTGGTTTACCTATAGTGCAAACAGAAAAAAATATCAGGCACGTGAATTCAGCTAGCTCGTTACAAAGTAAAGTAACACCAGTAAGCAAAACTATACAAAAGTTGTGCCTCTAGAAAGAAAGAAAAAAAAATCCGTGTGTCAAATCCATTCCCCTTGTGCACTTGGAGCACAGGTTATACAAGGGCAAACGACCGCAGCGACCAAGATACATAATTATTGGCAGCTTACTTATGAAAAAATACAATGAATACCAGTGGCCAAATCATAGGGACAAAACCATGATACATAATCAGAAACCTAAATTCTGGTTCTAACCTATGCATATACTGCAAGGGTATTCTATTAGCTATTCCAATCTATCGACAATGATCTGCCTAATTCGGTACATCTTTACAATTTGATACTGATGTGGGTGTGCAGTCAAAGAACCTGTAGTATTTGAACAGAGCTGCTGGATGTTATCTTATTCAGGTTGTTAATCCACCGTGCAAGAGCATGAAGAGGAGTTTGTCAAGGTCATTATCCTCCTCTATTTTGTTAATATTTAGATTGTAATAGGGCACCAATATATATTTTTTGCAGTAAAAGAATATAGAAATATATATTACTTCCAGCAATTTCTTGAACTAGTTTATTCTGGAAGATCTAGAAAATTGAAAACTGAGAAGTACCCATGGATTCGGCAACTTTTTATTGGACCCATAACTACTGTATTCATTCATAAAAAGTTGCCGAATATTATCCCTCAAATAATATGGGATGGTCTGATCATTCATGGACATGAGCTCTTACTGCATTCACTAATCAGTCACTGATACCATAACTACTGTATTTTTTGATACTTTAAAGTAGAACTTAGCTCAATCTCTCAAACTAGCAGATTAATTAACTACTTAGTATATTTTCTTCTCTTCTCCACTCAACAAAATGAATTTCCCTGACTTCTTGATCATAATATGACCATAGCATTGGTTTAATATTAAAAGGCATGATCCCCTTCATTTCTCAACACAAAACGAACATCATTACAGAGGAAAAAACAGTAGGACACGAAGAGAAAAGAAGATATCATATACTGCAAGGAAAAAACAATGATCTTCCTAACAATATATCTGCATCTGATCTTCATACTGTCAAGTATCAAACATGTTGAGATCAAGCCTACCACAATGCGGAGCCGGTGTCGGGAGGGGAACCTCTGGGCCTCTGCTTCTACCACCATCACCGGCTTCACCCGTGGAGAACCCAACGTGGCTGTTGCTGACCGCCGGAGTGGTTGCCCTGCTTCCATGGCCGACGACGGGGGGGTTCACACTGCTGCCATGGCCATGGCCTCGGCCTCTAACCGAAACATGGCCGGCAGTGGACTCTTCATCTTGCTGTCCTCTCCCTCTGCCTCTTCCCCAACCCGTCCGCTCGTTGACGACGACCTCATCTTGCACGGCGGCTCCCAACCGGCGGTCCCTTGCAGCTGCATCGGTCATGCTGGGTGCGGCCGAAGCCGTTGTCGCATCAGGCAAGCGCAAGGACACGGAGAGACAGTAGATGGAGGCCGGGGCAGAGGCACTGGGGTGGATCCGGAGGAGAGGAGAGGACACCGCCGCCCGCAGATCGCCAGTCCGGCCACCGCCGCCGCAGATCGCCAATCCGGCCGCCGCCGCCAATCGCCAGAGGGGAAAGGGGAATCGTGGAGATGGGGGAGACTGGAGAGGCACGCAAGACCTAGGTCGCTCGCTGGTCTTGGCAGAGTCGCGTTTGGGCTGGGCCTAAATTCAAACGCGCTCGAAATTTTTTGCTCGGTAAGCCCATTTCCCGTGGGGGCTCGGGAAGTCCGGTAACCGGACGGTAACCAGAAAACCCGCCCGGTAACCAAAACCTTGCTGCTGACGCAGAAGATATATGAACACAAAATCTTACCACAGCTATCTATCGATGCGTGCACACGTACCTTGGATTGATGCAACCAGAAGCTCTTGCAATCCTGGCGTGTTTATGAGAAACTATGCGATCCTCTCAGAGTTCAGGATTTTTGCATCCACGGTGTTCTATCTCATGTACAGTTTAGCTGTGCTGAGGTTACCTAAACGTAGCATTGCTTGCTCTGGCTGGCTTCTCCTAACAACTAACCCAATAATTGGTTCTAATTTGTTAGTCTTAACCAATAGGAGTAGCAACCGGTATGTTGGTTGTAAAGAAAGAGAGACTTGAAGGGCATTCAAGTCAAGCACGGCAATGTGCCAAGCATCTTCTTTGGTACTCCCTCCGATCCATATTAATAGGTACTGAAGTGGATGTATCTAGCAATAAAACATGTCTAAATACATTCACTTCAGCACCTATTAATATGGATCGGAGGGAGTACCAGCATTTGCTGTTCAATTTACATAGCAGCTGTTCACCCCTCAAACTTTTGTCATGACATTTCATTTTCGACAGTGAACCGACAGAGTAAACAATATATGTATCATTGCCCATAATTAATCCTGATAACCGATGCTTCGGTCCGGAATACGTGTGACATGGACGACCTGGTCAAAGCCGCCTCGCACTGCAGTCGTAGAACCACTATCCCAACCATTGAGCTTCATAATTTGTTAGTTTCCATGAGTGCCGTACCTTCCGCTGAGTTGGTGTTCAACAGGTAAGACTTGAAGGTACTTGGGTGGGTCAAGCAGGGCAATGGGATCTCAGCACAGCAATTGCCACCCTATTTTAGATGGCATATCCGTTCACCAATCGAGAATTTCCAAGTAAGAAACTTGGAGTCCTAAATAATACTGACAACATGAAGCTATATACTCGTATTTGATAACACAAGTTGTTGACCTCCAATCAAAGTTTTAGGGGAAACCTAGCCGCCACCTCCCTCCCGAGCCGCCCCCTCCAGGCGACTCCGGGGGGCTCCCCCACCTCCCTCCCTCCCGAGCCCCTTCTACCCCCCCGACCCTGCCGTCGCTGCCGCCCGTCGCCGGCGGTGGTGGCGGCGCCCCCGTCCCCGACGGTGGGCAAGAGAGATGCTCCGCGGCGGCGCTCCATGGAGGCGGGGGAGAGTCTACGGTGGGCATGGGGCGGCGTGGCCTAGGGCCGGCGCTTGAGCCTCCCGGCGGGAAGGTGGTATGGCGGGGGTGCTGCATCGCCGGCGGGCGCCTGGATCAGATCCGGGAATCGCTTGGGGACGCGGGGATTTGATGCCCGATGATCTTGGGTATCGGATTCGGCCTTGGCCGGCCGTGGTGGTCTGGCTACGACCTTGGTCTCGCCGGCGACCTAGTGTTGGACAATGGTCTACTCCTTCTATGATGCTTTCCTGCTGGGAGTGGCTTCGCGGTGTCGGGCCGCGAGGCTAAAGAATAATGGCGGTGGTCCTAGGGTTTCCTGTCGCGCGAAGATGAAGATCATGATGTAGGTCCTCTTTGATCAAGCCGGGGTGTCGACCGAAAGGCTCCGCCGGCGACTCCCATAGACAACGCCTGGAGATTGCTGGATCGGTGGAATTTGGTCGCAATGCTCAGTCATCGAAGGCGAGATTGGAGGACTAGCAACGGTGTTCGGAGTCTTTGCATCGATGGGGAACTGGCTTGGAGTTACAAGATTCGTGGCATCTGTATGTCAGAGGGGGAGACAATATGCGTGGAGTCCAAAGTCCTACCTTTCAGGGTTAAATACCAAGGTCTGGCCTTAATTGGTTGTGCCTGGCACTGGTCTTCTTGGAGCCGTTGTTTTGAGAGCGAGGATTATCTTCAGGGTGAAAACCCAAGGTCTGGCCTTAATTGGTTGTGCCTGGCACCGTTCTTCTTGGAGACGTTGCTTTCGAAGAGTTGGACATCAGCTGTTGTTTAGGTGGTGGTTGTACAGATACCGCGAGGATTGTAACCCTGTAGCAGGACTTTTCTTCTTTTTTATTTCTTCTTTTTATTGTCTTTCGGCTGTGTGCATCCATTGCGTTGTTGCAGAGGCCGGGTGTAATTTGTATCTCTGCGATATTAATATACTTCCCTTTATCAAAAAAAAAAAAAAAAAAAAAAAAAAAAAAAAAAAAAAAAAAAAAAAAAATCAAAGAGATGCTAAGCTGGTAGGACGGGCGCTTGAGGACGAGTTCTACTGAGAGCGAATCAGCTCGATTAGGTTTCAAATGCAGGTCCATCTGTAATGGTGGATTCACTTAGCAGGGGAGCTTACCTTGTCGCCGGCCAATGCCGCCAATCTACCGTAAGCGGGCCACCACGGAAAGTCCAGTGGTTGCAGGAGGGGCTCCAGTGGCCGGGGAGCCGCCGCCGACATGTGCCCTCGCCGGCGGCAGGGCTGGCTCCATCCCTAACCTTTGAGAGAGTAGCAATTGTTCACCGACGGCATCACATCCCAATCGGGTCGCCTTGCTCCGTGGGTTACACTGTACTGGTCCGTACGGCCTACTAGCGGTAATGTGCATCTCCATGATTTTCATTTTTTTCGCTGTGAAATTTCAGTGAGAAAAATGATGCATACTTTCATGAATTTTTAATTGATGAGAAATAATATTTTCTCGAGAAATTGTAAATCAAAATTTCAAATAATTGAAACCTCACATACAAAATAAAGTTTCAGACGTGGTAGCATGCCACATTCTAACACATGACATGTTCTTTGTTTGTAAAAAAAGTAGCACCCGATGTGACTAGTCTTTTTTTTTTTACATCGAGGTTTTTCTACCCCCTAATAACCACTACCATTACCACAACGAGCCGCCGACGGCACCGTTTTTTCTAGTCCTCTATGAAGCCGGCATGCCAGTGTTGATGACGGTCGTGGAGTCTTTTTGCATATGTCTCTAACGACCGCTCCCAGAGCCGAACAAATTGCAATAAAACCCTTGAATCAATATAAATCTTCTGACACCAGACCTGCAACACATGTAAAGCAAACAAGATCCATCACCTCAAGAGAGCTGCGACCAAATGATTTGCCACACGTCGCTGTCGATTGACCAAATCCTAACTTTAATGACCTAACTTAGTTAGGTTTTGGTTTGTTGCTACTGATTACTGATTACAGGTCTAAATTCAGCTAAGATCATTCGGCAAAAAATCTATAATGGTAGTTCAGTTAGAAGGAGAAGTGGCTCCATTACCCGCTAATCTTGTGTGCTCTGGCCACCGCGGCCAATCCTGCTGGTGCAAGGAGGCTCCATTGGCCACACTGTCACTGCCGAGACGGGCCGGTGCCGACGGCGTCTCGATGGGCAATGAATGGTTCCCCGTTTGGGCAAACCAGTCTCCATGTGCTTCACTGTACTGGGCCATAAGCCTAACTAGCCGCACGACGCATCTCGGTGATATCTCCTTTTAATTCGAGTGATTTCCTTGTGAGAGTGCGCCAAAGGCGTACCATACATCTTCTATTATATACTAAAAGCAATATACGGTTGTCTAATAGAGACACCAGGTTGATCCACATCATCTCAATTAATACTGATGGTTAGATCTAAAATATATGACTGAGATTTTTCATATATGACTGAGATTTTTCAGAAAATTATTTGTCACGTAACATGTGTGGTACCATTTATTTGGAATGTCACGTCTCGCGGACGTGGCGCTAACATGTTTGGCACATATTTGCCACCCTTCGTGCAGGAAAGATCACGTAACTGGACTCCTTTTTTTTTTGCAAGAAACCTGGACTCCTTTAATCAAGTAACGTATGCGGTAAAACGTACACATCCGAGACTCTAATATTTTGCTGCATCCAGACCCATATTTGGGAGAAAAAATAATCTATGCCACCGTGCCACGGCTAGAGTGGTGTCGTTATTACTAACTCCGTATATAATTAGTCAGCCTTTGACAGGTACACTCCCGTAAGAAGGTACATAGGTGCGTCTATTTGAAAAATCAGCCTTCCACAGACAAGTAACCATGGCTAACAGCTCCAAGCAAAAAAGGAAAATAAAATGCTTGCTTGAACGTGGGGTGACGGTACAGAAAAAAATCATAAAGTGCAAACTGATTTGTAGGAGTACTTCATATATGTTATTTACGCTGCTTTACAAGATTAACTTTAACTGAACTCAAATTTTGAAAAATTTAAGCAAAGATGTAGCAATAAATATTAACATCAATACCAAATTCACATGTATAAAAATATATTTTTGATGTTTCTGATAATAATGATTTTATATTTTAAAATAAATATTTATATTTTATCAAAAGTTATAAATTTTGTTTTGACTAAACCTAGACCGCAAGGTAATTGTGAATCGAAGGAGATAGATTTATGTCTTGATTGTAGATTACACATAAATACAAATTTATGGTTGAACAACACTCAAAGAATACGTCCGCAGAAGTTCGGAGTCTTGGAATTTTGAATTTAGTGAACACACGACTACAATACGTACAATGTTTCTATTCTTTACTACACATAAGGGACAAACTACTTTTGTTTCTATCGTACAAATACTCTCACAAATCACCTACGGAAATGTAGACTTCGGAGTCAACGAAATTTACGATTAATAAAGCCATGTCATTAGTGGCACTATCATCGGGAGCGTCCTTCACACTAAATAAGACTATGGGCTTAATTATACACTTAGGATTGACACAACATATATTCTTGCGAGGATGATAATGTCCCTCCACCGAAGAAATATTCTAACTTAATGAGACAAAAAACGTCAACCCTTCGGAATTGATGAAGCATTGAAATTAGTCGAGACGCTATCAGCGTGAACGTGCCTCACAGAATAAAATATTTTGGCTTGATAATTGACAGAGGGATAAGGCATCATAGATTTCCCCTTGACATGTTTCATATTTAGTATCCGCATAGTGTATCAATAATATTTCTAAATGAACAACCTGCACTTCATTCTTATGAATTATTTCGACGGATATTGCTTTGTTTGTGTGATAAACATATTTGGAAAATTGAATGTATATTTCTCTTATGTAACAAAACAACATAACATCACATGTCACTACAATTGCCTGGTAAAATTGATGACTTATTAATAGTCTTAGACTATGATATCCAAGCCGTGTAGTCATTTTCCATAGCACATGAAAAAAATGTGACCAGGTATTTAAAACCATAGAATGAAGATTAATATAAGTTAAGAATCTAGAACATAGAGGCCTATATATTTTTGACTTCGACAAAGATGTACTCCCTCCGTCTCATATTAAATGTCTCAAAGTTGGACAAAATTAGATATATCTAAACACGTTAACGATTATGCCTAGGATAAAATATATTATCTTTAGTTATATGTTCCTATAAAAAATGGCCAAAGTTAGTGGGGGCAAAACTAGCATTTAGTCACTAGTGTCAAGTGACACCAATGTTGTCTTCTTATCCTGTTTAGAAATGAATAAATATACTACTCTCTCCGAACCGATTAAAGTGTGAGGAGTAAACCGCTGCTTATGTACAATCCCTATGTACACTCTACGACAATTTATTCGGTTCAGACGGAGTAGGAAATATGCAATGAAACTTATGTATTTATAGGAGTGACACTAACTATAAATATTCCTGGCTTCGCCCCTCTTAGTGAGTAAATGAGAGGAATACGCATTGGAATAAGTTAATTGTCAAAATTTAATGTGACCTACTTATTAAAAAGGATAGACCTATTGTTTTAATTGGGTGATTTTTATCAAAGATAACAAAACTCGCTGACTAATCTAACATCACGTAAGAACTATAGTTTGGTTTACGGATGAAGTATCACTTACATGGTGTTTCAACATATGTCACGCTAATCATTTGCTCATGAATTCAAGATTGCCAAAGATCTTACTCACAGATCCGATATTTTGTTTACCAAAACATTTGCCATTATCACATAACTGAAAGTAAGGTTATATCAATAAAAACATATTTTAATTTCTTGGTCACTTTAAACCAACTATATATAGATTGTTTAGGTGAGATGTCTGCTATTGATTTTTGTTATTAGTAGAGTTGGAGGCATGTTTCCTCAAACCACCTATGGAATAATAGCACACACTCTTTCTTATAGTTATGCATATTTTCCTTTCTTCCATTATTTCATATGGACACGCCATGTTGTATGAACTAATACATATTAAAAAAAAACTTAGAGGTAAAATTATCTTTTTTTCATACTTTTAGCATATATATAAGGCAATGTGATTACATTTATTTGTCTAATACTTAATTGTAATGGGTATTCACAAACTTTTAAAGAAGAGTCCACATATGTTTTGAAGACGTTTAAATTGTACAATACAACAAATTTTGAAGGAGAGTCATACATAACTAATATAATCATATTGTTATGAGTCACGTAATATGAAGATATCAAATTAATTTTCAAAAACTACAAGTTGGTGCCCTCGCATTTGCGAGGGCCACACTGCTAGTTTACAAGAAAAGTGCCACTCATCTATACTTCTTATAATTCACTAACATGCATTAATGATTTTTCTATCTCACCTGCAAGCTATCCACATCATCCATTCCCTTAGCCAATCAATTGTGCAGGTTATCTCCACTCATATTTATTAATCATTACATGCAAGTTGCACATCATCCATTTCTTAAATCATCCAATTATTCATATTAACAATTTGAAATATATCTACGGTAAATCGAATTTTGCGTATTCACTTAGAAAACATAATTTATCACATCTCTCATGAGTTTTTGTTTAGAATATACTATTTTTTTATAAAGCGATCCCCGTAGCAAAGCGCGGGGTATCTTTGTAGTTGTGAACAATGAGTGTAGCCCGAACTCCACACCATTTTTTTTTTGAACAGGGGAGGGGCTCGTAAGCCCCAGATGCTGCATTAATTCGAAGTGCTGGTCGTACAGACTACATGGAGGACCTTCACGCATAGCAGAATTAGAATCAAGTCCTCAACTTTTGCATCCATGACCTTGGAACTAAAACTCGAAAAGCATTCAGTTTCCAAACCACCCATCTCGTGTCGAAGCCTCTAGTAGCGGCCAGCAACTTCGTCGCCGGAAACTACGCCACTTGGGGCATAGCAACCGAAGAATGCCGCGCTTCCGGTGGTGAAGAGCATTCATTTTGGCACACCTTCCATGAGGTTGATGAGATAACATCGGCGAAGGATAAAAAAAACAATATATAGTACGTAAACCGATAGCAGTCATATAGTAAGTGCCACATTATTACAAAAAATCCATATAAAAAACACACTTCACAAACACACCAATGATAGTACGTACGTGGTAGGTAGTTGTCTTGTGAACAGATAGCACGACTCTTGAAAAACATCAGACGAAGACATTATCTTTCCTTCATTCCTACATATATGGCCAACAACTCAGCATCGACATGCGGTAAAAATACTAATTAATATGTATGAGGCAAAAGAAGAACTAGTACAATAAGTGTTGGTGGTTGAGTGACTTACACATGCAATTATGGAGAAGCAGGCAGCACTCAATCTCGGAGAGTATACCAGGACTGGCGCATACCGCCAACTCCTGGGCATTGCCTCAGCAACATTAAAAAGTCTTGGGTGATTTCCTGGAAGCCTAGATACTGGAGGGTCACGAGGTACTTAATGCCAGGTGGGACCTCCGTCATACTTTTTAGGTTGATTAGGTACAATTTTTCCAGAGTCGCCATAGCCCCATCCTCTATCTCTAGCCGCTCCAGATGAGGAAGGTCTCTCAACAAAAGAGTCTTCAGGTTGGGAAACCACTCCCTCCGAAAGGTCAGCTGCTCTCCATTGTATGCTTGGCTCAAATATAGCCGTGTCAAATTTGTCAACCGAGAAAGGGATGGCAGGGGGTCTTCTATAAGCCGTGAGAAATATAGACCCAATGAATACAAGTTTTGACCTAGACCTTGGAGAGTCTCTCTGTCTAAATTTCCTGTCAAAGATAGCTTTTGGAGGCTCGGCGGGAAAGAATTAAACCGAAGAACCTCATTCTCATCGCTTGCATTCACATCTAGGTGGGACAAAAATTCCATCTCAAATATAGACTCGCAGAAGCTTCCGCAGTAGATTGTCTTCATATTCAATAACCTCAAGGTTCTCAATTGCTTAAGATCCTCCAGTTGTCTAACAGACTCATCCTCTGCTACCAATGCTTGTAGCGTCTGCAGGTTTGTTAGGTTACCAAGACCCCTGCGGATGCTTACACCACTTACCGATTGGAGAGATCTAACAGATGGATCATTGGTTTTCTGAGCGAATAAGTGCCTGAGCTTTTTCAGTTTCACAATCCCACTAGGCAACTCTTGTACATCAGAATTATACAAGTCCAGTGTCAACAAGTTTGATAAATTCTCAATAGACTTCGGGAGCATGTTCACTTTTGAATCACGCAGACCCAAATGGCGGAGATTGAAAAGATCCCCAATAGCATATGGAATCTTCACGATAGGTAGACCACTTAATTCTAGCACTGTCATGTATCTTGACTTCTTAGATAGCAGAGATAGTAGAGTGAATGATGGCATACTAGTGTCCAATGAAACGATGGATCGAAGCTCGTGCACACTTGATATTGATTGTTCCATGTCCTTCTTCATTTTGTGTACGAAAAATCGACGCCCATCCATCTCAGAAGATCCCCAACATTTTCCTTTCTCATATATAACACCAAAACAATCATTCCGACACAAGTCAACCGCCAATTCTCGTACTATATCATGCATTCTGAACTTTTTAATCCTACCAAATGAGTTCCTTTCAACAAGTTGTACCATGTTACTATGAACCAACTCCTCCATATATCCTTCGGCTACTTCTTCTAATATGCTTTCACCCCTCTCCTCGATAAATCCCTCGGCTATCCATAACCGTGCAAGCTTTTTTCTTTGGAAAAGATAGTCTTCAGGGAATAAACTGCAATACAGGAAACAATTTTTCAAGTGTATTGGAAGGTACATGTAGCTCAAGTAAAGAATATTTCTGACATGCTCCAAGCTTGGGTGGTTGTTTAGCTCCCACTCGAGTTGATCATGTATTCGCTTGAATTCCACTCTTGTCTTGTCACGCACAAACAGGAGCCTTCCAACAGCGACAATTGCAAGAGGTATGCATTTACACTTGCTAACAATTTGATGTGCCAATTTCGTCAATTCAGTGGGGCATTTATGATCTGTATCTCTTGAAAATACCATCTTAGAGAAGAGTTTCCATGAGTCATCTACTGACAGAGCTTCAATTGTCATTCTTCGGTCTTGCAAAGCATGGTGAGCTACGCCATCAATACGTGTTGTCACAACTACTCTACTCTTCTTTTGATTTCGAACAAGAGCCCCAAATAGGTCAGTCACAGCTTCTGGAGCCCAAACATCATCCAATACGATTAGATACTTCTTGTTCTCCAGGAGTGTCTTCAATTTATCTTGAAGGTCTGCAGTGTCCATATGGTCCATGCTATCTGGTGTGCCATGTCTCCCTTTGTACAAATCAACAATTAGACATTTCAGCACATCTTTTATGGAGTAAGTTTGAGAGATAGAAACCCAAGCATAGCATTCAAACTTTTCTCTCTCCTTCTTGTACACATTTGCAGCCAGAGCTGTTTTACCAAGCCCTCCCATTCCATGCAACACTATCACAGAGCGTTCCAAATCATCACCTGCCAACCATTGCTCCAGTTTTTGTCTGTTTTTACCCACTCCCACAAGATCTTCTTCACCAAGGGAACGTGAAATGCTTGCGAGATATTGGGACCTCTCAATAATATAAGTTGGGTCCCCGAATTTTCCATCATCAACCATTGAAACCCACTGATCTTTATCCTTGAATAGGTGCTCAATATTGACCGCTTCTTCTTTAACAAGTGAAGCTATCCTGTTCAAAGAATGCAGCACATTTGGTTTCTTGATTCTTTTCTTCAGATAGGAACCCCATCCAGTATCATGTTTATGACCAACAAGATACAAATAATCATCCACAATGTCTTCGATCCGATGGGCAAGCATTCTCAAATGTCGAACCCAGGTTTCGTAGGTCTGGTTCTTCGGATACCTTATGTCCACTTGGCAGAGAAATCCATACATTAGCTCAAGGTCCCTTCTGATGCGATCAATACTGCCCTGAAGCTCTGCTAGCTATGTAGCGAACTTCTGGAACTGCAAGCCAGCCTGCCTTAGTGCGTCAGTCCCTAGAGCAACTCCAATCTTAATCACAGCTGAAAGAATGGATGCCTCAGCCATTTGCTTTGATTTTTATGCAGCTAGGGGTTGTACTAGGTGACCAATGTGTCTGCAGAGGTTCTTTACAGCATATTCTATAAAGGAGGGTATGCTGCAGTAAATTAACAACGAAGCATTAAAAAACATAACACTAAAAATTAAAATTCAAGCTATAGGTTATCGACCCCAATGTTCAAATATTATTTATACTCATGTTTCCCTTTTTCTGGTTTGCTTGTCAACAATTCTTATGAGTATAATGTTATATAGGAGCATTTGTGATGAATATAGTAGAATGAATCGCAGGTCAGTGCTAATTAGATTTGATAAAGCTATACACTTTATTTGAAGTTTTCAAATATGATGAACAAAACCAAGGTTTTGGTTCCCGAAAATATTTTTATCCTGAGGGGGCTCGGGATTCCTGGATGGTTACCGGACGAATTAAAAACCTGAATTTTGAATTCAATTTTTCTTAGCAAAGTTTATTTAGGTTATAAACTGTTACTATACACATAGATGAATGTGGCCTACTGGTAGAGCTCTGTTCACTCGGAATCACTTTGCAAGTCCAAGGGTAACCGCAAAGATTTATTTCACGAGTTAAAAGAAAATAATACCAAAAAATCTGCGAGCCAGAGACTCAAACCGGGCACCTAACGGCAAGAAAAACTTTTTGCTTCCATCGCACACCGAAGAAGTACACACATAAGCAGAATATGTCTTATTTCTCTATGTTTGGACATTTAAATTCAAAATTTTCAAAAACAAATCGAGATTTTTTTGCTCGGTAAGCACAAATCCCGTGGATGCTCGGGAAACCCCAGATTTACCCACCGGTAACCAAAACCTTGGACAAAGCACAATATTAGAACATAGTAGCCTGAATCGCAGGTCAGTGCTTACGTGGCTAGGTCGACATGGATCGATATGAGCCAGAACAACGCTAGGTGACCGCGGTGGGAGCAAGGCTATCCGGGAGAAAATATGCAGTGAGATAGGATAGATGGAGGAGGGAGAGCACTATCCAAATCGTACCACCGCTTGCAGTAGTATGTCATCCGTTGGTTTTGCATTTCTTGTTCATAGTGGCTGCAATATGAGCTTTCCTTCCTCTAGGCGCTACTTCATTTCCTCCTGTTTACCCTGTGCCGCGCCTTGTCCTGATTGCTCTGCTTCTTATCTTCGTCCACTACTCAGGCAGTGGTTACGCAGATTAGAGGCGATGAGCTATTGTTATAGTAGGAGTACAGAGCTCCCGGGCTAAGAGAGATGGTGGGGAGGCGCTGGACTAGAGTATGTCGAGTAGAATGATTTTGCTATCCTTGCTGTCATCTGTATGGATAAAAATGAAGACTTATCAACATGTAGAACATTCCACGTTGAGTGCCAAACGCCGAAACCTGGCCGCTTCAGCTCACTTATTGGCAAGTTGGAAAATGATGCATGCTAATTTCCAAATAGCAGAACGCAAGTTGCATGATAAGACTTGGTTTCATTGGATAGTTCAAACATTTCATTATTTGAGTGAAAGCGAAGTCTTACTCACCGGGCAAGGGACCATTCAGTACTAGGACTTGTCTGATTGCCCAGAAATTGCTTTCTCCCAGGTTCACCAATGGCTGATGAATCTACCCAAGTATATGGGTGCTGATATACAGCTGCTGTTTCTGAATCCACACCAACATCATTGGTGTCCATGCATCGTACAAAACCTTAAAATACTCTTATATCATTTAAACGAGAACTGAGTGCTAGCTCAGTGGCTAGACGCTGCGAGTGCGCGCCAAGCCGCCTGGGTTCGAGTCCCAGCTTCGGCTGCGTGCGCTCGAATAAACTGAGAGTCTTATCTACCTAACAACGTAAAACCAAGTGAGGGATCATTCCCACGTTGGCCACGTTTTTTTTAGATCATTTAAACAGAGAAGCACAAAAAGCAGTATGGAACAAGGGAAATGAACATAAAATTCCGAGAATAATGAAATACAAAAACTGCAGGCAGTCTTATACCCTGACCTATTGTTCCTCTGTCAGTTGCAATATCTGTTGCCAATCTGTTTCAGCAGCCAATCAGATGGGCAGAAGTCCAGGTTTGAAGTTGTTTTACAAATGGATGGCAGGCACCTGCGAAGCTGCACTTGCAGCCACTTAATCCTGACAAGTGAGAACCGATGCTTCGAGGCTTGACATGGACGACCAGATTATGGCCGCCTCCCAGTCGCAGTCGTCTAACAACTAGCCAAAGTGTCGAGGATGGTGATATCAACATGTACAACATTTCCGTGTTAAGTGCTAATCCTGACCGCTTCAGCTCACTTATTGGCAAGTTGGCAAATGATGCGTGCAAATTTCCAAAGAATAGTATGCAAGTTGCATTATCAAACTTCCATTCTTTGAATAGTTCAACATTTGATTAGTTGAGTGAAAGTGAAGTCTTACTCACCACGCTGATGAATCCAGCCAAGAGCGGGTCCTGATATGCAATTGCTGCTTCTGATTCCACACCTGCGAATGGATGGCAGGCACCTGCGAAGCTGCACTTGCAGCCACTTAATCCTGACAAGTGAGAACCGATGCTTCGAGGCTTGACGTGGACGACCAGATTATGGCCGCCTCCCAGTCGCAGTCGTCTAACAACTAGCCAAAGTGTCGAGGATGATGATATCAACATGTACAACATTTCCGTGTTAAGTGCCAATCCTGACCGCTTCAGCTCACTTATTGGCAAGTTGGCAAATGATGCGTGCAAATTTCCAAAGAATAGTATGCAAGTTGCATTATCAAACTTCCATTCTTTGAATAGTTCAACATTTGATTAGTTGAGTGAAAGTGAAGTCTTACTCACCACGCTGATGAATCCAGCCAAGAGCGGGTCCTGATATGCAATTGCTGCTTCTGATTCCACACCAAGATCATTTTTGTCAATGCAATTGTACAGAGAAGCACAAACATGCCATATGAAACAAGGGGAAAGATCTTAAAATTCCGAGAATAATCAAATACAAAAACCAGTCATAGTCTTGTAATTTGGCCTGTAGTTCATCTGTGACTTGCAATATTTGCGAGAAGTTACCAAGCTCTTTCAGTAAGCTCCCCTTGCCACCAACATCATTGTTGTCCATGCATTGTACAAAACCTTGAAATCCTCTTATCATTTAAACAGAGAAACACAAACAGACAGTATGAAAAAAGGGGAATAAATACAAAAACTGCAGGCAGAGTCTTGTACTCTGACCTGTGGTTCCTCTGTCTGAGAAGTTACCAAGCTCTTTCAGTAGGCTTCCCTCGAGCCCAGCGCTACTTGCACTTAGAGGCGCAGAAGTCCAGTTTTGAAATTGTTCTACAAATGAATGGCACATGAGAAGTGAGAAGCCGCATACTTCAGATATATTGCTGAATCCTTGGATGAAAACATTTCGTCCCAGAATTAATCATATTAATACGTCTCACAACGATGGAGTAAACATTCTGCAATCTATTGCCCATAATTAATGATGACAAGTGACAACCGAGGCTTTGAGGCTGGCAGACAGTTGACAACTTGACAAGTGACCAGATCAAAGCCTCCTCCCAGCTGCAGTCGTCTACCAACCAACCAAAGGATCGAGTTTGATAATTCATTAGCTTGGACGAGTGGCGTACCTACCACCGAGTTAAAAAAAAGGCAATTGAGGGAATCAAGCACGGCAATGGCATCTTCAGTATAAACAGTTGCCAATTTAAAAACCCTGAATCATTGCTGGGCCCTAATTGGCAGGGAATCAAGCACGGCAATGGCATCTTCAGTATAAACAGTTCACCAGCGAATTAGCTTAATTAGATTTTGAATTAGTGATTGCAGGTCCAAACACTGTTAAACACATCACTCGAACCATCTGTAATTGCAGATTCACTTTAGCAGGGGAGCTGGCTTGCTTAGCTTGTCGCCGGCTGACGCCGCCAATCTACCGTACCCCGGTCACCGCGGCCATGCCAGCGGTTGCAAGGAGGAGCTCCAGTTACCGCGCCGCAGCCGCCGCTAGGAATAGCCCTCGCCGGCGGCTTAGACGGCTGAGTGCTTACCAGCGAGAAAAATAGCAACGAATGGGCCACCGTAAGCCCTGTATATTCGACGACAATCCTCAATAAAACAAAAGTCTATTCGATCGTCGCCGTTTTTTCCCCTCGAGGTGAAATTTCAGCGAACGAACGACATTTCTGCATACTTTCGCATAATGTAAAAAAAAAGGATTTTATGCACACAAAGGATGCCAGCCAAGCGTGCTTTCATATGTTTCCAGAAAAAAACGCTGTTGTTGCATTAAAGGAAAGAAAAGGCATACTCACTGGTAGAAAATAGGCTATAGTCCCGGTTCGCAAAGGGCATTAATCCCGGCCGCGCAACCGGGACTAAAATAGGCGCGACTAACCCCCCCCCCTTAGTCGCCCCCTTTTACGAACCGCGGCTAAAGGCCCGTCCATGTGGACGGGTGGCGTGCGCCGAGGGCGGAGGACCTTTAGTCCCGGTTGGCCACACGAACCGGGACTACATGATTTTTCGTTATTTCTTTAAGGGGGCTGCTGAGCGTCCCCCGGGGGATCCATACATGCGATCCCCCGCCTCGCGCTCCGTCCGATACGGCCAACGTGGGCCACACGATTAGCTTACGCGACGCACGCACGGAACGCTAATTACCAAAGCAAATCGCTCACCTGCCGCACGTGTCCCGTAGGCGCGCCACGTCAGGTCACGTCTGCCTCCGGACCATGATTAGCTCCTTGATGATTGGGGAACGGCCTGGCTACCTATGACATCCACGCACGCGAATCCTTCCCATGTGGGTGGGCTCTCATACTCACGTCGCTTTCATCTCCTCTCTACTCAGAATCCCACTTTTGCTTCAGTAGAAAAAAAATAAAAATCCCGATTTTGCTCCTATATAACAAAAAAAAAGGGTTAGTCTTCAAACTAAATTTCGTATTTGCTCTATGTAGCAAAAAAAAATACCCGTTTTTGCTCCTATGTAGCAAAAAACGTTTTGCCCAAAAAAACAGGAAAAAGACAAATCTCGCCGGAGTTTACTGTAGCATTTTTTTTTTGCTACAGTAGCAAAAAGTCAAAATTTCACTGGAGCCATCGCCGGAGACTTTTGCTCGCCGGAGGAAAAGTTTCGTATTTACTCTGTGTAGCAAAAAAAATACCCGTTTTTGCTCCTATGTAGCAAAACGTTTTGCCCAAAAAAGAACAGGAAAAAGACAAATCTCGCCGGAGTTACCGTAGCATTTTTTTTTTGCTACAGTAGCAAAAAGTCAAAATTTCACCGGAGACTTTTGCTCGCCGGAGGAAAAGTAGAGCACAAAATTTATGCTAAAAGGGCAAAAACATAACGTTATTGTAGCAAAAAAATTATTCTATTAGAGCAAATAATCGGTCCTCGCTGGAATTGTAGTAGCAAAAAAATTGTAAAAAAAAAGCAAAAAAAAAATACGTATTGTAGCAACTATTTATACAGGGAAAATTTCGTCCCCAATGTACAATCCCACACTGCCAATCTTCGGGAGCATCGAAGTCGGCCTTCGTGAGCATCCCTTGAGTGCTGTCGGAGCAGCGAGAACCCCGCGGTCGTCGTCGTCTTCGGCACCGCGGATGATGTCGAGGAGCGTGCGGCGCCACCCCGCCGCGGCGAGCTGCGCGTCGTTGTCGTCTCTCGCCCATTGGAGCACCGCCACGCTGGCACGACGGGGTCGAGGAGCTCGCCCACGAGCATCGCTCCCGCCCATTGAAGCACTGCTACACTCCCGACGGCAAGGGCGCGGCGTCGCCTCCGCGGCGGGTCCGCCGCCCACCTCGCTCGCCGCGCGGTTCCGGGAGCAGGGACAGTCAATGAGGGAGCAGCGACGGGTCCCCCGCGCGTCTCCGGCCCGCCGCGACCGGTTCCTTTCGCAGGCGTGCGGCGCGCCGCGGTGCTGTCCTCTGGTCATCTGCACGCCGCCGGCGGTGCGAGCTTACGGCGGTGGAAGCACAGGTTAGATGTCCCATGGCGGCGTGCGTGCTCTCGAAGAAGGAACTGCTGGGCGTCCCCCGGGGGATGGAAAATTTCCATCCCCCGCATCCCCCAGCTGACACGTGGCAGGTTTTTGCCCAAAATCCACTACTTGCTCTGTGTAGCAAAAAACACCCCCGCTTTTGCTCCATGTAGCAAAAAAAAGTTTCACCCCCAAAAAAGCAGGAAAAGTCAGACCTCGCGCGGAGACCTCGCCGGAGTTACTGTAGCAATTTTTTTTTTGCTACAGTAGCAAATAGTCAAACCTCGCCGGAGTCACTGTAGCAACTAAAAATTGCTACTGTAGCAAAAACAACTTCGCCGGAAAACGGCGCCGGTAGGATCTCGCCGGAAAATCTCAATAGCAAAAAGTTTGTGCTAAAATAGCAAAAACTTACAATTATTGTAGCAAAAAAAATGTTCTATGAAAGCAAAAAATTTGACCTCGCCGGAGATATTGCCGGAGTTCTCGTAGCAAAAAATTTACACAAAAAAAACAAAAAAATTACACAAAAGGAGAAAAAAAAAACACGGAGCATGGCTGCTGGCCCATTGGAGCAACACCGTCGAATGTTCGGGAGCACTCCATGGTAGCATCGCCATTCAGCAAAACGGCGGAGGTGCGGACTAGGCGGCGCCAGCCGGACGCTTGCTTGTTGAAGAGGAGGACGACGCTCCGGTGGTGAGCACCGTCGCCTTGGGCAGCCACATCCGCAGCCGCACCGCGACGTCCACGCCGGCCTCCACGGACAGGAGAACCTCGATTCGATTCCCCGTCCCCGCTCCTCCATTGACGCGCCGCCCCCGCTCGATTCGATTCCCCGTCCCCGCTCCTCCATTGACGCGCCGCCGCCTCCGTGCGTGGGCGCCAAGGGAACGCATGGAAACGGACGACGACCTCACCTTCTCCTCCGTCACGGGATCCCCCTTCCTCCTCCACCGCCGGTGTTGACAGGCACGCCTCCCATCCCGGCGGCGGCGAAGAGGCGTCCTCGAGGGTCCTCTGGTGCGCCGGCACGCGGATGAGCGGCGGGAGCCGTCCTGGTGGGATCTAGAGAGCCGGCGCATGGAAACGGACGACGACCTCGCCTTCTCCTCCGTCAGGGGATCCCCTTCCTCCTTCACCGCCGGTGTTGACGGGCACGCCTCCCATCCCGGCGGCGGCGAAGCGGCGTCCTCGAGGGCCCTCTGGTGCGCCGGCACACGGATGCAGAGCTTGGTGGCGAGCGCGCGCTTGGCCCGGCCCGGCCCCACGCCGCCGCCATTGCTCCTCTATCTCCGAGGCGGGCAGAGGCGCCGCGCGCAATGAAGAGCTCGCGCGGAACGAACGGAGGGATCGGATCAGAAGAGCGGCGTCCGGAGTTGTTTGCTGCGGGGCAGGGCGGTGGGTGGCGGCGAGCCCGGGAGAGGAACTCAAGGTCGCTGCGGGGCGGGGCGGTGTATGACGAAACTGCAGAGACAAGGAAGGAGTGTGAGCTACCCGGAGGATGATCCTCCGGGGGATCCACAGCGTTTTCCTTTCTTTAATTCATTTGGATTTCTAATTATTTTTCACTCCCTTTTTTCCCTCCCTTTTTTCACTCCAATTTTTCACCCTCATTTTTCACTCCCTTTTTTACAGAATTTTTATTATTTGCTTAGTGTCTAACTATAATTATCTCTAGTCAAATTTCTTACTCGTGGTCAAACTTCCCGCTCGGTCACCCATCCTCCCACTACTCTAGCACTAGCATGCTTAACTTCCAAGTTCCATCCCATCCCGCATCCAAGTGTTTCGCTCGCATGTATGTGATAATAATATCATATCAATCCTATTAACATGTTGGTCGATGCCACATTTCTTTATTGTCTGAATTTCAAATAAATCTTTTAATAAACAAAAGTAATAATGTAATTAATAATTTTGAATAAATAAATAAACATTAACTTTTTAATTTGTATTATTTCTAAAAAATATTCAAAAAATAAAACTAATTCATTTTAAAATCTTAAAAATACTATTAATATATCAAAATATTCAGAAAAATAAAACTAATTCATTTTGAAATCTTAAAAATACAAATAATATATCAAAATATTTAGAAAAATAAAACTAATACATTTTAAAATCTTAAAATACAAATAATATATCAAAAAATTCAGGAAAATACAACTAATTCATTTTCCTCTTTCCTAAATGCAAAATAAAATCTGATAAAATTCATGAACCAAACCATATGAAATCTAAACCATATAAAATTTGCAGATCCAAGTTTCGACTATTATTTTGGACACAAGAACTGTTTTGGCAATGACTATCTCTGAGAATGATTTGAACCTAACTTTTAAAATACATAACCAAAATGGACAAACTAAAATGTTCTGGATAGATATTGAAAAGATCTATCCATAGCACTCAGCCTCACATCAAGGTCAACAACCAAATGAAAATACCATCCTTTTTAATAAAAGAACAGTAGACTCTTCTATTATTTTTAGAATGAGTACAAAAATGTATTTTGAAGTAAATCCAACTGGATGAGTTTGGTATTGACTAGACCAAAGCACACCACTGTCACTGGAAATCTGGAATACGCACACTATGGTCACTATATACAGAACTCCGTGATTCTATGGTCACTACCTCACCGTATAGCTTCGTATTTAAATCTGTTGACTGGTTAACTCTCTACCTTTGTGTGGGACCCACGTGTCAAGGAGTAAATTAAAATTGTGTCCTAGACGGGAATCGAACCACATACCTCCCGTCCTAGAAGCACGAGAAAAGCACGAGAAAATGACAAACAACCACCACATTTGTGGTCAAGTTTTCAAATAACCACCGCTTTTAGGGGAAATGACGAGGAGCACCGCACTTCGCTGCAGGTGTGTGACATGTTAGGCCTTGGTGGCACAATTAGACCGAACAATTAGTCCGAGTCCTTAAAATAGCCAAAAAGCACAAAAGTCAACATGCGACCCCATCCTTTTTTTTTCTCCTTCGTCTTACCCAATCCGCTTTCTCTCTCCTATTTTCTTGCTTTCCTTCACTGCTTGATGTCGCGGGCACAATTAGACCGAACAATTAGTCTGAGTCCTTAAATTAGTCCGAGTCTACTCGAGGAGCTCGTCTAGAGGCATAGTTTTACAAACCGGACCGGACCGGCGGTCCGACCGGAAAAAACCAGAACCGAAGCCTTGTCCGGTTTTTTAACGTCAATTGGTCTTTTAGTAAAAAACCAGCAAAAATTGTAAAAAATATGCATAAACTAAGAGTCCAACCCCTTAGTTTGAGCCAAAACATGTTATAAGGCCCAATAACCAACTAGGAAGGCAATATTTATTGATTTACTAGTGGATTGTACCCTATATGATGTGTATTTAGTTGATATCATGTCAATATTTTTAAATTTTAGTTTAAATTTTCCGGTTTTTTGTCGCAAATGAACCATTGAACCGACGGTCCAACCGGTAAAAACCTGAACCGATGGCCTTACCGGTTCAATGGCCGGTTCGGTTTTTTAAACTATGTCTAGAGGAGGCAACGGCCATGCGCTCGCCTAGGAGCCCCTCGGGATCCTGTGGGTGTTCTGTCACTGTTCTCCACCTCATCTCCGACGCGCCCACCAAGGAGGCCTGCTGGCCTCGCCCACGTGAAACCCCGGTGACATCGACGGCGTTGGTAACCGCATCATTCGGCCGCCCCGGCCAAAGCTGCTTTGTTGCCCACTAGAGTCGCGTCGTCCATCCTCGCCCCGCGTCACCGAGGCCGACCGGAGGCCCGAGCCAAGCGCGCAACGTGGAAGTGGAGGCCTTCCGCAGCGCGCCCGAGCTCCTCGCTTCCGCCAGGAACTCTACGCTGACGCCACCTTCTCGCCCCTGCGTAGGCGGTCTCCATCGCCTCGCCGCGCGAGGAAGAAGGACTCCGCCACAACCAGGTCGAGCTTCGGCCCGGCCGGCTCCGCCATGGCCAGGTCGTCTCCTCTGCTCCGATCGCCGTCCTTCTCCGATGCAACACATCCACGGCCAGCGAGGGGGCTCGCTGGACCTCCTCTCCTCCCCACGGCCGGCCAGCCGGGCGCCTCCTCCCCTGTTCGTGGCCGACGACGTCGGCGTTCTTCCCCACCTCCGGTAAAGGCAGCCCGCCTGCCCTGCTCCGACCTCGCCAACAGATTTTCAGCCCTCCGCCCTCAAGTTCTCCTTCACGTTGCTGCAGTAAGGACAAAGCCGCCACACCCCTCGTTCCTGATGCATACAAGGTGTTTTATGAAATGCACACAAGAGAGGAACCGCTAAAAGAGAGAGCGGAGATAATGACAGGTGGGCCCTACGTCCAATTTAACACTCCGTCTGTTTCTCTCCGTCTTATTTTGCCACGTAAACTCGACATGTGGGGTCGAGCTGTGAGAAAATGGTTTAACCCGTCTAAACCGTGCAATTAGTGCTCTGTGTCACACACACCTGTCCGGAAGTGCGGTGTTCCTCGTCATTTGACCCAAAAGTGGTGGTTATCTGACAACTTGGCCACAAATATGGTGATTTTTTGTCCATTTCTCTAGAAGCACACACACTAGCCAGTGGGCCAATGACAAACTTGTGATATATAACACTTTAAAACTTTATTATTAGATTGCCGCAATGCGTGCGTAGGTGCGTGCAGCATGTAGTGCGTGTGTGCAGGTGTGTGTGTGTGCGCGTGCCTCGTGTGTGCGTGCGTTATGGACCAAGCACCGACCCCAACGAGCAACTAAACCACTTACTAGACCCATTATAGAGATCGGAGGAAGAAAGTTCACTTCCGTTCGAAGATGATCCGTGCGCTCACTCTGGTTAGAATGAATCCCGACAAACAACATGAGATAGCTGTAAATACTCCTTTTGTTTGCTTACTTTGGAGACCCCGATCGGCCGGAGAAAATGTAAAGATATACGGTCCACCTAATCTACAATTTGAACGGTGCTCGCCAGGGTAGTGTGTGCGTGTGTGCATAGTGTGTGTGCTGGTGTGCGTGCGTGAGTATGTGTCATCAATGTGTGCGCGAGTGCGTGCGTGCATGAGTAGAAGAAAAAATTATTGCGAAAACTGTCACTAACTATTTTTGGCTTACTCAGTTAGCACGTGTCGCAAATTGCTAGTCTATTTTCTCTACCTTTATTTCTATTCCCCTCTGATACGTGGGCCCTGCACAAAAGTTTGACCGATCAACTTAGGCAAATACGGAGCTATATGGTGAGCCAGTGACCGTAGAATCACCGAGTTGCCTATATAGTGATCGTAGTGTGCGGACTGTGCTGTGCTTTGGTAGCAAGTACCGTGGGTGTATTTTACTCATATGTTAACCCCGAGAAAGAGGAATCCTCATATTAGTTTTTGTGCTACTTCTATTTGTTTACCTATTGGATTTTTGGGTTTTAGTTTACCAAACCATGAAAGCACTGTATGTTTTTAATTATCCTTTGTGTGGAAAAACACGACTGCTATGGTTAACATCTTTACTCCTTTATCTGATAATAACGGTATTGCTAGTGTACCCTGTTTTGGGGGTAGGAGGGGGGGATAACAGTGGATGAATAGAATCTAAGATCTGCTTGAACTGTGTATTGGGGTAACTAACTTGGGTTTGTAAATAGAAGCTTGT
Organism: Alopecurus myosuroides; assembly: GCA_028641055.1. Classification (NCBI taxonomy): domain Eukaryota; kingdom Viridiplantae; phylum Streptophyta; class Magnoliopsida; order Poales; family Poaceae; genus Alopecurus; species Alopecurus myosuroides. Next base: position 348,669,455 of record CM054061.1, read on the forward strand.
GTGTTTCATAACTCAGCTACCTGCCTGTCGCAAATTGCCTACTGCTGATGGAGAAGATATACTGAACACACAATCTTACCACATCTATCTATCGATGCGTGCACACATACCTTGGATAGATGCAACCTGAAGCCACTAGTAGAAAAAAGGCCTTCGGTATGCCAGCATCAGTCCCCAAGCGTCGCGCCCCGTGACTAATGAGTCTTTAGTCCCGGGTCGGGAGGAGGCCCGCGACAGAAGGTCAGACGTCGCGGGTTGGGAAACGCGTTGCGGCGCGTGGAGGGAATTAATTCCGGTTGACCTGGCCGCCCGGGACTATTGGTCCTTTATTCCCTGTTCCCGTGGCCAACCGGGACCATTGGCTCTTTATTCCCCGTGCCCGTGGCCAACCGGGACTAAACATCAAGCTACTCGCCTCCCCGCGGCGGTTTTTATTTCGCGAAAGAGGCAGAAGGGCGCCATTCCACTGCTCGCTCTCTGTTCTTCCTCTCGCTCTCTGTTCTTCCTCTCTCTCGCTCTCTGTTCTTTTCGATCCAAGCACACGCACGCAAAATGGCTGAATGGACGCAATACAATGGGAAGACACCATGCGGCAAGGATTTGGACGTGCTCTTCACCAACAGCTGCGCGAGGCTGCATGAAGCTCTTGGTCATTTGGCCGATCTCTATTTTGCAGCTCCCGAAGAACACCGGTTCTTTGGGCTCGATCTGGAGTACACGGCGAATCAGAACGATGGTTCCGTCATCCAGATTGCGTTCAAGGAGTCGGTGTTGGTCTTCCAATGGTCAAGGTAGAAGCTAAAGCACACGTGCACGTAATCTTGCATGCATCTTCGGGTTTTTTTGTTGCATGTGAAGAATACATGTGTTGCAACATATCTAACACATATCCTATTTTTGTTGTTACAGTAGCTCAAGGCATTGCCCGGACCTTGTTGATTTTCTTGTCAACTCGGGGTTTGACTTTTGCAGCGTTGACATCACGCAAGACCGTGTGAAGTTGCGGCGCATCGGTATTATGATACCTGAAGATCACTACATTGATCTTCAGAATCATATCCAGTTCACCGGGCCAAAGACCGGGATGGCTGTCATGGCAAGCAACTTAATCCACCCCTGCTATCAAAGGATGAAGACTGATTTCCGCCGGGAGAATCACAACTATTGGGAGGAGACCCCATTGCGCATGACGAACCTCAAGTATGCGGCCATAGATGCATATGTCGCGTACGAGTTGTTCCGCATCTACTCGGCGGGGCCATAGATGATGTATGCGTTCGATATCTATGTGCATGTAATGGGTATCTAATTAGCTAGTAGTATATATATGTAATGGATATCTTTTGTGATCGACTCTATATATATATGTTATGAAATGTGATCGACTCTATGTTTGTGTTATGTGTGATCGACTCTATGTTTGTGTTATGTGTGATCGACTCTATGCATGTAATGAATATTGTTTGTATTATTGTTCTTTATTTTTGATATATTTTTTCATTTTAAGATTTTAAAATGAATTAGTATTATTTTTCTTCATTTTTTGATATATTATTTGTATTTTTAAGATTTTAAAATGAATTAGTATTATTGTTCTTAATTTTTGATATATTATTTGTATTTTAAGATTTTAAAATGAATTAGTATTATTGTTCTTCATTTTTGATATATTATTTGTATTTTTAAGATTTTAAAATGAATTAGTTCTATTTTTCTCAATTTTTGGATATATTATTTGTATTTTTAGAAATAATACAAATTAAAAGTTAATGTTTATTTATTTATTCAAAATTATTAATTACATCATTACTTTTGTTTATTAAAAGATTTATTTGAAATTCAAACAATTAAGAAATGTGGCTTCGACCAACATGTTAATAAGATTGATATGATACTACTATCACATACATGCGTGAGAAACACTTGGATTCGGGACGGGATGGAACTCGGAAGTTAAGCGTGCTAGTGCTAGAGTAGTGGGAGGATGCTGACCGAGCGGGAAGTTTGATCATGAGTAAGTAATTTGACTAGAGATAATCTTAGTTAGACACTAAGCAAATAATACAAATTTTGAAAAAAAAAAGGGAGTGAAAAAAAGGGAGTGAAAAAAGGTGAGAAAAATAATTAGAAACCAAATGAATTAAAAAAATTACGAAATAAATCTAGTCCCGGTTCATGTGGCCAACCGGGACTAAATGTCCTCCGACCCGAGGCTCCGCCACCCGCCCACGTGGACGGGCCTTTAGTCCCGGTCCGTAAGTAGCGGGACTATAGGGGGGGGGGGGCCTTTAGTCGCGCGTAGCTAGTCCCGGTTGCCTGGACGGGATTAATGGGCCTGGCGAACCGGGACTGTAGGCCTTTTTTCTACCAGTGAGCTCTTGCAATCGCAATCCTGGCATGTTTATGAGAAACTATGCGATCCTCTCAGAGTTTACGATTCTTGCATCTATGGTGTTCTATCTCATGTACAGTTTAGCTGTGCTGAGGTTACCTAAACATAGGATTGCTTGCTCTGGCTGGCTTCTCCTAACAACTAACCTAATAATTGGCTCTGGTTTGTTAGTCTTAACCAATAGGAGTAGCAACCGGTAAGTTGCTAGTAAAGAAAGGGAGACTTGAAGGGAATCCGAGTCAAGCACGGAAATGCGTGAAGCATCTTCCTTGGTGCAAGAGATTGCGGCTCACACAGTAGACCGCTTTCCCCTCCCTCTCCTTGTGCTACAGTAACCTTGAGGGTCGACTTCCGTTCCCGAGCGCTCCTCTGCCTCGATTCCGGCGGCGACGCCGCTTGGAGGAGAGATGGAAGAGTCGCTTGGCTTGTACAGAGTAGGTGTAGTTGTCTAGGCTTGATGCTGGTGTTAGGCTTTATGACTTTTTCTTTGGAGCGGAGCGCTGGATCGGAGTGGCCGAATCTGGTGCGTTTGGCCGTTCTTCATCGATCTGCAACTATAGAGGTTGGAGCTGAGAGAGATGGGGCGGGGTACCGTCTCCTTCAATAAGGCCATGGCCTGTGCCCACTGCCTGCGGTTGACTCGACATGCCCCGGAGCTTCTTCCGGCCGGCCTTGGTGGCGAGGGGATGAAGTGGACTGCTGTGTTGTCTTGTTCTTCTACTATGTGTATGCGTGGTAGAGGGTTGGATGCATCTGCTGGTGCGAGACATCTTCTTCCGCCTGGCCGTGGTGGTGAGGGGAGGAAGCGCTGCATCGCCTTGGTTTCTGCAGCGGATAGGAGTGGTGATGAACATGGTGCTTTTTGTGGTGATGGGAGTTCTCTGCTTCTTGGTTGGCATGGTGCCAATATGGAATTGGAGTCTGCTGCTGCTACTATATTCAGAGTCAGTTCATTGTGTGCTAGATTACAAATGCAGCCTAGAAGTTCAAACATGGTGTCCATGGATTTCCACCATAATCATGGGCTGAGAAGGTTGCCTCCCTGTTCAACCTACGTGTTGGATTTCCAGGTTAACTACCATTGGGGTAATCTCTTCAAATCAGTTTTTTTTGTGCTGCTGTGATCTCAGTTCATCCGTTGAGCTTTATTGCTATATGTCTGGTTGTTATGCACTACATCTACTGCAAACTATTGGGCATGAAGTTTATGTGTCTTTGTTGTTCGGGACATGCCGGAGGTGGGTGAGAGCGCCTCTGCTGCGGTTACTGAGATTTAACGGCAAAGACCCCCCTGATTTGAGCTCGGTGATGAACATTTTAAATCTACATCTCAATCTTCTACCTCATAGCCGTCTGTCAACTCAATTGCTGGTTGAGCCGCTGGCTCTACGGTTGATGGGACTGCGGGAGGCCTCCGAGGAGCACAAGTGCAGGATTGTGGTGTCCGAGTTCTCGTCGTACCCCCTGGCAGGCTCCAGTTGTGCTCTTCAGCTTAAACTTCATGTTTATTTAGTAGTTTTCCATGTTTGTATTCAGCTAGGCAAGTATGTTTTCTTGGATGGAAGTTGTACTAACCACTCCGATGTATCTTGTTACTATATATAATATAAGTATCTTAAAGTTCAAAAAAGAAAAAATTGCATAGCATCTGTTCACCCCTCAAACTATTTTTAAGACATTTCATTTTGGATAGTGAACCGACAGAGTAAACAATATGTATGATTGCCCCCCATTAATCCTCAGATCCTATGCTTCGGGCCGGAATGCGGGTGACATGGACGTGGTCAAGGCCGCCTCCCACCGCGGTCGTTGAACCACTAACCCAACAATTGAGCTTGATAATTTGTTAGTTTCGAGTGGTGTACGGTGTACCTACCGCCGAGTTGGTGTTCAAAAGGGAAAACTTGAAGGTACTTGGGTGGGTCAAGCAGAGCAATGGGAATATGGGATCCAGGCAATTGCCACCCTATTTTAGATGGCATATCTGTTCACTCAATCGAGAATTTCCAAGTAAGAAACTTGGAATCCTTGTTGCCCCCTAAATAATATGACAACATGAAGCTATATACTCGTATTCGATAACACAAGTTGTTGACGGGGACAACCTGATGGAGACCCTCCAATCAAAGAGATGCTAAGCTGGTAGGACGGGCGCTTGAGGACGAGTTCTACTGAGAGCGAATCAGCTCGATTAGGTTTGGGTTGCAGGTCCATCTGTAATGGTGGATTCACTTAGCAGGGGAGCTGGCTTTGCTTACCTTGTCGCCGGCCAATGCCGCCAATCTACCGTAAGCGGGCCACCGCGGAAAGTCCAGTGGTTGCAGGAGGGGCTCCAGTGTCCGCGGCGCCGCCGCCGCCGACATGAGCCCTCGCCGGCGGCATGGCTGGCTCCATCCCTAACCTTTGAGAGAGTAGCAATTGTTCACCGACGGCATCACAGCCCAATCGGGTCGCCTTGCTCCGTGGGCTACATTGTACTGGTCCGTACGGCCTACTAGCGGTAATGTGCATCTCCATGATTTTCATTTTTTTCGGTGTGGAATTTCAGTGAAAAAATGATGCATACTTTCATGAATTTTTAATTGATGAGAAAATAATAGTTTTTCGAGAAATTGTAAATCAAAATTTTAGATAATTGAAACCTCACATACGAAATAAAGTTTCGGACGTGGTAGCATGCCACATTCTGACACTTGACATGTTATTTGTTTTTTTTTAAATGTAGCAGCCGACGTGGCTAGTTTTTTTTTAGATTGAGGTTTTTCTACCACCTAAGGGCATCTCCAGCCGTTGCGCCCCTCCAGGACGCGAAAACCCTCGCTTTTTTTGCGCCGCGGCGCTAAACGGCGCTATTCTGGGAACTGGGGGGGCGCGTTTCACAGCCGTGAACCCAGGCCGCCCCCCCAGCGGCGACTCGGCCCAATTTGGGCAATAGAAAAATTGCACACCAAATAAATAGAGTTTTGACATACAAATAAATAGAGTTTTGCCACACAATTAAATTATTCAACAAATTAAAGAAAAAAAAAATACACTAGTCATCCTCCTCAACATTGCCATTCCCCTTTCGCGCCCACAAATGCTGCACCAGGTCATCTTGCAGAGCATGGTGTGTTGCAGCGTGTCGAATCTCCTGTCGCTTGGTGAGGAAGTCTGCCCATGATGCCGGGACCTGGTGATCAACATCTGCAAGAGGGCCCTGCCGGTAGTATGGTGTGTTTGCCTCACTGTCAGGCACCGGGTCATCCCGCTCACTCTCAATGATCATGTTGTGCAAGATCACACAACACTGCATCACCTCCCACATGTTGGACTTCGACCAAGTCATAGCTGGGTACCGGACAACAGCGAATCGAGATTGCAGCGCACCAAATGCCCTCTCAACATCCTTCCTGCAAGCCTCCTGGCATTTGGAAAACCAAGCTTTTGCGCTTCCTGGGATAGGGTTGGAGATGCTCTTCACAAATGTTGCCCACTTGGGGTAGATGCCATCTGCAAGATAGTACCCCTTTGTATACTGGTGTCCATTGATCTCATAGTTCACAGGGGGGGCATGGCCTTCGACAAGATCGGCAAAGACATTCGAGCACTGCAAGACATTGATGTCGTTGTGACTTCCAGGCATACCAAAGAATGAATGCCAAATCCATAGATCGTACGAAGCCACGGCCTCGAGAACCACAGAGCACTCTCCTTCCTTTCCCTTGTACATCCCCTGCCAGTCAAATGGGCAGTTCTTCCATGCCCAGTGCATACAGTCGATGCTGCCAAGCATCCCAGGAAACCCTCTTGCTTCATTCTCTGCGAGGAGACGAGCAGTGTCTTGCGCATTGGGTGATCGCAGGTATATTGGGCCAAAAACTACAACCACTGCCCGGCAGAACTTGTTCAAGCACTCGATGGCCGTGGACTCGCTCATGCGCAGGTAGTCATCTTGTGCATCTGCGGGAGCACCATATGCAAGCAACCTCATGGCCATCGTGCACTTCTGGATAGAGGTAAACCCTACCGTGCCGGTGCGGTCCTTCTTCAACTTGAAGTAGGTGTCGAACTCCCGGATGGCATGCATGATCTTGAGGAAGAGCGTGCGTTTCATCCTGAAACGACGCCGGAACACCTTCTCGTCGTTGGTAGGATCCTCGGCGAAGTAGTCGGAGTAGAGGATGCAGTAGCCCTCGTACCGCTGCCTCGGCCTGCTCTTCCGGCGACCGGGCTTCGATCCAGCGCGGCGTGGCGCGGCGTCCTGGGCCAGCAACCCGGCCAGGCAGCTCAGGACGACCAGGTGATCCTCGTCGTCGATGGCGGCCTGGTCTTCCTCGTCGAATAGCTCGGCGAGCATTTCCTCGGCGTCGGAGTCCATGGCTCGGACAGAGCGTCGAACACCTTGCGGGCGGTGGACGCGGCTCACTGGGACGCAGCCTCCTCCGCGACGGAGACGTGCTCGAACGGCGGCGACGACGTGGTGGACCAGCCGGCGGTGGTTTGTCTCTTCGCTGTCGTACGATGGTGGCGACGGTGGTTGCGTGAGGTGCGGGGGTGGGGCGGTGACGGCGAGGGCGAGCGAGTGGGAAAGACGATTCGGGGGTGGGGAAAGTGGGAAAAGAGCTCTCCCTCGCCGACAGCGCTGGCCCACGCGCTCTTTTCCTCTCGCCGCCCCCCCAGGCCGAACCCAACGGGCTGGGTTCCGCCTGGGGGCGGCGGCGCTAATTTCCGCCGAAACAGCGCTTTTTCAGGTCCTGGGGGGGTCGACTGGTGGAAAAACGGCGCTTTTCGCCAAAAACGGCGCTAATTTGCGTCCTGGGGGGGCTCCGGGGGGGACGACTGAAGATGCCCTAATAACCACTACCATCGCAAAAACGAGCCGCGGACGGCACCATTTTTTGTACTCCTCTACGAAGCCGGCATGCCAGTGTTGATGGCAGTGTCGCTGCCGAGACGGGCCCGTGCCGGCAACATCTCGATGCGCAATGAATGGTTCACCGTTGGGGCAAACCAGTCTCCATGTGCTTCGCTGTACCGAGGTTCGTTCAGGACCTCGAATAGTGTACCAACCATGTACTAGAAAGGAAAAAGTCCAAAATAAACCTTGAACTCGTAGGGGCTGGCGAAATCGAACCCTGAACTTCAAATCCCTGAAGTTGGCACACTGAACTTACAATTCCCGGTCTGTTTTGAACCCTGGACCTGTTTGGCTAACCAGGAACACTACAATCCCGGCTAGGCTAATTTACTGCTTTCGCTGACGATCCGGGCCCACATGCCATATCCATATCCCTGGACCTGTTTGGCAATGACGTGTCCCTCAGCGAATCGTTGAGCTGCGAGCCGGCGGTCGTCGACGCCGCGGACCATCCAGCGGACCCTGCCGTCGTTGCTGGCGTGGCCTGGGCCGGCATGGCGTGGCCCCTCCCGTAGAGCCGCAGGAAGCCGAGCGCGCCCACGCGGGGCTCCGGCGGCGCCGCGCTGCCTTCCAGCACGCGCACTACCGCGTCCATGCTCGGCCGCTGCGCGGCGTCCTCGTGCAGGCAGCACAGCGCGAGGGTCACGACGCGCGCCACGTCGGCCTCGCTCACCCGTCCCTCGACCCTCGGATCGACGAGGTCCAGGTATCTCCCCTGCTCGTGGAGCTCCAGCGCCACCATCGGGAAGTACTCGTCGCCGCCTCCAGCGCCGGCGCCTCCGATGCTCGCTCCACCAGTCGGGGCAGTGGAGGGCCATGGAGGATTTTCAAGTTTAGATAAGAGGATGAAGATGAATCCGACATGTGGGCCATGGATGTCAGTGAGAGTGGCTCATTTGTGTAGGCAGTAATTTTTTTTTTTGCCAAATACAGATCTAGGGTTTAAAATAGACCGGGAATTGTAAGTTTGGTGTGCCAATTTCAGGGATTTGAAGTTTAGGGTTCGATTTCGCTAGCCCCTACGAGTTCGAGGTTTGTTTTGGACTTTTTCCTACTAGAAAACGCCAAAAAGAAAGCGCGTTGCGCGCAGAGTGTACCAACCGTGAAAACTGCTCTGTTTTTTCCTCTGTTCTGAGTTGGTCGTATCCCCGCAGAGTGTCCACCCTAAAAACGTGGACACAAAGTCTATTGCTGGCTGAAGCAGAGGAGAAGTTTAGACGGTGTGTATTAGCAACCAAACAACACAAGCAAAGCGAATTCTCTTCTCAAGGGGGTAGATTTCGTTGCTCTCAAGCGTTCGTGGGGTAGAGCTGAGAACAAAACTACGTATCCCTCACAGCGACACATTAAAGCTGAGTACTAAAAATACGTATCCCTCAAAAATACGTTCCTGAGTATTAAAAAATCACATCTAGTGTAGCCCACGGAGCTGAAATATATAGGCAAACAAGTTCATAGTACGCACAATCCAAAAGACATGGGAACATTAGTACGTAAGCCAATGGCAGTCATACACAGTAAGTGCCACGTTATTACAAAGCCATATAAACACACACTTCACAAACACACACCAACGATAGTACGTAGTAGTTGTCTTCGTGAACAGACAGCAGGACTCTTTGAAACATCTGACCAAGACTTTCTTTTTCCTTCATTCCTTCCAGCGACCTACATATATCGCCAACAACTCAGCATCTACACGGGGTAAAACTACTAATTGGTATGTATGAGGGAAAGAAGCACTAGTACAAAGTAAGTGTTGGCGGTTGAGTGACTTACACATGCATTTATGGATCAGCGGGCAGCAGTTTCAGCTCGGAGCCTATACCGGATCTGGAGCATACCGCCAACTTTTGGGCAATTCTCCAGCAACGCCAAAAACCCTGGGGTGATTTCAAAAAAGCCTAGAAACTGGAGGGTCACGAGAAACTTAATGCCAGCTGGGACCTCCGTCATACTTTTGAGGTTGGATAGGTACAATGTTTCCAGAGTCACCATAGCACCTTCCTCTATTTCTAGCCACTCTAGATGAGGAAGGTCTCTTAACAAAAGAGTCTTCAGGTTGGGGAACCACTCCCTCCGAAAGATCAGCTGCTCTCCGTTGTATGCTTTGGTCAAATATAGCTCCGTCAAATCTGTCAACCGAGAAAGGGATGGCAGGGGGTCTTCTATAAGCCATGAGAAAGAAAGACCCAATGAATACAACTTTTGACCTAGACCTTGGAGAGTCTCTTTTTCTAATTTGCCTGTCAAATATAGCTTTTGGAGGCTCAGCGGGAAAGAATTCAACCAAAGAACCTCATTCTCATCACTTGCATTCACATCTAGGTGGGACAAAAAATCCATCTCAAATATAGACTCTTTTTTTTAGAAATGGGAGCCTCTGCCCCGGCCTTTGCATCAAAATGATGCACACAGCCTCGGCATTTATTAATAAATAGAAAAATCCAGTGTTTAACCGAGTTACAGTTCACGGATCGCTCAAGGTGGCCACAAAGATCAGCCACTCGAAAATAAGAAAAAGTCTATTATGCATCTATCCGTCTGGTATTAAGCCACCCAGCCCGGCTGTAAATAGCCCGTACGACCGCCAGAAGCCGGGTACAGCCTGAATCCATAAGTCCTCGTTGGTCGACAGGTAGAAGGAATGACCATGTCTGTATAGAAAAAACCGCCTTGTTGACAACCTGCAAGAAGTGTACATTGTTTCTATTGTTAAAAACCACATCATTACGGCTATTCCAGATTTCCCACAGGAACGCTGCCACGCCGATACGAATGCGTGCCTTAGTTTTTCTATCAATGCCATTTAGCCAGCTACCAAACATATGCGCAATGTTAGTTGGAGGATAAATGCTAAAAGTAAAGTGAACAAGACGCCAAACGTTACGAGTAAATGGGCAGGAAATGAACAAATGCTCTACGGACTCATCCGCATCACAGAAAACACATTTTTTACAGCCATTCCAATTTCTTCTTAACAAATTATCTTTGGTTAGCACCACCTTTCTATTAAGGAACCATAAGAAAATCTTGATCTTTAATGGAACCTTTAATTTCCACAAGTATTTTCGCAAAAATCTTGTAGAACCATGTAATAAGTCTGCATAATAAGATTTCACCGAAAAAGATCCATCCATAGTCAATTTCCAACGGAACGTATCCGTCTCATTAGTAAGAGAGACACCCATCAATCTCTCAACCAATTGTAACCATGAATCTCTTCTATCACCTAAAATACTTCTCCGAAAACGAATATCCAACGGATTATGTGCTAACACATCAGCCACCGTAACGTTTTTGTGCAGCACAACATTAAAGAGGGAGGGATATGTTTGTACAGACTCGCGGATGCTTCTACAGTAGATTGTCTTCATATTCAATAACCTCAGGGATCTCAATTGCTTAAGCTCCCCGAGCTGTCTAACGGACTCATCCTCTGCTACCAATGCTTGTAGTGTCTGCAGGTTTGTCAGGTTACCAAGACCCTTGCGGATGCTTACACCACTTGTCGATCGAAGAACTCTTACTAGTGGATCATTTATTTTCTGAGCGAATAAGTGCTTTAGCTTCTTCAGTTTCCCAATTCCTCTAGGCAACAAATGTACCTCAGAATTAACGAGGTCCAGTGTCAACAAGTTTGAAAGCTTCTCAATAGACTTCGGGAGCGTCTTCACTTTTGAATCATGCAGACCCAAATGGCGGAGATTGAAAAGATCCCCAATAGCATATGGAATTTTCTCAATAGGTAGACCACTTAATTCAAGCACTGTCATGTATCTTGACTTCTTAGATAGCAGAGGTAGTAGAGTGAATGATGGCATACTATTGTCCAATGCAACGATGGATCGAAGCTCGTGCACACTTGATATTGATTTTTCAATGTCCTTCTTCATTTTGTGTATGACCAATCGACGCGCATCCATCTCAACAGATCCCCTACATTTTCCTTCCTCATATGTAACACCAAAACAATCATTCCGACACAAGTCAACCGCCAATTCTCGTACTATATCATGCATTCTGAACTTTTTAATCCTACCAAATGAGTTCCTCTCAACAAGTTGTAGCATGTTACTATGAACCAACTCCTCCATATATCCTTCGGCCACTTCTTCTAATGTGCTTGCACCCCTCTCCTCGATAAATCCCTCTGCCATCCATAACCGTGCAAGCTTATTTCTTTGGAAAATATAGTCTTCAGGGAATAAACTGCAATACATGAAACAATTTTTCAAGTGTATTGGAAGGTAGATGTAGCTCAAGTAAAGAATATTTCTGACATGCTCCAAGCTTGGGTGGTTGTTTAGCTCCCACTCGAGTTGATCATGTATTCGCTTGAATTCCACTCTCGTCTTGTCACGCACAAACATGAGCCTTCCAACAGCGACGATTGCAAGAGGTATGCCTTTACACTTGCAAACGATTTCATGTGCCAATTTTGTCAATTCAGTGGGGCATTTATGATCTGTATCTCTCGAAAACACCATCCTAGAGAAGAGTTTATGTGAGTCATCTACTGAAAGAGCTTCAATTGTCATTCTTCTGTCTTGCAAAGCATGGTGAGCTACGCCATCAATGCGTGTTGTCACAACTACTCTACTCTTCTTTTGATTTTGAACAAGAGCTCCAAATAGGTCAGTCACAGCTTCTGGAGCCCAAACATCATCCAATACGATCAGATACTTCTTGTCCTCTAGAAGTGTCTTCAATTTATCTTGAAGGTCTGTAGTGTCCATATGGTCCATGCTATCTGGTGTGCTATGTCTCCCTTTGTACAAGTCAACAATTAGACATTTCAGCACATCTTTTATGGAGTAAGTTTGAGAGATAGAAACCCAAGCATAGCATTCAAACTTTTCTCTCTCCTTCTTGTACACATTTGCAGCCAGAGCTGTTTTACCAAGCCCTCCCATTCCATGCAGCACTATCACAGAGCGTTCCAAATCATCACCTGCCAACCATTGCTCCAGTTTTTCTCTGTTTTTACACACTCCCACTAGATCTTCTTCACCAAGGGAACGTGAAATGCTTGCGAGATATTGGGACCTCTCAATAATGTAAGTTGGGTCGCCGAAATTTCCATCATCCACCATTGAAACCCACTGATCTTTATCCTTGAACAGGTGCGCAATATTGACCTGTTCTTCTTTAACAAGTGAAGCTATCCAGTTCAAAGAATGCAACACATTTGGTTTCTTGATTCTTTTCTTCAGACAGGAACCCCATCCAGTATCATGTTTATGACCAACAAGACATTATACAAATAATCATCCACAATGTCCTCGATCCGATGGGCAAGCATTCTCAAATGTCGAACCCAGGTTTCGTAGGTCTGGTTCTTCCGATACCTTATGTCCACTTGGCAGAGAAATCCATACATTAGCTCAAGCTCCCTTCTGATGCGACCAATACTGCCCTGAAGCTCTGTTAGCTATGTAACGAACTTCTGGAACTGCAAGCCCGTCTGCCTTAGTGCGTCAGTCCCTAGAGCAACTCCAATCTTAATCACAGCTGACAGAACCGCTGCCTCAGCCATTTGCTTTGATTTTTATGCAGCTAGGTTGTGTACTAGGTGACCAATGTGTCTGCACAGGTTCTTTAAAGCCTTTTCTATACAAAGGAGGGTATGCTGCAGTAAATTAACAACAAAGAGTTAAAAAACAGAACACCAAAAATTAAAATTCAAGCTACAGGTTATTGACCCCAATGTACGATCTTATTTACGCTCATGTTTCCTTTTTTCTGGTTTGTATGTCAACAATTCTTACGAGTATAATGTTGTAGAGGAACATGTGTGATGAATATAGTAGTATGGTCTATGTTTATGTGACAAAGCTATACGCTTTATTTGAAGTTTTCAAATATGATGGACAAAACTATGTACAAAACACAATATTATAACATAGTAGCCCGAATCACAGGTCAATGCTTACGTGGCTAGGTTCCTAGGTCGACATGAGTCGACATGAGCCAGAACACCGCTAGGTGACCGTGGTGGGGGCTCAAAGGGCAAAAGTAAAGTTTATTCAAGAAGGGGGGAATAATACGCGGTATTTTCATTTGATCGCAAATGGGAGACATAGGAAGAAGCGAATTTTTCAGTTAGAACGGGATGAAGGTACTATTGTAGGAGAAGCAAATCTGCGGGTTTTCATCTCTGAATATTATAAAAAATTGTTTGGGGCACCGGCTCCGAGTTTTGTGACTCTGGAGGAAAACAGGATTGGGGATATGCCTCAGATTTCTGCTGAGGAAAATAACATTCTTACATCCCTTTTTCGGAGGAGGAGGTGTTTCAGGCTATTACGCAAATGGAACACAATAAGTCTCCAGGACCAGACGGGTTTCCTGCCGAGTTTTATCAGAAATTCTGGGGAGTTATTAAAGTAGATTTAATGGCCATGTTTGTTCAACTGTATACAGAGAAATTACAATTATTTAGACTCAATATTGGGATCATTACGTTGTTACCAAAAAAAGAGGATGCTAGCCGTATTGAACAATATCGCCCCATTTGCCTGTTAAATGTTAGCTTCAAAGTGTTCACTAAAGTAGGCACGAATCGGGTGACATCTATTGCGAGTAGGGTCATCAAGCCAACTCAATCAGCCTTCCTACCTGGTAGAAATATACTTGAGGGGGTGGTGGTGCTTCACGAAACAATTCACGAGTTACAAAGGAAAAAATTAGATCGGGTGCTTTTTAAAATTGACTTTGAGAAAGCGTATGACAAGGTTAATTGGTCTTTTTTGCAACAAGTGATGCGGATGAAAGGTTTTTCGCCGGTGTGGTGCGAATGGGTTGCTCGTTTTGTACAAGGTGGTAGTGTTGGGGTTAAAGTTAATGATGATATTGGACATTATTTTCAAACTTTAAAAGGATTACAGCAAGGGGACCCTCTGTCACCTATTCTTTTTAACCTGGTGGTCGATCTTTTAGCTATTCTCATTGAGCGTGCTAAGGAGGATGGTCAGATTGGCGGGTTGATACCCAATCTTGTTGAGGGGGGGAGTTTCTATTCTTCAGTACGCTGACGATACGATTCTGTTCCTTGAACATGATTTAGAAAAAGCGCTGAATATGAAGCTCATTCTTGCGTTGTTTGAGCAATTATCAGGGCTGAAAATCAATTACCACAAGAGCGAGATTTATTGTTTTGGGAGGGCTAATGATGTGCAGGATGATTATCGACATATTTTCGGTTGTGAGGTCGGTCAAATGACGTTTAAATATCTTGGTATCCCAATTTATCATAGAAAATTATTAAATAGGGAGTGGAAACCCGTTGAAGATAGGTTTGATAGGAAGTTGAGTTCTTGGGCGGGCAAGTTACTTTCTTATGGGGATCGCCTCATTTTAATTAACTCAGTCCTCACAAGTTTACCAATGTTCCTTCTTTCTTTTTTCGAAATTCCGGTGGGGGTGAGGAAGAGACTGGAA
>CM054061.1:349284202-349456702 GCA_028641055.1 Alopecurus myosuroides
GTCATGAACTACATTAGGACCGGAGATAACCCCCGCCTGCGCTACCCTCACGCCCAATACAAGCGTCCTAATCCTCCGAGGGTCAGTCCCCGAGCACCGTCCGACGATAGTGACGACGACAGCGGCGACTACGACGACTACGAGTCGGAGTACTATAGGCCTAGGCAGGAGTATGACTAGCAGATCAGATCCACTCTCGCCATTATGTATTGCCTTGTTTATCTAGATCTATGCTCTCCGTTTAGGTTTAGATCCACTCTTTCCATTATGTACTGCCTTGTTTATCTATCTAGATGTACCGGCCTCCTCCCTAATGTTAGCTCTATATTATGGTTTCGGTGCAAATGACGGGTGTTCAGGCCAAAAACCATTTATGTCAGAGATTGAACAAAAAACACCAAAATGATCGGAAGAAGTTGTATCAAACCTTTTACGTCGGAGATAGAACAAAACAATCGGTATCGCCGTCATACAACCCAACAATGTGTGAGATAGTCCATATATATGTATATCAAATGCACGGTTGGACGTATGACGACGAATCCGAATGATTTGTATTCGGACGAAGAACTGAAAGATGCATGCAGGGAATCCGAGAGGTGGACAATATATATAGGTGTGTAGCTCACAAAGTGACTGTGCTAGTGAGTCGTTGGATCAGGGTGTGTTTCTTTCTAACTCTTCTGAGCCGTTTGATCAGTTGTTCTCGAGCGTATGAATCCCACCAATCAGGAAGAATCACACGGATCGTGTGTTTCTTTCTAGCTCTTGTGAGCCGTTGGATCAGGGGTGTGTTTCTTTCTAACTCTTATGAGTCGTTCGATCAGTGGTTCTCGAGCTTCTGAATCCCACCAGTCAGGAAGAATCACACGGATCGTGTGTTTCCTTCTATCTCTTGTGAGCCGTTGGATCAAGGGTGTTTCTTTCTAACTCTTCTGAGCCATTCGATCAGTGGTTCTCGAGCGTCTAAATCTCACCAATCAGGAAGAACACACGGATCGTGTGTTTCATTCTAGCTCTTGTGAGCCGTTGGATCAGGGGTGTGTTTCTTTCTAACTCTTCTGAGTCGTTCGATCAGTCGTTCTCGAGCGTCTGAATCCCACCAATCAGGAAGAATCACACAGATCGTGTGTTTTTTCTAGCTCTTGTGAGCCGTTGGATCAGGGGTGTGTTTCTTTCTAACGCCGACATAAAAGGTCAAGAGCGTCCTCTCCTCTCCTCTCCTCTCCATGCGTCCCCTCCTCTCCTCTGAAACCGCCATGCCTCCGCCGACGCCACCGCCATGCCTCCAAGGAGGAACAGCGCCACCGGCTACCGCAGGCGTCCGAGCGCGACCAAACGGGACATTCTCCATGGACATCTGTTACGGGGACGACCGCATCCCCCTCGGCTCGTTTGCGACGGCGGCGGAGGCCGCCCGTGCCTAGGACGCGGCGGCCTAGCGGCTCAACCGCCCACGGATGGTGATGAACTTCACCGACTGCCGCAACCTCCGGGAAGCGGAGGCCAGGGCACCGACTCTGCAAATCGTCACCGCCGCCGACCGCCACCTCCGCTACCGCGCGGTTCAGGGCCTCATCCCCGCCAGCGATGTGTGTGCCGTCCTCGAGTACTACCGCAACAATCTGGAGGAGCAGCGCGCTGATGATCATCTCTGGGCGACCCGCGCTGCTGAGCGGGCGGAGCGCCGCCTAGAGCGCCACCTCGCGTTATAGGCTGCCCAGGGAGGCGAGGTTGAAGGCGCTGCAAGAGCTCCGCCGGGCGGACCACGCCGGCGAAGTCTGGGCCTCCGACGATCGGAGGTGGGAGCCTATCTCCAACACGATATCGTGCACCTCCGACGACGACGACGAGGTCACAGACGAGTTCACCTGCGACGACGACGAGTAGTAATAACGCTTGTGTTCTTATACTCGTCGTTTTTAATTTCTGTTTTTTAAATCTCCGTTGAACTTCTGTATCCGGCGAACTACGCGCGCTAGTTATAGCGCGTCTGTTAAATCAAATATTTCTAGCGCCCTAATTTCTAACTTTAGCGCGCCTGAATTCATAGGATACAACTTCTATTTTGTGAACATGTGTTCAACATACAACTGTCGTATTCCAATTTTATTATTACACATCACCAACAACATCCCTATCTAGTCTTCTGAATTTTCTTCGTGTAGAGATGGTCCATGAACCCTATGTCCCTTGCTTATGATCGCTTCAGCCGTAACCATGGAGCATATTCATTATTTAACGGGATGGTTGGGTTAGCTTTCACTGTGAATGGCGAAATTTCATCAAACTTATTATAATCTTCTGACATGTCTGTCTTGTCCTCGACTCCCGCGATGTTTCTTTTCCCTGAAAGAACTATGTGACGCTTCGGCTTATCGTATGATGTATTTGTTTGCTTATTTTTTTTTCCTTTTTTTCGGTCTGGAGCACATGTCCTTCACATAGAAGACCTGAGCCACATCATTGGCTAAGACGAATGGTTCGTCATTGTAACCAATATTGTTGAGATCCACTGTTGTCATTCCGTACATCGGGTCTACCTTTACCCCTTCTCCATTCAGGTTGACCCATTTGCACTTAAGCAAAGGGACCTTAAAAGAAGGTCCATAGTCAAGTTCTCATATCTCCTCTATGTAACCATAGTATTTGTCATTTTTCCAATTCCCGTTTGTTGTATCAAAGCGGATACCACTATTTTGGTTGGTGCTCTTCTTATCTTGGGAGACCGTGTAAAATGTATTCCCATTTATCTCGTACCCTCGAAAACTCCCAATAGTCGAAGATGGTGACCCGGCCAACATGTACAGCTGATCTTCAACAGTAGTGTCATTTATAAGATGTGTTTGCAACAAACTTCCGAAAGTATCCATGTGTTTGCGTCTAATCCATGAGTCATCCTTCCCAGGGTTTGTGGAGCATACAATATTCTTGTGTTCCTCGAGATACGGAGCCACGAAGGTGAATTTTGTAGAACTGTGTAGTGTGCTTTAGTGAAAGAATGCCCGTCCCTGGGTATCATTGTTTGCTTTCCCAGCGTTCTTTTCCCCTCAGTCTCCCCTCATGCCGCGATTCAGGAACACCAATCGTCTTAAGGTCAGGAATAAAGTCAACACAGAACCCAATGACCTCCTCTGTTCCATAGCCCTTCGAGATGCTTCCTTCTGGCCTAGCACGGTTATGAACATATTTCTTCAAGACTCCCATGAACCTCTCAAAGGGAAACATATTGTGTCGAAATACCGGAGCGAGAATATGAGTCTCTTCACATAGGTGAACCAGAGATGCGTCATAATGTTGAAGAAGGATGGTGGGAACACCAACTCAAAACTAATAAGACACTGGACCACATCCCTCTGTAATCTTGCCAGACTTTCTGGATCGATTGCCTTCTGAGATATTGCATTGAGGAATGCACATAGCTTCACAATGGGTACTCGAACATTTTCCGGTAGAAGCCCCCTCAATGCAATCGGAAGCAAGTGCGTCATAATCACGTGGCAGTCATGAGACTTCAAGTTTTGGAATCTTTTCTCTGCCATATTTATTATCCCCTTTATATTCGACGAGAAGCCAGACGACACCTTGATACTATAAAGGACTTCAAAAAATATTTCCTTCTCTGCTTTGGTAAGAGCGTAGCTTCTTAAGTAATGGCGCCCTGTAAACGTGTGCTTGTTGCTTGGGTCTTTCATACGTTGCTGGTCCTCCCGTGCTTCTGGCGTATCTTTTGACTTCCCATACACGCCCAGGAAGCATAGCAGGTTGATGCAGAGATTCTTTGTCACATGCATCACGTCGATTGAAGACCGGACCTCTAAAACTTTCCAATAGGGTAGCTCTCAAAATATAGATTTCTTCTTCCACATGGATGCGCGCTTATCAGGGCCGTTCGGAACTGGTTGGCTGCCATCACCCTTCCCAAAGATTACTTTTAGGTCCTTGACAAAATCGAATAAATCATTACCACTACGGAGGTCAGACTTCTTCGGGTTATCTGCCTCACCTCTGAAATGCTTACCTCCTTTCTTTCTTACGAGATGCTTGATCGGAAGAAATCTACGATGCCCCAGGTATAAAACCTTTTTACGTTTATCCAAATAAACACTGTCAGTCTTATCTAAACAGTGTGTGCATGCATGGTATCCCTTGTTTGTATGTACAGAAATGTTACTAAGAGCAGGCCAATCATTGATGGTTACGAAAAGCAACGCCCATAGGTCAAATTGCTTTTGTTCGTTCTCATCCCACACACGTACACCTGGTTTGCCCCACAATTGTAGGAGTTCTTCCACTAATGGCCTTAGGTACACATCAATGTTGTTGCCTAGTTGCCTCGGACCCTGGATCAGCACTGGCATCATAATGAACTTGCGCTTCATGCACAACCAAGGAGGAAGGTTGTAGATACATAGAGTCACGGGCTAGGTGTTATCACTGGAGCTCTGCTCCCCAAAAGGATTAAAGCCATCTGTACTTAGACCAAACCATAAGTTTCCTGCCTCTCCTGTAAAGTCCGGGAAGTCTCTCTCGATTTTTCTCCACTGCGACCCATCAGCGGGGTGTCTCAACTTTCCGTCTTTCTTACGGTCTTCTTTGTGCCATCGCAACAACCTGGCATGCTCTTTGTTTCTAAGCAGTCGTTTCAACTGTGGTATTATAGGAGCATACCACATCACCTTTGCAGGAACCCTCTTACGGGGTGGCTCGCCGTCAACATCGCCAGGGTCATCTGGTCTAATCTTATACTGCAGTGTAGTGCACACCGAACATTTATCCAAAATCTCGTAATTCTCAGCGCAGTAGAGGTTGCAGTCATTAATGCATGCATGTATCTTATGCACATCTAATCCTAGAGGTCAGAGAGACTTCTTTGCTTCGTACGTACTATCAGGCAATTCGTTATCCTTTGGAAGTTTGGGCTTCATTATTTGAAGTAACTCTCAAATGCCTTGTCAGTCACACCGTTCTGTGCCTTCCATTTCAGCAAGTCCAGTGTGGTACCGAGCTTTGTGCTGCCATCTTCGCAATTTGGGTACAACAACTTTTTGTGATCCTGTAACATGCCATCCAACTTCAACCTCTTCAATTCACTTTCGCAGTCTTCCCTTGCATCAGAAATAACTCGACCAAGATCATCATCGGGCTCATCTAATGCCCGTTCTTGATCACCTCCTTCGTCTGCATTGTCTTCCATTGCAGTATCACTGTATTCATGGAACATAGGATCCCCCTCTTCTTCTTCATTGTCTTCCATCACAACCCCTCTTTATCTATGCTTGGTCCAACAATTATAGCTGGGCATGAAATCTCTCCGAAGCATGTGGCCGTGAAGGACTCTCAAGGAAGAGTGCTCCCTGACGTTCTGACAGTCAACACATGGGCAACACATAAAGCCATTCTCTTTCTGAGCCTGAGATACACCGAGAAATTCATCCAGGCCTGCCATACTCGGAAGTGCGTGGGTCACCGTACATCCATCGCTGCTGTGCATCCATCTGAATTGTATAATTAAGTTTATCAAAATACATTACAATAACATCTTCAATAGAGAAATGACCACAGTACATCGACAAATATAACTTTCTTTGTATCACTTAAAGATGAAAAGGACAAGTTTGCTAACCTCGGTCGAAGATACCATTATCTGTGAACTTAAGTGTGGCTCGGGTATTTCGTCGAACACCTCGACTGCATAGTAAAAGAACACACACTAGTACCCACCTCTCTCACTCCTCCAAGGAAAAAAAAACAGAGGGAAGGGGAGGGTGCTGGGAGGCAGTATATGTAGACAAGGGGGCATTCGTCCCGGTTCCTCGCAAGAACCAGGACCAATGCCCTTGCACGTGCCACGTGGCGTGTGGCGAGGCATTAGTCCCGGTTCTTGCCAGGAACCGGGACGAATGCCGCCTAAACAACCGGGACCAATGCCCCTGGGGCGATATCGCTGCCCCGACCGCTAAAACCGATACCAATGCATAGCATTGGTCCCGGTTTTTGGTGCAACCGGGACTAATGCCGTTTCTAGCTCAGAATGGAAGGGGGGGATTTCTACTAGTGGTACTTAATTGGCTTTATCTAGTATAATTCTCCGGAGTCAAGTTTATTCCACGGTGCCACGGTGACAGTGCGGGTGCCGCGTGTGACTCTATGGACCTTGAATTAGAGGGATACTTATCATGAAATTGTTCTTACTATGTTGGTTTGAATTGGAATTATGAGGTTTATTGATGCTTGTGTTTAGTATGATCTCTATAGTGCCAATGTGACAGTGCTGGTATTGTAGATTGATTAGAAAGATACTATTCAAGAGATAGGTTTTGGTATTTATTAGTACTATCTTTGGATGCCCAAAGTGAAAGGGCTGGGGTGTTCTTTGACGGAAATCTGAACTTTGAGGTGTGATTGTGTAGCCTTATGCGATTCTCGTCCTATTTGATTCATGAGGAACAATTTCTGAGCTATGTCTTTCATGCATGTTGTTAGAGGAAGTATTATATGTTTAATTATGTTAATGTTGTTGAGAGTTTCCACTAGTGAAAGCATGATCCCTAGGCCTTGTTTTCAACCGTTTCTATATCATTTTCTTTCAGTTTTACTACTTGTTTGCTTGCAACCATTTTTAGTACAGATTTACAAAACCTTGTTTTCCCATCCATATTACCATATTTTATCATATCTTCGCTGAACTAGTGTACCTATACAACTAACAATTATGTTAGGTGTGTTGAGAACCCAAGAGAATCCACCTTTTGCTTCTAATATCTTTTGTTTAGTGCTTCTAAGGTGTGGTTGAATTGACAACTCAGCTTCTAAGGCTTATAGGTATTATTTGGCTCCTCTTGTATTGAATCAACAAACTGGGTAATACTTACCCTGGAAGACTATTGCGATCCCATGCATTTGTGGGTTATTAGCCATGCCAAAAAATGAATGCCAAATCCAAATGTCGTAATCAGCCACAACCTCAAACACAATAGTGCACTTTCCATGATGACCACCTACATACATCCCTTAGCAAGCGAATCGAAAATTCTTTCAAGTCTAGTACATTGCAATCGATGCTTCCAAGCATCTCAAGAAATCATCTTGCTTGTCCTTGTGCCAACAAACGAGCCGTGTGTTTGATCTGGTGCTCTCTGATAGTATGCACAAAACACAAGTACTACTTTGCAAAACGGAAATGTGGCTTCAACGACAGTTGTGTCTGACATACGAAGGTAGTCATCCAACGAATCTGCAGGACCTCCATATGCAAGACATCGTATGATAGCCATGCATTTCCGAAGGGATGAAAATCCAAGAAGCCCGGTGATACGTCGAAAACGTAACTCCTTTTCCGAACACTTTTCTTATTGTTTTCCTCTAAACTTGTGTGTTTTGGATACAACTATCACGGACTAACGCTGTTTTCAGCAGAATTACTTTGGTGTCTCGTTTCTATGCAGAAAAATCAAGTTCGGGAAAATACCCAGAAAAGAGCCCATTGATGTTTTCACCCCGGAAGACCCTGGAAGCAAGAAGGGGGCCAGGAGAGGGGCCATAGGGTGGCCACACCCCCTGGCCGCACCAGCACAGGCTGTGGCCCCCCAGGACCCCCCTCGGACCCCCCTTTCTACTACAAGTAGCCTTCAACTCTAAAACCCGAGGGGGTACGCCATATTTTCCAGAAACACAACATAGCACCGCGACCGTCCCGAACCTCGATTCGGGGATCAGAAGTTCCTGTTCTGGCACCCTGCCGGGACGGGGAAGTGGAGGAGATCATCGCCATCGTCATCACCAACGCCTCTCCATCGACCATCCATGTTTCCCCCATCAATGTGTGAGTAATTCCCCGCTGTAGGCTGAAGGGGATGGTAGGGATTGGATGAGATCGTTCATGTAATAATGCCGTGATTGTTAGGGCATAGTGCCTAGTGTCCTCTATTAGTGCTATTGACATTGTTGCACCTTGTTATGCTTAATGCTTGCCAATTTGGGCCCAAGTGCCATGATCTCAGATCTGAACATGTTATTGAATCACAATGATAATTATTGTTTCTTGATCATACCTGCAAGTTGTTTACACATATTGTTGTCCGGAACCCGAGGCCCCGAAGTGACAGAAATTGGGAGAACCGGAGGGGATGGATGCAATGTGAGGATCACATGTGTTCGCGGAGTGTTAATGCTTTGCTCCGGTGTTCTATTAAAAGGAACACCTTAATTACCAGTAGTTCCTTTAAGGCCCCGCTGCCACGGGCTGGTAGGACAAAAGATGTTGTGCAAGTTCTCATTGCGAGCACGTACGACTATTTACGGAACACATGCCTATGGTTACTTAGTGCTTGGACGCTTTATCATATTTATATGCAATGCCCCTGACATGATCATTATTAGAACTTTCTTATCCATGCAACGCCTGTTCATCCAACCCTATGCCTACAGTATTTTCATCCCGCTGTTTACTTCAATCACTACTGCTGCTGTTTTCATACTACTGCTGTTATTATTTCACTGCTGCTACTATAAAACTGTTACTACTGATAAACCAATGCGAACAAAAGTACTTTCAGGTGCAAGTGAATTTACAACTCACTGTTAAGGCTCACAAATATTCTTCGGCTCCCCTTGTGTCGAATCAATAAATTTGGGTTTTACTTCCCTTGAAGACTGTTGCGATCCCCTATACTTGTGGGTCATCAAGACTATTTTCTAGCGCCGTTGCCGGGGAGCATAGATTTATTTGCGAGCTCACCGGAGAGTATTATTATATACGGACAATCATTCATCATGGGTAAGTCTCGTGATGGAAGACTCCCTATATTACCATCCACTACAAGAAGAGGTACAACTGTAAACACCTCCGCTGCTCTTGATTCACCGTCTGTTATGAGTAAGCTGCTTACACCACCACATGCTACACATGCTGCTTCTACTGAATCTGAAAATGCTTCTGATACTTTTGATGATGCTTCTACTGTGCTTGATGAGAGTGGTTCTCTCGGTCCTTTCTTAGATGCTACTATTGCTAAAGCTAAAAATATTGCAAACACTGAAACTCCTGCTAAAAACCCTGTTACTCCTGCTTTTTCACCTGAGTTTAGAGAAACTCCTAGTGATGATTTAGATGATGCTTATATTGAACTGAGTGATGATCTTATTGATGAATAAATGCTTTGAAGGATAAAGATGCTGCTATACGTCTTATGGAAAGTCGTGTTATTAGATATAAATTATCTCCTGATGCTAAGTTTGCCACTTCTCCTATTCATATTAGGGATAATGATTATGATTTCTCTCTTGATTTATCTTATATATCTATTGTTGAGAAAGAGCCTTTTTGTGGAACTGAGAATGAAAGTGATGTGAAACATATGAATGAGCTCTCCTCTTTGAGTAGTTTATTCTCTGACGATCTTAAGAAACGTAGCTACTTTGTTGCTAAAATATTCCCTTTCTCATTAAAGGATGAAGCTAAAACTTGGTTTAACAATTTGTCTGCTGGATCTATTGATAGTCCTATTGGTTTCGTTAATGCTTTCTTTCAGAAACATTTTCCCGCTAGTGCTCAACATGGTGCTTTACAAAATATATTTAATTACAAGCAATTGGAGGAAGAGAAATTGCATGTATCTTGGGAAAGGTTTGGTTCTTTAGTTAGAGATGCACCTGGGCATAAGCTATAAGATAATAAACTTCTTGATATATTCTATAATGGACTAACTGTTGAATCTAGGACATACCTGGATAGTTGTGCTGGTTATGTTTTCAGGCAAAGAACTCCAGAAGAAGCTGAGGAATTAATGGCGAAAATAAGCCAAAATCATGATGATTGGACTATGGTTGAGCATGAGCCGACTCCTACTCTAGTACCTACACCAACACCAACACCCAAGAAGAGGGGAATGATTGAATTAAATGATGAAGTGATGAGAGAAGCCAATAAATCTCTTAAGGAGAGGGGTATTAAATCTGAACACGTGAAGAATCTTCCACCTATAGAAGAATTATGTAAGCCAATCCCTCACTCACCATCCACTGAGGTACACTCTCTCCAATATTTTGATAATAGATATATTCCCTATAGAAAACCTCCTGATCAATGCTTAGATGAATTTGATAATTATGTCATTAAGCAAGATAATTTTAATATGAGAGTGTAGAACCACCTTATGGAAAGAACCTCTAATGATGTTAAAATGCTTGTTAAACATTTTCAAATGGTTCAAACTCAAATTGATCAACTTGCTAAAGTGCAAAAAGATTTGCTAGTTAATGCTTCTAAAGAAAAACATGCTTATGAGATAAGAACTAGAAGTGGTGTTGCTACACAAGATCATTTATATCCTGAGAGGCATCCTTAAAGAATTGAACAAGATTCCCAGCAAACTAATAATGATGTTATTCATACTAAGAAGAAAAAGAAGAAGAAACATAAAACTGTTTTAGAATCCTATGAACCTGCTAAAGATCCCAATAGTATATCTATCTCTGATGTTGAAACTGAAAGTGGTAATGAAAAGAATGATGCTTCTGATAAAGAAGAACCTGTAGCTGAACCTGAAAAGCAAACTAAAACTGCAAAGTATACTAAGGAAGATTTCATTGCTAATAAACATGGTAATGAGAGAGAACCTTGGGTACAAAAACCAATGCCTTTTCCTAATAAGAAACACAAATATAAGGAAGAAAAACACTATAACAAGTTTTGTGAATGGATGAAACCTTTGTTCTTGCAAATTCCTTTAACCGATGCTATTAAATTGCCTCCTTATGCAAAATATATGAAAGATATTGTCTCTAACAAAAGGAAGATTCCTAATGAGGAAATTTCCACTATGCTTGCTAATCATTCTTTTAATGGCAAGGTTCCTGAGAAGCTTGGAGACCCTGGTATACCTACTATTCCCTGTTCTATTAAAAATAATTATGTTAGAACTGCTTTGTGTGATCTGGGAGCTGGAGTTAGTGTCATGCCTTTTACTCTCTATAAAAGACTCCTCCTAGAAAAATTGATACCAACTGATATATCTTTGCAAATGGCTGATAAGTCTACTGCTATTCCTGTGGGTATATGTGAGAATGTTCATGTTCAAGTTGCTAATAATTGTCTGATATTAACTGACTTTGTTGTGTTGGAAATGCCTGAAGATGATAATATGTCTATTTTTCGTGGAAGACCTTTTCTTAATACTGCAGTCTGCAGGGGCTGTTATTGATTGCAACCAAGGAAAAGTTACTTTTAATGTTAATGATAAAGAGCAGACTGTATATTTTCCCAAGAAGATTGATAAGAAATATGGTCTAAATTCCATTCAAAATGTTGAGACCATCAAGATTGGAGAATTTTATTGTCCTATTCCAAAGCCACCAAAAGAAAATGAAATTATTATGATTGGGACTATGCCCATCAAGGTTGAGGTAACATGAGTATTTAGTGAGAAACAATGTTTTGTTTCATATAAAATTATTTTGGTAGCAAGACTTGAACCTTGTTAACAAAATGATTTTAAATGAAATGGGCAATGTTTTGACTATGTTTTCACCTTCCCCATATTGTTTTCACCATGTTTACTTCTGTTATCACATTATTAATTGAGTGCACTCATGTTTTCCACCATCCTTATGCATGTTTTCACCCTGTTTACTGAAGTTATGCATGTTTTCACCACCCATACTTTTGTTTTGACCACTACCACCTTTGTGTTCTTTGGTTATTCTTTCATTGGAATGCCTTAGAACTTCTATAGTTCTGGTTTTGGTTTTGTTTTCCACGTTTTCACTTTCGTTTTCCCGGTTTTTATTAATTATTAAAATTCTGGAAAGACCTCAAAAATAAAGTTTCTCGAAAAATTCCAGAAAAATTATAATAATTTTTTACGTCAAAAATGAGGCAGAAAGCCACCTGGGAGACCCCAGGGGGACCCACCAGGAAGGCACACCCTAGGGTGGCGCGGCCTGCCCCTGGTGGCGCCACCCCGTGGTGTGGGGCCCCCTGGCCCCCCACTAACTCTCTCCCCTGCCAAAGTTCCTTCTCTCACCTCCCAAACTCAACACATTTCCTGGAACCCGAATTCTTGTTGTTCTTCCTCAAAAAAATTCGATCTCTTTGCTCAGCCCATCTTTTATGCTGAAATTTGGTGCATTTGCTCTCCGGTATGTGACTCCTCCGATGATCCAAGTAGAATTTTGTTTAGTGAAGTATTTCTTGAGTATTTTGGTAAAGTAGGTGACAACTTATGTGAGTTTGCATGCTTGATTTGAGTTGAATTAATATAGTTTTGATGTATGTTTAGCTCTCATATAAGTCCCTATGGCAGTTTCCACCTTATAGTTGCTTGAAATTAATTTTTATGATGATTGTTGAAAAATTTCAGAGATGGATAGGTTCAACTTTGGTGAGATATTTAGGAGTGATGCTCCAAGAAGGTCAAGGCCATCATGCTCGCCTACTTCAGCAAGGCCCTCATATAATGAAGACGTTATGGCGTCAACTATTAATGATGCAGAAGATCACGGTATCATTTACCCATCTAGCTTTCCTTGTCACACATTTTTAAGAAATGCAGGTCTTTTAGATGATCTTCTTATGCTTGTTGAGAGAGTTGGTCTCACCAATTTTATGGAGGATGAAAGCCCTCAGTATGCCACTCTTACAAAATCTTTTGTTAAGAGCTTTGAATTTCAGAACTCTCATTATGGTCCAACTGTTGCATTCAAATTATATAGTAGTTCTGTTTCTTTGTCCTTGGTGGAATTTTGTGCTATTATAGGTATCAACACCACCGGGACGGCAAGCAGGATTCAAGATAGTTCAGCAGACCTCCTGGGGATCTACCAAGAGATCACCAACAATGACGGGCGCTCATCCCAGCGTGGGAAGATAAGGAACATTCAACTTCCTGCTCTCAGATACTTTACTTACTATATTGGCACTAGTATTCTTGGTAGGGAGAACACTAGCAATGTTTCTAGTTATCACCTTGCTTTTATTGATGCTGCACTGAACCGTAGCACAAAGTATAACCTTGGTGCACTTGTTGCATGGTGCCTTGCTGCTGCTGGGCCTATTTTTGGTGGCATTATTGCTACACGTGCGCAGCCGCTTTGCATTTTTCCATTTATCCTAATGATGAAATTATTGCTCCACATAGGCTTAACCTTGCTGCTATGAAATCCCATCAGTTTGTCACTTCTAACTCTACTAATGAACGCTTAGTCTATAGAGTTTTATATATGGATGAAGAAGAGCGAAAAGTTACTTTGCCGCGGCGTCTTGTTTAAGATTGACAGGTCACCATGGTCGCTCTCCAAGGAGCAAGTAGATGAGCATCTGAGTACCATGGAGTTTTACCGGTAGCAGGAGAGGCGAGACGCACCTCCCGAGAACCACAACACGCAGTACACCAGCGCATCCTCGAGCACATATCAGGAGGAGGCTTCCGCCTCGGCGTATTACAGGGGCGGCACCTCTTGGACCCCTTGGTGATTGATCTCAACTTAGGCCAAAAGCCTAAGCTTGGGGGGAGGTATACCGACATTACACTCATTTATATATCATGTTCGGTCGGTTCTTTGTATATCCATGTTTTTGTTTTCTTTTGCTTGTTTCGTTTGTTTTCGTTTCCTTTGTTTTTATTGTTTTGTTTTCGCTTTCCAAAACACAAAAAGACCAAAAAGATTTCTGTTGTTTCTCTATTTTTTTTCTTTAGTTGGTTTGCTTTATTCTTTAGTTGTGTTATAATATTCAAAAACCCAAAAATATTTTTGTTTGGTTTGCTGTTTGTTTTCTTTTGTTCTTGTTTAATTTTGAAAATCCAAAAAGATTTTTGTTTTATTTGCTTGCTCTCTTTTTGTTCGTGCTTTAATTGAAAACCCCAAAAATATTTGTTGTTCTTCTTTGGTTTTGTAAAGTTTGTTGCAGAGTCCAACAGTCGTCCGTGATTCCATTGGAGCTTGGTTTTCATTATATAATTATTCGAGCCACAAGTGAAGAGCAATAATGACGATATACACCAATTCAAGTTGTGGTGAGAGTCTGGTATGAACTCTATTTGCTTTCATTTTTGTACATATATCCATCTATGGAGCATGCTTAATTTGTTCGTATAAGATCTATGTGACTTAATGGTGCTTAATAGTTCATGCTCTCTCATGTTTTGTTCCAATATATTGATAGTAAATTACATGTCGCATAAATATTTGTTCGCATTGTTCTATTCATAGAAGAGTATGATATTGTGGTAGCCTCCTCTGACTGTTTCATTTGAATCGACTTGGCACATGCTCACGCATGCTAAGACTGCAAACAAAAAGTCAATAAGCCTCGATGATTTATTTTGCCTCAGAGTTCTAGTATCAATTTTATGCCTCAATTGATTTTACTTTGTCGCAAACATGATTATGATAGTTGTTGCTCTCTTGATTGTCGCTCCCTGTCTATTTTCTAGCCTTCACCTGTACTGAGTATGAGCTCTACTCGTGCATCCAAATCTCTGAAAACCAAAGTTTGCCAAATGTGTCCACCATACCTACCTATATGTGGTATTTAACCGCCACTCCAAGTAATTTGCTCATGTGCTACCTTTAAAACCTGCTAAAAATTATTCCTGTTTTGTGCCCCTGTTTTAGCTCATGAGGACGTAAATAGAGAATCTTTATCTCACTTGTTGATTGGATTTCACACCATGGACTAGTGGATTCATCCGCTTATCCGAATGATAGAAGAGCTGGCAGCGGGGTGCCCGGCCCCAAATTAATACACACAAATTCTCTTCACTCTTTTTGCCCCTGATTTATCAGTCAAAGCATAATTGTGTAAACAAAAGAGAAAGAGGGATAACCTTCTACACCAGTTGCATCCTTCACCATGGGAGCCGCTCTTGTGAATCCAGTTGACTCGTGACGTATTGTATTGTCTGTTTACCATTCGTTGACATAAGCATACACCTCTCTCAAAATTTTCTCAATACCTTTGTTTAATAAAATAAAAAGCTCTAGCACATGAGTGATCCATGCTTCCCTCTGCGAAGGGCCTTTCTTTCACTTTTATGTTGAGTCTCTGCCATATTCTTTGAGCACTTTCTTGAGAGCATGATTATCATTCTTAGTGTAATGTGTTTGTCCCAAAGTACGGTTGATTGTGATATAATTTTGATGCTTGTATCTTTGATATCTTTACTTCTAGTCTTCCCTTGAACTTCAGAGGTGCCCTGGCATTTATGTTTTTCCCCACACTTAAGGGAAGCGAGATACCACCTTGTCAGATTCTATTATGAATATTTCAATCTTGAAAATAGTTAGGCTTCATGTTGTTTACTATTAATATGTTGTTATCTTCTCATGGTTTGCATAGCTATTAAGTGTCAGTATCTTGCATGTATCCTATCATGAGCATAATTAAGTATTTGACCACATAGTGAGTATATTTACATCATATGAAAGAAATGTGTTCGTAAAAGTCTTTTATCGCACTCAGTTGTCACTGAATTGCTTGAGGACAAGCAATAAGCTAAGCTTGGGGGAGTTGATACATCGAAAACGTATCTCCTTTTCCGAACACTTTTCTTATTGTTTTCCTCTAAACTTGTGTGTTTTGGATACAACAAGCACGGACTAACGCTGTTTTCAACAAAATTACTTTGATGTCTCGTTTTATGCAGAAAAATCAACTTTCGGGAAAATGCCCAGAAAAGAGCCCATTGATGTTTTCACCCCGGAAGACCCCGGAAGCCAGAAGGGGGCCAGAAGAGGGGCCAGAGGGTGGCCACACCCCCTGGCGCGGGTCCCCCTGGCCGCACCAGCACAGGGTGTGGGCCCCCCAGGACCCCTCTCGGACTCCCCTATCGAATACAAGTAGCCTTCAACCCTAAAACCCGAGGGGGTACGCCATATTTTCCAGAAACACAACAGAGCGCCGCCGTCCCGAACCTCGATTCGGGGATCAGAAGTTCCTGTTCTGACACCCTGTCGGGACGGGGAAGTGGAGGAGATCATCGCCATCGTCATCACCAACGCCTCTCCATCAACCATCCATGTTTCCCCATCCATGTGTGAGTAATTCCCCGTTGTAGGCTGAAGGGGATGGTAGCGATTGGATGAGATCGTTCATGTAATAATGTCGTGATTGTTAGGGCATAGTCCCTAGTGTCCTCTATTAGTGCTATTGACATTGTTGCAACTTGTTATGCTTAATGCTTGCCACTTTGGTCCCGAGTGCCATGATCTCAGATCTAAACATGTTATTGAATCACGATGATAATTATTTTTTCTTGATCATACCTGCAAGTTGTTTACACATATTGTTGTCTGGAAACCGAGGCCCCGAAGTGACAGAAATTGGGACAACCAGAGGGGATGGCTGCAATGTGAGGATCACATGTGTTCACGGAGTGTTAATTCTTTGCTCTGGTGTTCTATTAAAAGGAACACCTTAATTACCAGTAGTTCCTTTAAGGCCCCGCTGCCACGGGCTGATAGGACAAAAGATGTTGTGCAAGTTCTCATTGCGAGCACGTACGACTATTTACGGAACACATGCCTATGGTTACTTAGTGCTTGGATGCTTTATCATATTTATCTGCAATGCCCCTGACATGATCATTATTAGAACTTTCTTATCCATGCAACGCCTGTTCATCCAACCCTATGCCTACAGTATTTTCATCCCGTTGTTTACTTCAATCACTACTGCTGCTGTTTTCATACTAATGTTGTTATTATTTCACTTCTGCTGCTACTATAAAACTGTTACTACTGATAAACAACTGCGAACAAAAGTACTTTCAGGTGCAAGTGAATTGACAACTCACTTGTTAAGGCTCACAAATATTCTTTGGCTCCCCTTGTGTCGAATCAATAAATTTTGGTTTTACTTTGCTCGAACACTGTTGCGATCCCCTATACTTGTGGGTCATCACCCGGTGCAATCCTTTTTTTAGCTCTAAGTAATCATCATAACCCCAAACACCGTGCAGAATTCGCCTAAATACTACTCCGTTCATCCTAAAACATCGTTGAAATTAATGAGGTAGGTTTATCGGCATGTCAGAAAAGTAGTCGTCCCACAAAAGCTTGTGGCTAGTTTCCCTTTTACGATTCTTGTTTGCCATGCGCCCTTTACTAGATCATCTATCCTTTGGATAGGCTTCCACGGCGAGTAGCTCTAACAGACTCGCCATGAATAGTCACGCTTCAGGAGCCCAAATTCTGCCGGTTTGGACTGAAATTAGCGTCGACGTACCCAACTCGAACCTAGTGCACCGGAGGTCAGTTGGGGAGGGCGGTGCAAGAGAAAACAATGCGAACACATTTTGCACACCAGTGGGTCCTCCGAGTCAGCAAGTGTGACCATCGTCGTCCTCATCGCCTCGTATCTTGCGCAGTTTAATGCGGCCGCCGGCATCCTTTCAGACAGGCCAAGTCGTCCACGCGGCAGTGTAATGGCGCGGCGCTGCCGAGACTTCCCGTGCACTCCAGCCTCTTCTACGTAGACCCCTCCCATCCTCTGCCTCACCACTATAAAATTCCATCCACTCAATGTCTAACACATAACCTCTTGCGCACTCATTGTTCTCCTCTCTCGCCCATCCTCTTCTCGCCCACACCCATTTCGAGACCAATAGTGCAGTGCTAACCCGACGACGGAGCGGCGGGTTAACTTCTTTGGTCGTCGTTTGCTTCACGACTCGAAAGCTCGCCTCCTTGAAAAGGCGAACTATCTGGTGCCGCCCGACTTATGGGTGCCGGGCTCATGGTGGCTGAGCGCCGGCGGCATCCCAGTGTCGCCGAGGGCCATTGGAGAGGAGCGAGCCGCCGGGATCTCGACAATACGCGAAGCCATGCCCGAAATGGCCCAGCATGACCCACGCTGGGCAGTGGACAACTCATGACCTTTGGACCGCCTATTTCCAATAGCGCCATGCCGAGCGGCTGGCATCCATCAACAGCGCTCCCATGGTGGCTCGTTTCATAACTCCATCCTCGTTGCCGATGGTGCGGCGTGCCCGGACGTACCATTGAGGTTGTCCTCGCGCACATCCAAGGCGACAACCAGCCGTAGCCGGCGTACCCGTCGCCTTTCCTCTCCCGCCACCGAGGAAGCTCCTCTATGCCGACGGGCATGGCGGCCATATCTTCATCGTCATCGGTAAAAGGACACGGATGTCGCCTAGAGGGGGGTGAATAGGCATTTGAAAATAATTACGGTTAAGGCTTGAATAAATGCGGAATAAAACTAGCGTTTAATTTATCAAGCCAAAATCTAAACAAACTAGGTTCACCTATGTGCACCTACAACTTATGCTAAACAATTCAAGCAACTATGTGATAGCAAAATATGTTACTTCAAGCTCGATGGCTATCACAAAGTAAATTGCATAAGTAAAGAGATCGGGTATAGAAATAACCGAGACACGTGGAGACGATGATTTATCCCGAAGTTCACTTCCCAATGGATGCTAATCTCCGTTGGAGAGGTGTGGAGTCACAATGACTCCAAGCGCCCAATGGCTCACCTTATCTCCTCGTGCCCCCACCAATGCTGAGTTCCACGATCCACTATGGGACCTTTAAGGGCAGTCACCAATCCCGTACAAGGTTGGGGCAATCTCCAATATCCTGCGAGCTACCAAAACTCCGAGATAGCAACAAGGCCTCGAAAGCTTCCAAAGCTCCGAGGCAACAATCAACCGTCTAGGGCACTCCAAGTACCCAAGAGGACAAGCTCAAGGGCACTCCAAGAACCCAAGAGTAACAAGCTTCTCAACCTTTCACTCGAATGAATCCTCGTAGAGAACTCAAACTGATGCAACCTATGCAATGGCAAGAACACAAGAAGTGCTCAAATCCTTCACTCTCAAATCCCACCAAAGCAACAATTGCTATGGGGGGAGAAGAGGGGAAGAACAAGGAAGAACTCAACAAATGAATCTCCAAGATCTAGATCCCAAAGGATTCCCCTCACTAAGAAGAGAGATGGATTGGTGGAAAGATAGATCTAGATCTCCTCTCTCTTTTCCCACTAATTGGTGCAAGAATCATGGAGGAATAGAGAGAAAGCAAGCTCCAAGAAGACCCATTGGGGAAACTTGCCTAAAAGGCAGGGAACCATTGGGGAAGAAGACCGTTGGGGGCATTCTGCACGTCCCAGGCCTCAGGGCCCGGCCTGGCCGGCTACCTAAAAAACTGCCCAGCCTGGAGCCCGTCCTGGGCTGGCCTCTCTGTGTCTTCAGGCCTAGAGCCGGCATGGGCTGGCCTCTCTGCATTTCCCGGCCAGGGAGCCGGCATGGGCTGGTCACCCTGCGCGTAGGCTGGCCACCCACCCGAGCAGCCCGGCCAAGAGCCCGGACTGGAGCCCGGCCCGGCAGGCCAAACTGTTTCCCGAAAAACACCTACACTAAGAACGCGATATCTTTCGCCTCCGGACTCCGTTTTCGATGATCTTGGGCTCGTTGAACTCGCAACGATGAGCACTATAGGATCATGCAGAGAAACATAATAGTCCATCATTGGAGGATAAAACCAAATGATGAAAGGTTTGACCTATCTATAAAGAAACAATTGGTAAAACCTCAAATATAAAAAACGCAATAAGTTTTTCATGCAAAATCCGTTTTTGATGAACTTGAGCTTGTACTGAAACACATGACAAGCTATAAAACCACACGTAGAGAAAACACAAATAAGAACCAAGAAAGATGATGCCACGTATGCAAAGGTTTGAGCTCGCTCCGAGTGATGCGATCAAGTTGCTAATATGAGAGCCCCTCTTGATAGTACGGTTATCTATCCTATAACCCGGTCTCCCTCTTAATGCTATGAGACCGGTAATATACAAAACCTATCAAGATAATACCTTTGCCTTGAGCATTCCACTTGAGCTAGATGATGAAGATCTTGACCTCCTCAAGATGGAACACCTTTCTTGATTTCGCTTTGCTTGGTGAAGACACATAGATTGCTCCCCCATACGCCACTATGGGAGAGGCTCTTTTAGGTACATCTTAACTTGGACATTATCTCCAAAAGAGTGGAAAGATTTAAGCATGTGATCTCTTCGATATACTCCCCTTGAATTTGCACTTCTCGAACTTGATGACGACCACAACTTGACGTCATCCACCATGGACTATATGAAATCTTCCTTTTGATGCAAGCCCATGGAAAGATACCCAACCCCACATAGATATACCACACACACATATAATGGGTTAGAACACAAATTTATATGAACAATTACTTGCTACACCATGATCCCACATGGTACGTCTTCTTGCTTTGTGAGTTGATCAATATTAACCATTTCTTAGCACTTTGCCTTGATCAACCTTGTGTATTTTATTCTCTCTTCATAATAATGATGTATTGAAAGTAAAGATGAATGTTTACACAATATTCTTCTTCAAGACATACTTGCAATATGCTCAACTCTCTCATGAACAAACTTGGGTTTTTCACTTGAATAGCACCTTGGTCACCACTTGATTATCTTGAATCCAACACATGGACACCAAGCATTGCCTATGGACAAACTCTACAAGTATATCTCAATGCAACCATTAGTTCATAGTGATTTTCATCAATTACCAAAACCACACATGGGGGAACCATGCTCTTTAAATCTCCCCCATTTTGTTAATTGACGACAAACTCTTTTACGAGGGTTTATATAATGAATTTGACCAACCATGCAAATAAACAAGCAAGGATGCATGAGCATGAAAGGCAAATGCTTAAGAACAAAACCAAAGCATAAAACCAAAATTTCTAAAACCCTCTAAACTTTCTCTCCCATTGGCATCCATTTCCAAAATGGGATGATAGAAATTTTAGATGGCCAATATAGTAAGGGTTCCTCCGTAGGATGTGCACTTCGCATAATATGAGTGAAACTAAATAAACTTATCCAATGATGAATAATGGGTGGAACTATACTGAGGATCCAAAGATTGCAAATAAGATGGTATACAAATCTCTAATATTCTCCTAAAGAGAAGAAATCAATCAAAAAGATCCAACAAACCAAACGAACAAGGTATATTATGGTTTGAGAAAATGAGTGTTTTTAAAGAAAATAGAGGAGCTCCCCAATATTTGTGCATGATTTAGAAATATTGCAGTTTGAATGCAAAGTGCACAAAAATGGAATCATAACTTCCCCACTGTTGTTAAAAACTCAAAGCAAGTGCAAGTGATCATAAAAGAAAACGATGCATATCACTTGGAGCAAGAGGTGGTTGAGCCATAAGAGAAGTTACCAATAAAAGGATGGACACCAAACCATTAGGATACCAATAAGACATGTAATTCTTATCATGTGTATAAGTTTCTAAATAAACCACAATAATGATGATGTACATCCATAAAGAAACATGTATAAACAATATAGTTACAAAGATAAAGAGCGAGATATCCAATTTGAAGACATAAATACGACAATAAGATCTTTGCTTGAAAGCATAGCACATAGCTTTAATTTTTTTTTTATCTTAGAGGATATGAATGACCTTCCAACAAAAACACATCAAAGACATCCCAAACATAAATAAGGAAAAAAAAAGATAGTTGGGACGTTTTGATAAAATCAACAAGTATCACAAGGAGTAAATATGTTTCATGCCATGATAAAACCTACAAAAGGTTGGAATGTTAGAGTATATGCATGAGGTAGATACTTGTTACCGAGGTAGCATTGGTGATGTTGTACTATATAAGAATTCATCCATAATCATAGCTTGACTCCAATAAGCATGTAGTGATAACACCTTCTTTGTGAATGAGGCAAGCACCCAATGCATATCAAATGTACGCAAAACATATTTAAGTACAAAAATGGTCCCCAAGCTCATTGGGTCCAAAGTAGTTAGACAAACTACAATATATAGGACACAATCCACATGAATATGGGCATATAGATATGAAATTAAATATCATGAACATCTTAGCCAATTTAGGATTGATGGATATTATTCTATATAAATATTGGATCAAGGAAGATAAACATGCCATAACATATACATTAGTAATTATGCATGCAATCAGTTTTGAGAACCAAAAGCGATGTAATTTGGAAAAAAAGCACCTAGTAAACCAAGATATGCACACAAAGGCGTGACATGACATAAAGGTTGTCCAAATTATATCAAAGGTCCACGTCAACACATGAAAGGAGATACCAATCGGAACCAAACAAAATCAACTCATGATTGATAATATACCATTAGAAAATATATCATGTAAAAATAAAACCAAGGGAAATACTTATCATTTGGGGGATACTAAATAAAAGTGCATCAAGGAGTAAAATATTGAGATCCCAATAGACATCAAATGAACCATGTAAAATTCCAAGAGATGTCAATTGAAGCAAATATCT
This sequence comes from Alopecurus myosuroides, assembly GCA_028641055.1. Lineage (NCBI taxonomy): Eukaryota > Viridiplantae > Streptophyta > Magnoliopsida > Poales > Poaceae > Alopecurus > Alopecurus myosuroides. The sequence continues at coordinate 349,306,563 of CM054061.1, forward strand.
ATGAGTGAGATATCAAACTCCAATTAATACCAATTGAGGGCATCAAAGCAAAACAAATGATCATAGAAGATGACTATATAAAATATGTTCAAAGACTTAGCTCATTCAAAAAAAATAGAATGCAAAACAAGGAATGAGATAACCAAGCCCTCTACACTTTTTATGATGGCACAAAGTACTAAAAAAGAAAAGTTGTGCCTTCCACAAACACACGAGATATTGATTAAAATACCAATTAAAAAGATCTAATATCAATTGATGATAACTAGTGTTCAAAAAGAATCTATGATAGCCCCCCCATGATATATGCATGATTTTTGAATTTTGCACACAAATAGGATCATCACTCTCCACACGCATACACTAGAAACTTTCATTAAGCGGTAAGAAGATCCAATTGAAAATATAGTGTTCTAAAGGAAGTAATATCTCTCTCTCATGACTTGTGCGTTATCTAGATGTTTGCATTTTAATACAAAAGAACTATAAGGGGGTCCTCGCTTTTCTTACAACCATTACACTAGAATTTTGTTTGATTATAACACATAGATATTCAAGAGGCAAGCAAGACAATGGGAGTTCATACAAAGCAATTTATCGTCGATAATAAAAATGGAAGCCAAGCGCAATGTAAATATGATTAATAACTTCTACCACAAATATGGTTTTCACTTGTCCAAGGACAAGGAGGGTATGGTGTTACTTTTCGGTGGTATATTGCAAACAGTGGCGGATCCAGTGGGGGGCGAGCGGGGGCCTGGCCCCCCCTATGGTTCGGCCCCCCTGATCATATGCGGCAGGGGCTAATGCACTGCATTAGTTAGTACTCCGGCCATTAGCAACGCACGCTTAATCCCAGTATCCAGAACCTGAATAGGTCAGGCCCAAAACGGTTAGCCAAGGCCACAATGGCATGTAAAATTGTAAATAGCGCAGGCATACATGCTTTTATTCCACAAATCAATCGGTTGGTCCACGCTGCATCATGCCTGTAGACGCTTCTGTTACTCCGCCTCCATCGCCTGCCCAGCAGCCTAGCGCATCGTTGGTCGCCGGCCGTCGGGAATCAGGATTCGGGTGTCTCCGGGATTAGCGATCTGCGAAGGCACACCTCCCATGTCTCTGTGGACCTCACGCTACGACTGGTCCGCACCATGCTCAGTTCATGACCAACGAGATATCCAGATCTGATCATTGCCCTAAGGTATCGTGTATATGTACAGCCTGGTCTAAATATTGGAACCGCTACTTATTACTTTGAAGATCTAATCTAATAATTGCTACTTACTAGTTTGATTTTCTAATATGAATCACATAGTTTCTTAATTATTTCCTACTAACTAGAATGATAGAATTGCTTAAGTGGAGAAGGGAAAGACACATGAATGAATAAACAATAGTTCAATCCTATTGGTTTAACCTCCAATTTTATGGCTGAATATATAAAAACAATGGGATATAGATCACACAGCAACATGCCCGGACATAATGTTTCCATTCCCGATCCAGATGATACACAATATTTCTTGAAAATATGTGTTAAATAAAATTTCCAACCTAAAAATGAACAAAATTGGGGTATTGTTACTTTCTATATTTTCTTCTTCTATCTCTTGTATGGTCGTTCTTTTCTTGGCCCCCCCTATGCTCAAATCCTGGATCCGCCCCTGATTGCAAAAATATTCATGATCATGTTCAAACACAAAAGCTTATGGAAAATGATATGAGTTAATTACCATGCTTACATAGAGATTCTTGGTGGCTTCAACTAGTAAAATGATCATGCAAAGCAATGCTTTATAAATATTGAAGCAACTGGTTTCCCAAATAATACATACTAGTGCACATTTGAGGAGCACCGCACGAAGAAACTCCCTCAAATTCAAGAAACCAAAATATGAGATACAAAAACTCATTTAAGCAAGTATGAAAATTGTTTGAGCTAATCATGCCACGTAGTAACAAGATAATTTAGAATATCAATTCTAAGTGGCATTACCTCACATGTTCACATTTTTTAGGATTGTAATATGCACATAGCTTATTACTCCCCCCATAATGTGATAATCCATTTCTTTTCACAAGAGGCAAGTGAAATCAAATAAGAGATAATTAATGAACATTGGAAAATTTGAATTTCTCATGAGAATGAAATACCACATGGAGACTATATAATGTTGTTACATTAATAATAAGTGATATACCTCATGTACACATATTTTAGGATTGTGAGGTGTCAAAGCACATCACTCCCCCAAAATGAGATAGTTCATTAATCTCTCAAAATAGGCAACTAAATTAATCATAAATTGCAATAAAGGCTCAACACAAAAAAAAAACAAGTACATGGAGGGAAAACCAACAAACACATTCTAGATTACTCAAGATAGGTAATTAGCAAGCACACCATATACAAACACATGCTATATACAAAACTAACACATGAAGGGGGCAAGCAACTTTCAATGTATATAATTTAAATCCAAGTTACCGCAAGGAGACACATTGGATATGAGATAGATATATGATGATACAAATGCCCTCCAACAACACCTATTGATCAAGTTTTAGCTTGTTGGTACCCAACCAAGTTGGGTCCTAAGAGGTTAGTCACAATAGTCTTGACAACCCAAATGGTTTGTTTCTTGACACCACTTTGAGTGCCAACATATTTGGAAAACACATTTCCAAACTTATCCTTCCAAAAGGAATAAACATCATCAATAATGATAGGGTTGGATAAGGTACCATTAGTGCATGAGGAAGCGAAGTGGCCGTTTTCACGTCATAAGTAGCAACATCGGCTTCCTCCTTTGTTCTTAGTTGATTTCTCAACTTGAGGAGTTCTAACTTGATTCTTCTTGGGAAGAGGCATTTCTTCATCTTGAGGTTTAGAATGAGATTGAACTTGTGGCCGCTTCCCTTGTTGCTTCTCACTAAGAGGCTTCTTCTTTAATGGCCAAGACCTACCATGGTGCCCTTCAACCTTGCACTTGAAGCAAACAATCTTGGACGAATTCTTGACTTGTTCTTGGCCCTTGTTCTTGTTGATTGTATGATTCTTATTGATATTGGACTTCTTGTTATTATTGGAGTTGAATCCAAGTCCACTCTTGTCATTGGGTAATATTTGCACACTCAACATGTTGTCAAGTGAAGACTTCCCATGACGCTTTTCCAAGTATTTCTTCAAAGAAGTAACTTGGACCTTGGGCTATTTTATTTCATCTACATGGTTAGTAGAAACAAAATTAATAGAGCCAGTAGATGCTTCATTGTTAGAGCAACAAGGCATGGAAAGCAATTCATCACAAGATGTAGCGATATTATGAGTGAATGAATTACTAGGACTAGCACAAGGCAAAATAGAATTTTGAGTAGAGTTTGTGCTAATGTCCACATCAGGCTCACAAGATATCACCTTGGTAATAATAGCCTCATGAGCTAACTTTAGCTTATCATGTGAGACTTAAAGATCCTCATGAGAGCTTGAGAGTTTTTCATGACTTTCTTCCAATTTCCCATAATTGCTAGTTAGCAACTCAAATTGAGCCCTTAGCTCAACATTATCCTTCAATGTAGATGCTTCACAAGAAATATAGTTAGTAGCACAATAATCATTATTAATAGAAATAGGAGAAGGCAACTTGGCAAGCCCTTTTGAATATGAAGCTTTAAGTTGAGTATGTGCGACTTTTAGCTCATCATTTTTAGTTTTAAGACAATTAACCACCTCAAGATTTCTATCATGAGAGTCCTTTACTTTTTATAACTCTAGAGTAAAATTATATTCAAGATATTCATTGGTAGTTTGTTCTTCTACAAGAGCTTCCTATAGTTTTGCAATTTCATTGGAATAATCACGCTCGCGGCTATAACACGCGTCAATGCATGCTTCCAAATCCTTAATTGCGATATTGCGCCTATCAAATGATCTAATGATTTCTAGGAAATTGGCACAAACATATTTATCCTCATAAAGGATGTTGTGAATCATTTTACCTTTCTCCATTAACGAATCATTGTCATCGTCATCATCATCATCATCATCATCATCATCATCATCACCACCACCATCACAATCATCATCATCATCACTAGATACGCTGGTGTTCAAAGTAGGAGCTACCTCTGAACCTTTAGCCATAAGGCATAAGTGAGATATGGTAGATGATGATGAACCATTACTTGAAGTGCCACTTTAATCTACATCTTGTTCCATGGAATGTTGAGTTTCTTCTACATGATTAGTAACACAAGTACTAGAGGAAATACAACCATTTTTACTATGGCAACAAGATGTATCAAGCATATCATCATAAGATTTAGTCAAGGAATTTCTTCATGATATGCACGGACTATCAACAGAAGCATGTAAATCATTTTGGGTGCTAGATGTGTTTAAGTCCGTAGACAAAGTATTGCAAAAAGATAGAGATGAAGAATCGTCAACAATAAACTTACTATCAAGATTGCAATTTTTGTCACTACTCACCATATCATTATGTTGTGCCTTGCCACATTTTGTTGAAGTAGAAGAAGTTTAGAACTCATCACGCCCGGAGGTGGAGGGAGAATAATCATTCCCACAAATTTTGGACACATCATAGTTATCTTGAAGCTTGGTCCATATCTCACGAGCTTTCCAAGATGGCCTAATTGACTCAAGTACTACAATTGTCAAATATTTGAAAAACACATTAGTAGCTTGAGTATTGAGATATAAGTTTTTCTCATCCTCTAAAGAGCAATCAAGACCCGTTGGAGTATAAAAACCCATATCTACAATTTTCTCTATATTTGGACCCATGTCCTTAAAAATATTAAGCATACTAATTTTCCAAGTATTATAATTTGTACCATCGAATATAAAAGTGTCATTATGCACTAATCCCCTAGCCGACATCTTTACTCTCTAGGTTGTGAAACCCTATGAAGAGAGACCCGGCTAGATACCAGTTGGAAGGACACGGATGTCGCCTAGAGGGGGAGGGGGTGAATAGGCGTTTAAAAATAATTACGGTTAAGGCTTGAATAAATGCGGAATAAAACTAGCGTTTAATTTATCAAGCCAAAACCTGAACAAACTAGGTTCTCCTATGTGCACCAACAACTTATGCTAAACAGTTCAAGCAACTATGTGATAGCAAGATATATTACTTCAAGCTCGATGGCTATCACAAAGTAAATTGCATAAGTAAAGAGATCGGGTATAGAAATAACCGAGACACGTGGAGACAATGATTTATCCCGAAGTTCACTTCCCAATGGAAGCTAATATACGTTGGAAAGGTGTGGAGTAACAATGACTACAAGCGCCCAATGGCTCACCTTATTCTCCTCGTGCACCCACCAATGTGGAGTGTCACGATCCACTATGGGACCTTTGAGGGCGGTCACCGATCGCGTACAAGGTTGGGGCAATCTCCACAACTCAATTGGAGGCTCCCAACAATATCCCGCGAGCTACCAAAACTCCGAGATAGACACAAGACCTCGAAAGCTTCCAAAGCTCCGAGGCAAAAATCAACCGTATAGGGCACTCCAAGTACCCAAGAGGACAAGCTCAAGGACACTCCAAGAACACAAGAGTAACAAGCTTCTCAACCTTCCACTCGAACGAATCCTCATAGAGAACTCAAACCGATGCAACCTATGCAATGGCAAGAACACAAGAAGTTCTCAAATCCCACCAAAGCAACAAATGTTATGGGGGAGAAGATGGAAAAAACAAGGAAGAACTCAACAAATGAATCTCCAAGATCTACATCCGAAAGGATTCCCCTCACTAAGAGGAGAGATGGATTGGTGGAAAGATAGATCTAGATCTCCTCTCTCTTTTCCCACTAATTGGAGGCAAGAATCATGGAGGAATAGAGAGAAAGAAAGCTCCAAGAGGTCTACAATGGTGGGGGAAACTTGCCTAAAAGGTAGGGAACCATTGGGAAAGAAGACCCCTTATATAGGACCCCTCCCCCACCCCAAATCAGCCCGTTGGGGGCATTCTGCGCGTCCCCGGCCTCCGGGCCGGCCACCTAACAAAACCGCCTGGCCTGGAGCCCGGCCTGGGCTGGCCTCTCTGCGTTTCCCGGCCTGGGAGTCGGCCTGGGCTTGTCACCCTGCCCGTAGGCTGGCCACCCACCCGAGCAGCCCGGCCTAGAGCCCGGTCGGCCAAACTGATTCCCGAAAAACACCTACACTAAGAACGCGATATCTTTCGCCTCCGGGCTCCATTTTCGATGATCTTGGGCTCGTTGAACTCGCAACGATGAGAACTATAAGATCATGCAGAGAAAAATCATAGTCTATCATTGTAAGATAAAACCAAATGATGGAAGGTTTGACCTCTTTATAAAGGAACAATCGGTAAAACCTCCAATATCAAAAACGCAATAAGTTTTTCATGCGAAACCTGTTTTTGATGAACTTGAGCTTGTATTGAAACACATGAAAAGTTATAAAACCACACATGGAGAAAACACAAATAAGAACCAAGAAAGATGATTCCAAGTATGCAAAGGTTTGAGCTCTCTCCAAGTGAAGCGATCAAGTTGCTAATATGAGAGCCCCTCTTGATAGTACGGTTATCTATCCTATAACCCGGTCTCCCTCTTAATGCTATGAGACCGGTAATATACAAAACCTATCAAGATCATACATTTGACTTGAGCATTCCACTTGAGCTAAATGATGAAGATCTTGACCTCCTCAAGATGGAACACCTTTCTTGATTTCGCTTTGCTCGGTGAAGACACATAGATTGCTCCCCCATACGCCACTCTGGGAGAGGCTCTTTTAGGTATATCTTATCTTGGACATTATCTCCAAAAGAGTGGCAAGCTTTAAGCATGTGATCTCTTTGATATGCTCCCCTTGAATTTGCACTTCTCGAACTTGATGACGACCACAATTTGACGTCATCCACCATGGACTATATGAAATCTTCCTTTTGATGCAAGACCATGGAAAGATACCCAACTCCACATAGATATATCACACACAGATATAATGGGTTAGAACACAAAGGTATATGAACAATTACTTACCATACCATGATCTCACGTGGTACATCTTCTTGCTTTGTGAGTTGATCAATATTAACCATCACTTAGCACTTTGCCTTGATCAACCTTGTATCTTTTCTTCTCTCTTCATAATAATGATGTATTGACGGTAAATATGAATGTTTACACAATATTCTTCTTCAAGACATACTTGCAATATGCTCAACTCTCTCATGACCAAACTTGGGATATTCACATGAATAACACCTTGGTCACCACTTGATTATCTTGAATCCAACACATGGACATCAAGCATTGACTATGGACAAACTCTACAAGTATATCTCAATGCAACCATTAGTTCATAGTGATTGTTATCAATTACCAAAACCACACAAGGGGGCACCGTGCTCTTTCAATCTTCGGCGACGACCGCACGCTCCTCAGGCTCAGTGCCGAAGACTCCCCTCGTCCATGTCAAGCCAGGGACGCAGGAGACACCGCTCCGCCAACGTACACACGACTGTAGTCTCGTCATAAACAAGGGCCGTCGCATTCCTCCACCTCGCCGCCGTGTTCGCCTCGTGAAGCCGAACAAGGAGCCATGCATAGCCAAGAAGAAGGTGTTGGTGATGACATGGAGGGAGGAACTCAATGCCATGACCACCGACGACATCGAGGGCGTGCTCGCCTGGTCGCGCACAGTATGTGGCCAAGGAGATGGAGCGCCAACGACACGCTTTGGAGGAGATCGCCGAGCGGCGCGGCGGTCGCAAGAAAGGGGCGTCTGAAAGAACATTTCTTAATCCCTTTGTTTTGTTTGTTTGTTAACAACATAAGTGATATATCACCGTGTGCTGCATGTTTAAGGTACATTTACTGTCTAGCACAAAGCGGTGTCGTTTTTATGGTGAAGGGGAAAAAGATCATGGTCAAATTCTCTTCAGATTGAAGTTTCTGTGAGTTGTCAGAATGATTCCAGAAATTCCGGAATGATTCCGGCATCCTGGGATGGATTCTGGAATGGCCGTGAAAACCTCGGTTAGCTTTCGAAATTTTCCGGCCAATTCCGGCATGTCGGAATCCATTCCGGAATGAACGTGAAAACCTCGGGTAGACGTCGGATTGCTCCGGAATATTCCGGCTAGCCGCAATGATTTCGGAAATTCCGGATTTATTCCTGAATGATCATGAGAAGCAGAAAAACGATTACTTTTGAAGGGAACCTATAAATAGAAGACCCCTTCTTCTTCAAAGAGGTAGCTCGTCCGGCATTGAAGGCACCATTAATTGAGCTCACCAAAATCTAGATTTCTCCCAACTCCTCCACCCAAACTCATTGATTTTTGGTGGATTGAAGGAGAAGTTCCGGATCTACATCTTCATCAAGCCGTTCTTCATTTCCCTCTCTCTTGATTGAGGGATTTCTGTCTAGGATTTCTGTACTCGACGACAATGAGATCTCACGCCGACCAAGCCATCCAGTAGCGGCGATCCAGGGGCCAAAAGCAACTGCGGCGACAATGAGGAGGTCTCTCGCCGACCAAGCCATCCGTCGGTGGCAAACCAGGGGCCAAGCAACTGAGAGACAACTACACCGACTTCTACAACCTTCTCAGCATGACCTAGTTCAATTTTTTTATGTTTTCCGTACAACCGTCTATATTCGGCCAAATATTAGTAGAATTATTAAGTTTCGCTTACTGACTAGTCGCCCTAGGGGCCAAACAGGTGGAGATGCTCTTAACCCATTAATATCCATGTCCAATGAGGACCAATCCAATCGTATCCAACAAAATAAAGTCCAAAGTCCAATGGATTGTATCGATACAATCCAATTCCAGATGTGGGGCTGGGACAGATTTGAGGGGATCTGCTCTTCCATTACAGACAACTTCCAACAAATACAATCAACCCAACCAAGTCTGACAACTGATCTCACAAACACCGCGTGACATGGGCAAAACATACATAGATAGTGTACTTGCACTTGCACATGGAGCCACCACATATACAAGTGGCACATCCTGAGAGTAGTCATGTCTGGGGGAAAAAAACATAGCTTGCAAATCTGCAATACATATCTAGAAGAATGAGCCAAACATAACTCCAAGGCTAGATGATATCAGCAGAGGCGCTCGTGGAAATCAGAAACACTTTCTGTGGACGATCGCGGGGCCAGATTCGTCGTACTCGTCCTTCGATATCCACATCTGGTACAAACAGAGTCACATGTTATAACATAATTCAAATGCTGGTTCGACTGAAGAATGGTAATAAGTTGGAAGGTAAAGCTGGACGAGGGGTGTACCTGTTGGAAAGTGCTAAGTGAGGCCAAAATGGACCCTCCGATCCAGACACTGTACTTCCTCTCGGGCGGAGCGACGACCTTGATCTTCATGCTGCTCGGAGCGAGCGCGGTGATCTCCTTGCTCATACGGTCAGCGATACCTGGGAACATGGTTGTGCCTCCGCTGAGCACGATGTTGCCGTACAGGTCCTTCCTGATATCCACGTCACACTTCATGATGGAGTTGTAGGTCGTCTCATGGATTCCAGAGGACTCCATGCCGATCATGGATGGCTGGAAGAGGACCTCAGGGCACCTGAACCTCTCTGCACCGATCGTGATGACTTGACCGTCAGGCAGCTCGTAGCTCTTCTCAACTGAGGAGCTATTCTTGGCAGTCTCCAGCTCTTGTTCATAATCGAGGGATACGTATGCGAGCTTCTCCTTGATGTCCCTTACAATTTCCCGCTCGGCTGAGGTCGTGAAGGAGTAACCTCTCTCAGTGAGAATCTTCATAAGGGAATCCGTGAGATCCCGACCAGCAAGATCCAAACGAAGGATGGCGTGAGGAAGCGCGTATCCTTCGTAAATGGGCACAGTGTGGCTGACACCATCACCAGAGTCGAGAACAATACCTGTAGACGAACAAAAAACCTTCATCAGCCACAGATTACTGCACTAAACTAAACTCCTATAGCTTCGTAATATGATAGCTATCTGAATGCATATGGTATAGTAAGCATTGAGCAGTAATCACAATTGGTGTATCGAACTTATGCAAAGCCAGTGAGCATTACGAAATTTGTTAACATACATCGTGATTTAGGTATGGGAACTTGACAAAAATTCTAAATATTTGTTGAATGACAGCATAGGCAAAGCATCAAACTGAACTAAAAGAGTACAAACAGTTCATACCAGTAGTACGACCACTTGCATAGAGGGAAAGCACGGCCTGGATTGCCACATACATGGCAGGAACATTGAAAGTCTCAAACATGATCTGGGTCATCTTCTCTCTGTTGGCTTTTGGGTTCAAAGGAGCTTCAGTGAGCAACACAGGATGCTCCTCAGGTGCCACACGGAGCTCATTGTAAAAGGTGTGATGCCAGATCTTCTCCATGTCATCCCAGTTGCTCACAATACCATGCTCGATTGGGTATTTCAGTGTGAGGATACCTCTTTTGGACTGCGCCTCATCACCAACATAGGCGTCCTTCTGTCCCATCCCAACCATAACACCAGTGTGCCGAGGGCGGCCAACTATGCTAGGGAAAACAGCCCTTGGTGCATCATCTCCAGCGAAACCAGCCTGGATAATAAACCATAAGAAAATAACAAATGCAGGAGATGACCATGTGGCAGTTGAGAGGAAAAATTCTTACCTTGACCATTCCGGTACCATTGTCACAGACAAGAGGCTGGATGTCCTCACCGTCAGCCATTTCCTACAGAATATCTGCAGGTAGTAATAAGAATGATATCAGCAAGCAATATTGTCACTATAGAGAAACCCATGGCTCGTGATTTTTTACTACACAGCCTTCAGGGGCGGAGCCAGGATTTAGGTATAGGGGGGGCGAGGCGCGGGATGGCCAAAAAATTGTTCCGTGTTCGAGCAAGGTACTCGACATTTTTCCCTCATGTAACCTCTAGTATCTGTCAAATCACTAATAGTGCAATTTTTTCGCAAAATCAGATCTTATCTAGCATAATTAGGTATCATAAATATGAAATTTATGATCAACTTCTACATACTTAGTATAGGTGAAATTGTAGGGCCATGGTGTTCGGCAGTGGCAACAAGCTACCAATGTTGATGTTTTGTCTCTTTGGCTGTGTGCATCCTTAGTGTTTAGAGATGTTCGTTACATTATGTTGGTGCAGAGGCCAGGTGTGATTGATATCTTATCGATATTAATATATTCTAATTGTCAAAAAGTTGAAATTGTTAGATTTTCTACTAGCAATTGCGACTTGTCTTGAATTTAAAATTATTACTGATCTTGACTAGAAATTCTACAAGGAGTGGTATTATTGCATACACGTGTTCAAGGCAAATGATTAATTAAGTGTATAGAATGATCAGCTCGTACCTCTATATTTACAGAATAAGTGGCATAACTCAGAGATCGACGTATGGTGAGGCGAAGAAACAGCCAACCCGATCAATACTTCAACACAAAGGTTGACACGAAGACATCGAGGGAGAGTTTCCTAACGGATGACTCTTGGCATAGTTTTCGAGCAGCCAAGGGCACCATGGCGGCATGGCAGATCAATCTGATCTTGGGGCAAAAGCTCGACTGCCGGAAAGAAAAGGAAGTTACGCTAAGAAGAAACGTGTCTTCTCACTACGTGCATAGTCATGGGTTTTAAGTACTAATTAGCACGTATATGAGATAATTAACACGTATATGCATTACTCACACTAGTAATACATACTCCAGATTATTAGGGGGGGCCGAACCTTGGCAGGGGTCTAACCCCTGCTAGCCCCCCCTTGTCTCCGCCCCTGACAGCCTTGATGTGTTATGTGTTGTCAAGAGAGCCAAAGGCACCAGCCATGAGTTTACAACGAAAACAACTAAAATACATGAAATGGAACCAGAGAAGGGTCCCTGATTTTCTGGATATTACTAAGACAAACAGCAGCCTGTGAATGAGAACATTAAAATGTGGAATAATTCAATGCTCTTGTAGTCTTGTTAAATGAAAAGTTCACCAGAAGCAACCCGCATTGGACTAATCTGCAGTTTGTGGGCCAATATTTTATCACTAAAACATGTGCAAGAGTTCCATTAGAGTCAAGATGCTTGCAGGTGCAATCTCTACCATAAAAATGACAACCTTTTTTGTGCTGAAAATGCTCCACATAATAGAAGGATTTCATTCACATAAAGTTTCAAGACAGTTACTGAGGCCTGGCACAAGCAGTGCACGAGCTCCAGGCCTCAGACCAGCTTTGCCTGTTTGGATTGGTGACGAACCAGCACAACTAACTGAGGTAGGTGCGCGATTTCTCAGAGTTTGCTCCCATGCTTCTATCTAACAGCAGGGCTGGCTCACATAGTTGTTTCGCGAGGAGACTGACGTGTAATTTGGACAGTCTTCCCGGTAAATAAACGGTAAAGGAAGAACCAAAGAAGTGTTAATTCATTTCGTATGTCCTGTCGTCTAATCGACTCTGGTACCATTCCGATGTGGCCTCTGCAGCTACAACGATAAACGACCAGCAATCGCCTAGAGCTTAGAGGAACCAGGAGCAATCGCCCTGCCACGGATCTACGCAGGACGGGAGGAGGGGATCACAGGAACCGATCGTGCTCGGAGGCTCCGTGGAAGCAACAGCAGCACGGTGGCGGACGATACAAGAAGCAGAGCCAAGAAGAAGCCACCGAAGCACACAGCTTTCCACCGGATCCTGGCGCAGGTCGCCCAGATCCGGCGCACCGGAGCCGCCGGACCGGATCTCCGACGCCATGGACTCGACAGGGCGAGCAAGATCTAGCTCTCCGCCGCTACAGCGACAACACTCTCCAGCAAGAGAGAGAGAGAGAGAGAGAGAGGTGTTACCGTTGCACGTCGAGGAGGCGGAGGCGGTGGCTGAGGCCGGACGCGATCGGAGCAGGAGGAGGGGATAAGGTGGTGGTGGAGGTGGCTGGCGCTATAACTGCTGCCGCTCAGGTCTGGATCTCGCTCACTCACGCCGCTGTCGGCCGCCTGCCTGCTGACGCGTACGACCAGAAGAAGAAAACCGTTTCCTGACGTGTAAGTTTTTGTTTTCTCTTTTGAACTTTCAACGCGCACTCTCTGGATTGGGTTAAGTTGGATCTGGGTCCGGGCCGGGCAACCAGTGGGTTTCATCTACTCCTCACTCCCATACATAAAAAAAAAAATGTCGGGCTCTAGTTCAAATTTGGTCTAGAGACCCAACACTTTTTACGGATCAGAGTGAGTATGTAGAGCTGAACGACCAGTCGGTGGATTTGTTACTCATGTACCTCACTCATCTTTTTTACCAAGTGAGAATTTCCATTTGCTCTAAAAAGGGTGAGATATCCTTTGAACTATAAACAAACAAAATGGATAAAATTAATGTACTTTACCTAAAAAAAACACAAGCGGGCAATCCCTAAATCCTCGTCTAAAGAAAATGTAAAAGAAAATATTAAAGAATCCAAGTGAAAACTCCAGTCCTCTTAAAAAAATAATGTTACGCAACCGGTTTCCTCGAGAATAAAGAATAAGGTTTCCTCAAGTTATATTTATTATTAAATTTGGATTGGTGATGGTAATGGTTGATCCACTATCAGATCCCTAATGCAAAATGTACCTTCTGACTGACATCTGGCTTTATCCCTTTGATCCAGGAGTGTGATCTATTGATTCAACCTAGTTTGACCCAGTAGTTTCCTCTCCCCAACTACACTAGGCTCGTGGTGGAATAATGAAAGGAGGGTGGCTACCGCCCATAGGTTCTTGCATAGTATCACGAGTCATGTTAACCTCTCCCTCCTCGTGCTAAAGAATATAATGAAGCCAAACCCATCACGACTTCTCCTCAAATAAGAACCACCGGATTTAAAGGTAGGGCTAAGATTAAGAACATCCCATGTTTTCCTTTCTTGCATGCGGGAATCACATATTTTATAGCTCTCTTTTTCCGAGGCAAGCTATTCTTGCATGTTGGAATTAGTTCTCCTTTGTCTAAGAAGAAAGTTTAGATCAAGTATGGAACATCTCGATAGTGCTCGTGCTTATATAGTCGTTTTCTCCCAACGTGCAAGTACGAACGAATAATTGGCGACCTCGCCGGTCCACCCGCCTCCGATGGCCTTTGCGGTGGACTTCAACTTCTCGCTTGTGGGAGGGTTCTCATTTTCTTAGTTTAGTTATTCATCTTCGTTGTGGTGTTGATGCGATGGAGACATCCTCGATGTGAGAATAAGGTTTTCCCCATCCTATTCTTGCTCTAGTGGGGCACTTAACACGGACGGAGGGCGCGTGGAGTTGTGTGTCTGGCGAATTTCTTGTAATTCGATCGATTTTCGTGTTCGTTGGTTGCACGTCGGTCTCTTTTGTTCATCGATTCTAATCGTTAGCGATGGTTGCTGCTCTGGTACGCTTGTATTTCCGCAACTTGGCTATAAAATTCTCTATAATAGGCTTGACCGATACGGTGAAGTCACTACAAAGGAAAAGGGATTTTTTGACAAACCACTTTTGTCAACCAATATCCATTATTTGTCACAGAAAATAGGTTGTTGACAAATTTCGACTGTCAACAAGTTTGTCACTGAAGCTCCATCATAGAATATCGGGGGTGACGATATGCATTTTTTTGTCAATGTCAAATGTTTGATAGTGACCGTGAGAAAGTTTGTCAATGATTAGGCTTCATCCTTGACAGAGAGGTTAGCCATGGTATATAGCATATTTTTCACTGTCTAAGGTTAGAATCAATCAACAAAGCTGACGTGGCCTTACATGTGGGTCTCATGATGTGGATGTGGATGCTGACAATGTGGTTCCAACATGTGTGACGTGGATGTTGTCGTGTGGGTCCACATAACGCCACGTGGCAACCTGACGCGTGGGACCACATTAAGACATGTGGCAATCTGGTAGATGGGACCCGCGCCATGCTGTCAATAAACATTGTCCGCGCTTACAAGATGCATCTTTTGGTGGAATATGGACGCATTAAAACAAAATATGCCATGGATTTGTACATAACATCCGTCATTTGGCCCCGAAACTCTAGAATGTTCAGAGGAGATAGCTCATATCTATGAACACATTTTCAACAGGACCCTCGTATTCCAAGTTTATTATTTTTGGTTCATACTAGGACATATATAATGACACCACGCGAAGGTCTTGCATCATTTTGGGTTTTTTTTTAATTTTCTGGAATTTTCTAAGCCGGTTTTAGGGAAAAGTCAAGACAGCGGGCATGACCTAGGACCCAAAGTGTGCTGACAAGTGGGATCGACAAATTACCGATAGTTGGGACCCACAGTGTACCAAGAAGTGGGACCCATAGTGTGCTGACATGGGCCGACAAATTACCGACAATTGGGTCCCACAGTGTGCTGGCTAGTGGGGCCAACAGATTGGCAACATGATGGTGGTGATGATGGCCCATTTTGCGTCAGGCTTTGCATTGGACTGAAAATTGTGTATTTTGTTTTTTTTAATTTGCAATAAAATAGAAATAGGAAAGAAATCATTAAATGGTAGACAAAATAAATATTATAACATATGCAGTGGTGCACGTACTATATAAGTTTGATACACATAAATTTAAATAAGACAAATGATAATGAGCTGAAAAATAATGAAACCATCATCAAGTGCTCTCTATGGAGATCAATGCATCATGATGGCGTTGGTGATGTTTAGTTGTTCTGTGAAGATTGCCTTAAGAGCAAACTCAGTACGGCATCCATTTCTTGTTGCCTCTTTTCATAAGCTATAGTCTTTTCTGCTTGAGCATTCTTGATAGCTTCAATTTCTTCTTCCTTCTTCTTTCTGAGTTCTTCAAATTTTTCATCTCGGGCTTTCAGTTTTGCATCCATCTCCTGGTGGTACCTTTCAGTTGCCTCCATCAACTGTTGCTCCTGATCTGCAAGCCTACCTTCTAACTCTCGGATGCATGCTGCTGAAATGGAGGACTTCCTGGAACTTGATGCTAATCCCATTCTTGTGAGGAATGTGTTCCCGCTGGATGAGGACCGTTGCTTCAGGACAGCTTCAATAATTTGCACATCATTTTTTTCAGGCTCACCTTCTCTGTGTGGTAGAAGTTTCATTTCCACCATTGCATCCTGGATTACGAATGAATTCAAACCAAGTGAAGATTAGTAAATACAGAAATTTAGTTTGGTTGGTCACTGATACGTCCAAAATGTATCTCTTTTTCCGAACACTTTTCTTATTGTTTGCCACTAAACTTGTGAGTTTTGGATACCACTAACACGGACTAACATTGTTTTCAGCTGAATTACCTTGGTGTCTCGTTTTTGTGCAGAAAAATCAACTTTCGGGAAATTGCCCAAAAAGACCTCCATTGAGTTTATATCACCAGAAGACCCCGGGAGCCAGGAGTGGCCCAGACCACCCCTGGGTGCCCCCCTAGGCCGCACCGCCTGGTGGTGTGGGGGCCACCTCCACCCCCTCGGTCTCCCCTTTCGACTACATATGCCCCGTAAACCTAAAACGCGAGGGGGTTCGTCATATTCCACAGAAACACAACAGAGCGTCGCCGCCACCTCGAAACTCAATTCGGGGATCAAAAGTTCCTGTTCTGGCGCCCTGCCGGGACAGGGATTCGAAGGAGATCATCGCCATCGACACCGCCACGCCTTCTCCATCAACCATCCATGATTCCCCCGTCCATGTGTGAGTAAACATCGCTGTAGGATGAGAGGGATGGAAGGGATTGGATGAGATCGATCATGTAATAATGCCAGATTGTTAGGGCATAGTGTCTAGTATCTACTGTTAATGTTTTCTACCGTTGTTGCAACTTGTTATGCTTAATGCTTGTCACTAGGGCCCGAGTGCCATAATATCAGATCTGAACATGTTATTGTTTCATGAGTATAACTATGTTTCTTGATCATATCTACAAGTTGTTTACACATGTCATTGTCCGGAACCCGAGGCCCCAAAGTGACAGAAATTGGGACAACCGGAGGGGATGGTTTTGATGTGAGGATCACGTGTTTTCACGGAGTGTTAATGCTTTGCGCTGGTGCTTTATTAAAAGGAGCACCTTAATTACCAGTAGTTTCCCTTGAGGCCCTGCTGCAACGGGCTGTAGGACAAAAGATGTTGTGCAAGTTTCTCATTGCGAGCATGTATGACTATATTGGAACGCATGCATATGGTTTGCCTAGAACTTGGATGCTTTATTATTATTATCTGCAATGCCCATGTTTAGATTATTACATGACCTTTGTTATCCATGCAACGCCCGTTCATCCATTCCCTCTATGCCTATGGTACTCCCATCCTGCTGTTTTCCGCGATTGATACTGCTGTTATTATTTTATTCCTGCTGTTATTTTACTACTACTGTTGCTATAAAACTGTTACGACTGATAAATTGTTGCGAGCAAGTCTACTTTTAGGTGCAGCTGAATTGACAACTCAGTTGTTAAGGCTTATAAATATTCTTTGGCCCCCCTTTTGTCGAATCAATAAATTTGGCTTTTACTTCCCTCGAAGACTGTTGCGATCCCCTATACTTGTGGGTCATCAAGACTATTTTCTGGCTCCGTTGTCGGGGAGCATAGCTTTATTTATTTGCTCACTTGAACGTGATATTGTTCGCTGCAAGCCCTTCATCATAGGCAAGACTCGTGATGGAAAAGTTCCTATATTACCATCCACTACAAGGAGAGGTACAACTCTGAACACCTCTGTTGCTCTTGATTTACCGTCTGTTATGAGTAAGCTTCTTACATCACCACATGCTACACGCACTGTTACTTCTGCTGAGTCTGAAAATTCTTATGATACTTTTGATGATGCTTCTACTGTGCTTGATGATACTGGTTCACTAGGTCCTTTCCTAGATGCTACAATTGCTACATCCAAACAAATTGAAAGTGCTGAAATTCTTGTTGAAAATATTGGTACACCTGTTAATTAACCTGAGTCTATTGATGATCTTGATGAAACCTATATTGAACTTAATGATGATTTTATTAAAGAATCTCAAGCTACTACTGGTGCAAGTGCTCTTAAGAGTCTTCTTGCAAGACATGCTGTGAAATATAAATCTTCTCTTGATGCTAAGTTTGCCACATCTCCCATACACATTAGAGACAAGGATTATGATTTATCTTTAGATTTATCCTATACATATCTATTGTTGAGAATGAACCTTTTTGTGGAACTGAAAGTAAAAGTGCTATGGAACACATGAATGAGCTTTCATCTTTGAGTAGTTTATTTTCTGATCATACCAAGTTGCGTACTTATTTTGTTACCAAGATCTTCCCTTTCTCATTGAAAGAGGAAGCTAAAACTTGGTTTAACAATCTGTCACCTAGATCTATTACTAATCCTATGGATTTGGTTAATGTTTTCTTCCAAAAATATTTTCCTGCTAGTGCCTGATGCTCGTGATACACACGGTTGTTGGGAGACCCCAAGAGGATGGTATGATGAGCACAGCGGTAGGTATTTCCCCTTAGTTAGGAACCAATGTTATCAATCCAGTAGAAGAAGGAGGACCTTCGGAAGGTTGATGCCACTGACGGTGGGGCTGGCGCTTCACCGGTGTCAGCAACAACGTGGAACCTGCACACAACACAACCAAAATACTTTGCCCCAACGGTACAGTGAGGTTGTCAATCTCACCAGTCTTGCTGAAAACAAAGATTAGACGTATAGTATGGAAAACAGTGTATGCTTGCAGAAAGTAAAGAAAGCAGGAAATTGTTGTGGTTTGTTTTAACGGTGTGGAAAAATGGACCAGGGTTCATAGTTTCAGTAGTGGTGTCTCTCCATAGAAGATAGCATGCTGGGTGAACAAATTACAGCTGGGCAATTGACAAATAGATGTTGCACCGTAGTGCACAATATGACATGAAGATTACTATGCTATTTAGTGCGGACATTACAACAAGAAACATAGACCGACATCCATCTACATATATGACTAATAATCCACCCTCAGGTTATCATCTGAACCCCCTCAGGTATTAAGTTGCAAGCAACAGATAATTGCATTAAACAAAGTGTGTAATGTAAGCAATGATTATGCGCGCGGGCACTCTCACCGCTGTTTTCTCCCTAATGGAAACAACACATCCTCCCCCTTCACGTTTATGTCACTCGAGCAAGGCAACAAGGAGGCATGAACCCACTATCGAGCATAAATACTCCCTCTTGGAGTTACTAGCAACTACTTGGCCAGAATAACCACTAGCAACGGAGAGCATGCAAGATCACAAATAACATATGCAAATAAAGACTATAATTAACTTGGCATAAGGTCAATATTCATCGGATCCCAGCAAACACAGCACAGAGAATTAGATAAGATCAATCTCGATCATGATAGGAAGCTTACAAGATCTAAACATGGAGGCATATGAGGAGAAGACAACCATCTAGCTACAGCTACGAACCCGTAGTCCAAGGATGAACTACTCACGCATCACTCCGGAGGCATGCATGGTGATGTAGAAGCCTCCGGTGATGATCTCCTCTCCGGCAGGGTGCCGGAAACAGCTTCAGAACCCCCTGATCTGGGGTTGACGGTGACGGCGGCTGCGGAACTTTTTCGGGGATTTTGATAAGGTGTTTAGGGTTTTTTCCATCCCGGGGGCTTAAATAGGCGAAAGGGCAAAGGCGGTGGAGGTCCAGGGGGCCCACACCTATAGCTTGCGCGGCCATGGGGCGTGCCACCCTATGGTGTGGCCCCCTGCTGCCCCTCTGCGGCCCCTCTGCGGCTCCTCTTTAGTCTTCTGGATGCTTCCAGAGAAAATAGGACTTCCGGGCTTCGAATTTTCCAATTCCGAGAATATTTCCAGAACAACTTTTCTGAAACTAAAAAAACAGCAGAAAACAGGGAACTGGCTCTATGGCATCTTGTTAATAGGTTAGTTTGGAAAATCGATAAAAATGACATAAAGAAGGGAGAAAACATGTAGCAATTGGCATAATATGATCTTGGAGCATCAGAAATTAGGGATACGTTTATGACGTATCAAGCAACCCCAAGCTTAGTTCCTACTCGTCCTCGAGTACGTAAACGATAAAACAATAATTTCTGAGGTGACATGCTACTAACACAAACTTTATCAATCTAATGTAAAAGCATATGCACGCTGAGATCATAGAACTTTAAACACAGGCATGATAAATAAAACTTTAATAATAAAGCATAGCAATTACTTTGCATCACGAAGAGTAACTCAAATAAAGGATCATGAATAATAATGCAAAGAAAGGTAAACGTTTGTTTCAGGTATAGAGAAAGCACGGCAAAGTGATATTTCGATAGTCCTTAAGAGTGGGGAAAAACATAAATGCCAGGACACCTTCAAAGTTCATGAGGAAGACTAGAACAAATAATTTAAGAACAAATAATATCACATCATGAAGTAATTATTGATTCTTATGGGACAAATGCACATAGAACTCAGAATGGCAAAAATGCTCTCTCAACTGCGCATAAATTTAGAAGATGGAGACTCAACATAGAAGTAAAATAAAGGCCCTTCGCAGAGGGAAGAAGGGATCACTCATGTGCTAGAGATTTTCTTTTATTAAATAGAGGTATTAAAAGTTTGACATTTGTGGAGGAATGTCTATATTTTGGGAGATGTATGCTAATGTCAACGAATGGTAAACAGAAAATACAGTACGTCACAAGTCAACTGGATTCACAAGAGCGTCTCCCATGGTGAAGGTCGCAACTGGTATAGAAGGTCATCCCCCTTTCTCTTTTGTTTACACAATTATGTTTTAACTGATAAATCATGGGCAAAAATAGTGAAGAGAATTTGTATGCATTAATTTGGGGCTGGGCACCCCGCTGCCAGCTCTTCTATCATTTGGATAAGCGGATGAAGCCACTAGTCCAGGGTGTGAAATCCAATCAACAAGTGAGATAAAGATTCTCTATTGACGTCGTCAGGAGCAAAAACAGGAACATAAAGCAGGAGTAATTTTGAAGGTTTTAAAGGTAACACATGAGAAATTTACTTTGGAATGACAGTTAAATACCACATGTAGGTAGGTATGGTGGACACAATGGGAAAAACTTTTGTTTAAAGGAGTTTGGATGCACGAGTAGAGCTCATACTCAGTACAGGTGGAGGCTAGTAAAAGACTGGGAGCGACAAATCAAGAGAGCATAAGAGCCATAATCATGCATAGCGACATAAGCATCATTAATTAAAACATAAGCAGTATCACAAGTTCAAAAACTAAGTGGTCATGGAGGCTATTCGTGACTGGTTTGTAGTCATAAACATGGCGTGAGCATGCGCCAAGTCAACCAAATAAAACATTCGAAAGAGAATACCATATATTGATTCTTTACTATGACAAGAACAACTCATGAATCTTTCAACACATATTAAACATTCTTAGATATTTGAGGATAATCATGATACTCAATAGCCACAAGGCTTTAAAACTAAAATAACATTTAGCATGGCATGAAAAATTCCTAGCCACAGTCTATACAAGCTTCTACTAGTACTGTTACAAATTCTACGTCAAGCAGCAGTTTTCGTTTCTCCCAACAAGCACCATACAAAACATGCTTTAACAAAAATACTCTTTACGATACAACAAGAAAGCATGAGAGTACTAAAATAACACTACTAAAACTAACAACTCTAATAAGAGATGCATGCAAAACAGGAGCTGAATAAATGCAGCAGCTAGACAGAGATTAAGAATACAACGTATTCTCGGGAAAAAGCGGAGCGTGTCACTCTCCAATAAAAGAATGCTGGGGTCCAACCAAGCTTATTATGAAATTAAAAAAAAACCGAAATCAAAAGCAAAAGCAAACTGAAAACAAAAATAAAAGACGCTCCAAGTAAAGCACATAAGACGCGACCGAATAAAAATATAGTTTCACTAGAAGTGACCTGATAATTTGTTGATGAAGAAGGGGATGCCTTGGGCATCCCCAAGCTTAGACGCTCGAGTCTTCTTGGAATTTTCTTGGATGTACCACCGGGGAATCCCCAAGCTTAGGATTTTCACTCTTCTTGATCACATCATATCATCCTCTTCTCTTGACCCTTGAAAACTTACGTCACATCAAAATTCTCATAATCTTCATTAGCAACGTTAGTGAAGTTGAAATAATAAATTCATATGGTTCAGTCTCAACACAAGTCTAAAACTCAAAAACACATTATCTACTGTCACAACTTCTTTCAAAACTCTTTTTCTCAAAATAACACCAAAAGAAAGAGATTAAGAAGCAAATGCGATAAATGGCAGAAATCTGTCAAACCAGAACAACAGGTAAAGAACGATTTTTTCAAAAATCTTATTTTGGTCAAATCAAAAAGTTGTATTCTAATAAAAGTTGCGTATATAACTCAGGGTTAAGCACAAAAAAGCTCAATTAATTTTTAGTTTTCTGTGATTTTTCACGGAATTAACAGTGGACAGCAGAAATCTGTTTCCTGCGCAGAAATCCGAAATATATGCTCAACTTTCCACTAGAGGCTTTACTTGGCTCAACAAAAACTCAAAAAAAAAAGATACAGCGGGGTTTCTAAAGAAATAGGCAACACCCAGGTGCAAAGCACACCAAAGAAAACGAAGGAAAACGGGTTGAAAACAGCGAAATAAAACGGGTTGTCTCCCGGTAACGCTTTTCTTTAATGCTTTTCTGCTAGGCATAAAAAGGGAAGATGCTCACATAATAAATATGAATTGAAGCAAAAGAGAGCATCATGAAGAAAATGTAAAACAAATTTAAGTCTAACCTACTTCCTATGCATGGAAATATTGTAAAGAAATAAATTAAAGAAGCTCAAACTGGAAATCATAGGAAGGTAGAACAAGAGCAACTTCAAAATTTCAACAAAAAGAGAGGTGTTTTAGTAACATGAAAATTCCTACAACCACATTTTACTCTCTCATAATAATTTTCAGTAGCATCATGAACAAACTCAACAATATAATTATCACATAAAGCATGTTTGTCATGGTCTAAAAGCACACAATTCATATCAAGCTAAAAAACAGTGGGATCAAAATTTAAAATAAGCTCTTCTTTTTTCCCACTTTTAGCAATAGAAAAACAAGATGATTGATCAATCTTGAAAGGTATAGGACACATTATAGAAATCCTATTTTCAGTATCATTATAATTTATAACATCAAGTAACATAGGACCATCATCAAGAGCATTATCATAAGATTTATCCAAGTAGCATGTATTATCATAAATAACTGTAGAAATATCATTCTCACAAGTTTCATTCATAGTAGTATCAAGGTCACAAGTATAGCAAGTATCAATTTCATAAAATAATGTATGAGTTAAAGAGTTACTATCATTGGGAGGTTGACATGGGTTGCTCCATTCTTCCTCCTCTTGATCATCACTCGCCTCCTCTTTTTCATCCAATGAGCTTCCAGATTCAGCAATTTCTTCTTCCATAGGCTCATGTAAGGCATCAGTTACTTCCTTAGGTTGAGAGAATTTATTAAGATATTCCATTATGTAGTAATTACCATCCTTGTAATTATCAAAGAAATATTCAAGTATATCATAAATCTCATATTTATAAGGTGCATCATCAATACTTTCAAGCAAATAGGCAATTTCGAATGCACCCTTCCAAGCAATAAATTCTTCAATTTGTTCCACATCATATAATTCATAATTTCCCTTAACATAAGAGGATATGGTAACATCATCATTATACTCATATTGAAAAGGGAGGTGTTTATACCTCCTACAACAACATGATTTGTCAAAGCAATAAGTAACATTATAAGTAGAACACAAATTTTTAACATAGTCATGCAATTTATTAATTTGCTCCCATAAGTGTATCCCTTTTTGTGACAAGCGGTGTTCCTTATAATATTTTTGTTGTTCATCTGTGAACCCACCTTGCCTATAAGATCTAGTTTCAAAGACATCAAACATTGATAGCAAGCATGATAAAGCAAAAAATAACAACTAGAACACTTGAAAATACTTGAGTTGCTTTCTATGCTATAAATTAAACTAATTAAACAAGACAAAAATAAAAAAAGACAATAAAAAATAAAGAGGTTGAGAGTGAGAGACTCCCCTTGCCAGAAGACTTCCTTCTCCCCGGCAACAGCGCCAGAAAATACTTGTTGCTGGCAGAGTTGACAAAGGAGTGGTTGCTTCTTGATGGCTTTGAATCCCCGGCAACGGCGCCAGAAAATATCCTTGATGCACGTGATACACACGGTTGTTGGGAGACCCCAAGAGGAGGGTATGATGAGCACAACGGTAGGTATTTCCCCTTAGTTAGGAACCAAGGTTATCAATCCAGTAGGAGAAGGAGGACCTTTGGAAGGTTGATGCCACTAATGGGTGCTGGCGCTTCACCGGTGTCAGCAACAATGTGGAACCTTCACACAACACAACCAAAATACTTTTCCCCAACGGTAGAGGTTGTCATTCTCACCGGTCTTGCTGAAAACAAAGATTAGACATATAGTGCGGAAAACAGTGTATGTTTGCAGAAAGTAAAGAAAGCAGGAAATTGTTGTGGTTTGTTTAAACAGTGTGGAAAAATGGACCGGGGTTCATAGTTTCACTAGTGGTGTCAATCCATAAAAGATAGCATGCTGGGTGAACAAATTACAGTTGGGCAATTGACAAATAGAGGTTGCATCGTAGTGCACAATATGACATGAAGATTACTATGATATTTAGTGCGGGCATTACAACAAGATACTGATGCATGTAAAATGCATAGATGAATTTTGCATATTTTCACATGGTTTTCTATTACATATTGCATCATATAAGGGTATAATTCAATGTTTTATAGTATTTTGGGGTTAAATTACAAAGTCCCCCAACTTTTATAGAATTAACCCTGCCTGTCAGAAACCCCGTTTTCTATATTTTTGACGTTTCAGGGGGCAAACTTCCGCGAAATCACCTGAAAATCTGTGGGGGTCATTTTCTTGGAAGGAGAAGACTTGCGGGCGAAGGATCCACGAGAATTGGGCAAGGAGGCCCAAAAGAGGACCCTCCACGCGGCCAGATTCCTTGGCCGCGTGAGAGGCCCCCTTTTGGCCCCTGTGGCCCCAATTCCTTCCATCTTCGACTTACCGACTTCGTCTTGACCTAAAACCGACTATAAATAGGGTCCCCCGTACCCTTACGGAGAAGAGCGTCGCCGAAACACCGAAACACCGAAACAGAGACCTGGAGTTCCAGATTGGAGGGGGAAAACTCCGGCGGGGCGCCGCCGGTGTGATCTCCTACCCCTCCAACGTCATCTCCATCGACATCTCCATGAAGAGGGAATTGTCCACCCCAGGGCTATGGGTTTGTGGAAGTAGCACTTGTATCTCTCTCTCTATGTGCTTCACTAATTATATCCGTATGAGCTGCCTCACATGATTATGGGCACCGTTGTAATTCCTCTGTGGTGGATCTTTTCTATGAGTTATTGAATCTGAGATTGCAATTGTTTCTCTTGAGTTATTTGAGTAGATGTATCTTATGTACCCCGTTCTTATTTGCTAGCTTTGATCAATCTAGTTCTTGAGAGCGTGTGTGGGGTGATGGGTGCATTAGTTGGAGTAACGGGGGTGGCTAGTGTTGTGAAAGTGACAGAAGTTCAGCGATCCACTTAGGTTATGTTAAACCTTTCTTAGTTACCTCACTAGGGATAAAAAGGAGTACCTTGTTACCGGGGATTTGAAGTGACACTAATCAATCTCCATGACTAGATCTAGCAAGTTCTTACTTCAACTTCATGTCACATTGCTGAAAGCTATACTCTGGTTTTTCCTTAATTATCGAGGTGTTATGATTTATTTCGCATCTTGGTGGAGTATAAGAGGGATCAATATGACCGTAGAGATCTCTATGCTAGGACGTGATTCCCATATGAAAGTACTCAATGTTAAACATGTTATTGTAATCTCACATGTAATTCTTTATGTCCACCGTCTACCACTTTATTTGAGAGAATGCAAGTGTGAAACCATGAACCCCAGTCCTATTTTAAATATAAGAAAACACTCTAGTTACTTTGCTGCAATTTACTTTACTTGCACTTTACTTTACTTGCATCTCCAATTCGAATTTACATTATCTCCATCACCACTTGCATCACAAAAATACAAAAACAATCCATTGCATATTTATTTTCTCATTTGCATTTAGTAGTAGATTTAATTATTGCACATTTACTTTCAGTTTTGCATTGCAATTTAGAAGTCTCACACCTTGTGCTTGACAACCACTTGGTGAGGTTGAGGGCACAAAATTCTCTACTTGTTTGCAGGATCCTGGAGGAAGCTTGGAAGACAACTGCTGAAATACTGGCTCCCCAAGAGTTCGATATAAACCCTCGAGTCACCCTTGTGGGGAAGAAGGCTTGCCACTAGCTACACACTCTGCACTTGGAGTCTCAACCTAGCCATCCGATACATAGACCGACATTCATCTGCATCTATGACTAATAATCCACCCTCAGGTTATCATCCGAACCCCCTCAGGTATTAAGTTGCAAGCAACAGATAATTCCATTAAACAAAGTGTGTAATGTAAGCAATGATTATGCACTTGGGCACTCTCACCGCAGTTTTCTCCCTAATGGCAACATCACGTCCTTCCCCTTCACGTTTCTGTCACTCGAGCAAGGCAACAAGGAGGCATGAACCCACTATCGAGCATAAATACTCCCTCTTGGAGTTACTAGCAACTACTTGGCCAGAATAACCATTAGCAACGGGGAGCATGCAAGATCACAAATAATATATGCAAATAAAGACTATAATCAACTTGGCATAAGGTCAATATTCATCAGATCCCAGCAAACACAACACAGAGAATTACATAAGATCAATCTCGATCATGATAGGCAGCTCACGAGATCTAAACATGGAGGCATATGAGGAGAAGACAACCATCTAGCTACATCTACGAACTCGTAGTCCAAGGATGAACTACTCACGTATCACTCCGGAGGCAGGCATGGTGACGTAGAAGCCTCCGGTGATGATCTCCTCTCCGGCAGGGTGCCGGAAACAGCTTCAGAACCCCCCTGATCTGGGGTTGACGGTGACGGCGGCTGCGGAACTTTTTCGGGGATTTTGATCAGGTGTTTAGGGTTTTCCATCCGGGGGCTTAAATAGGCGAAAGGGCAAAGGAGGTGGAGGTGCAGGGGGGCCACACCTATAGCTGGCGCGGTCAGGGGGCGCGCGCCACCCTATGGTGTGGCCCCCCTACTGCCCCTCTCCGACTCCTCTTCGGTCTTCTGGATGCTTCCGTGGAAAATAGGACTTTTGGGCTTCAAATTTTCCAATTCCGTGAATATTTCCAGAACAACTTTTCTGAAACTAAAAAACATCAGAAAATAGGGAACTGGCTCTGTGGCATCTTGTTAATAGGTTAGTCCAGAAAATCGATAAAAATGACATAAAGACTGGAGAAAACATGTAGCAATTGGCATAATATGATCATGGAGCATCAGAAATTAGGGATACGTTTATGACGTATCAGTGCCCAACATGCTGTTGTGCAGGATATCTTTAACTTTGAGAAAATTGAAAGAGAGAAATTGCCTGAATCTTGGACAAGGTTTTGTTATTTAATAAGAGCTAGCCCTGGCTATCCATTACCTGAAATTGAGATCCTAGATATATTTTATAATGGAATAGCTGTTGAATCTAGGACATACCTGGATAGTTGTGCTAGTTGTGTTTTCAGGAAAAGAACTCCAGAAGAAGCTGAGGAATTAATGGCTAAAATAGCCAAAAAATAATGATGATTGGAATATACCTGAGCCTACACCTGCACCAGCTCCAACACCAATACCAACACCCAAGAAGAGAGGGATGATTGAATTAAATGATGAAGTGATGAAGGAAGCCAAGAAATCTCTTAAAGAGAGGAGTATTAAATATGAAGATGTTAAGAATTTACCTCCTATAGAAGAATTATGTAAGCCTATTCCTCATCCATCAATAGTTGAGGTACACTCTCTCCAATACTTTGATAATAGAGATATTCCCTATTCTAGACCACCTGATCAATGCTTAGATTAATTTGATAATTATGTTGTTAAGCAAGACAACTTTAATATGAGCGTGCAAAACCATCTTATGGAAAACACTAGAGCTATTGATATTGTGCATGGCATTATTGAGAGAACCTTGCTGGTGCAAATCTTGCACTCGTTGGGAGATCCCAAGAGGAAGGTATGATGATCATAGCAGCAATTTTACCTCAGAAAGAAACCAAGGTATAATCAACCAGTAGGAGGAACGAGTAACTTCAGAAGGTCGATGCAGCTGAGATGACAGAGCGCACTAACGGTTCATCAACAACGTGGAACCTACACAACACAAACAATTCACTTTGCCCCAACGAAGCAGTGAGGTTGTCAATCTCACCGGTTTTGCTGATAACAAAGAGGTTAAATTTATGGTGTGGAAAACAATATGAGAACAGTATAAAAATAGTAGTAGCAGTGTGAAAACAGTGGAATCAGTGTGAAAGAAGTGGAAGTAGTGTGTGTATTATCAGAATGAGAAAATGGACCAGGGTCCACAGTTCACTAGAGGTGTCTCTCCATAAAAGATAAATAACATGTGTGGTGAAAAATTTACAGCTAGGCAATTGACAGAAATGAAGGCTGCATCGTAGTGCATATGCAAGACATAAAGATTACTATGTGATTCATGCGGGCATTACAACAAGATACATAGACCGTCATCCAACTGCATCTATGACTAATAATCCACCCTCTGAATATCATCTGAACAAACTTGGGGTATTAATTTGCAAGAAATAGATTATCGCAGTAAGAAAAGTGTGTAATGTAAACAATGTAAACTAAGTAAACAATGTTGTTTTATCCCTAATGGAAACAACACATCCTCCATCTGTCACGTTTCTGTCACTCGAGCACAGATGCAAAGGAGGCATGAACCCACTATCGAGCATAAATACTCCCTCTTGGAGTTACTAGCATCTACTTGGCCAGAGCATCTACTAATAACAGAGAGCATGCAAGATCATAAATAACATATGCATGAAGATAACATGATAGATTGATAATCAGAGGACATAGCATTCAACATTCATCGGATCCCAGCAAACACAACATGTAGCATTACAAAAAGGTGATCTCAATCATGTAGGACAGCTCAGGAGATCTAAACATGAGGTACACAGTGGAGAAGACAACCATCTAGCTACTTCTATGGACCCGTAGTCCAGGGATGAACTACTCACGCATCACTTCGGAGGAGGGCATGGTGGTGTAGACCCCTACGGTGATGAATTCCCCTCCCGGCAGGGTGCCGGGGAGAGCTCCAAAACCCTCCCGATCTCGGGATGACGATGACGGTGGCCTCGGGTGTTTCTCGGGACGAACTGGTATATTTTTAGGGTTGGAATATCGGGGGGAATAAATAGGCGAAAAGGCGATGGCGGTGGACGCCCGACAGGCCCACACCACCCCCAGGCGCGGCCAGGGGCGCGCTGCCCTATGGTGTGGCCCCCCTCCAGGCCTCTTCGGGACTCCGTGTAACCTTCGGGAATTCTAAGACTTCTGGGTTTCGAATTTTCCGATTCCGAGAATATTTCCAAAATAACTTTTCTGAAACTAAAAACATCAGAAAATAGGGAACTGGCTCTGTGGAATCTTGTCAATAGGTTAGTCCAGAAAATCGATAAAAATGACATAAAGTGTATAGCAAACATGTAGGAAACAAGATGGAACATCAGAAATTAAGGATACTTTTATGACGTATCAACATCCCCAAGCTTAGTTCCTACTCGTCCTCGAGTAGGTAAACGATAAAAACACATAATTTCTTAGGTGACATGCTACCAACATAAACTTGATCATCAATAATGTAAAAGCATATGTAAGATGAGATCATAGAACTTCAACACAAGCATGATAAATAAAATTTTAACAATAAAGCATAGCAATCACCTTGCATCATGAGAAGTAGCACAAATAAAAGATCATGAATAATAATGCACTGAAAGATATATGTTTGTTTCAAGCATAGAGATAACGTGGCAAAGTGATATTTCATTTGTCCTTAAGAGTGGGGCAAAATATAAATGCCAGGACACCTTCAAAGTTCATGAGGAAAACTAGAACAAATAATTAGAGAACAACCAACAACACATCATGAATCAATTAATAATGTTTCTGGGACAAATGCACATTAAATTCAGAATGGCAACTATTCTCTCTCAACTGTGTATAAAGTTAGAAGATGGAGACTCAACATAAAAGTAAAAGAAAGGCCCTTCAGAGAGGGAAGCAGGGATCAACTCATGTGCTAGAGCTTTTTATTTCATTAAACAAAGGTATTGAAAACATTTTTAAGAGTGGTGTATGCTTATGTCAACGAATGGTAAACAGAAAATACAGTATGTCACAAGCCAACTAGACTTCACAAGAGCGGCTCCCATAGAACGACACATCTGGGTAGAAGGTCATCCCTCTTTCTCTTTTGTTTACACAATTATGCTTTGACTGATAATTCAGGGGCAAAAATAGTGAAGAGAATTCGTTGTATTACTTTGGGGCTCGGCACCCCGCTGCCAGCTCTTCTATCAATTGGATAAGCAGATGAAGCCACTAGTCTAGGGTGTGAAAGTCCGATCAACAAGTGAGATAAAGATTCTCTATTTACGTCCTCATGGGCTAAAAAGGAGCACAAAACAGGAGTAATTTTGAAAGTTTTAAAGGTAACCCATGAGAAATTTACTTTGGAGTGGCAGTTAAATACCACATGTAGGTAGGTATGGTGGACACATTTGGCAAACTTTGGTTTTTGGGAGTTGGATGCACGAGTAGAGCTCATACTCAGTACATATGGAGGCTAGCAAAAGACTCGGAGCGACAAATCAAGAGAGCATAAAGGCCATAATCATGCATAGCGGCATAAACATCATTAATCAAAGCATAAGTGGCACCACAAGTTCAAAAACTAAATTATCATAGAGGCTATAAGTGACTGGTTCATAGTCATAAACATGGTGTGAGCATGCGCCAAGTCAACCAAATAAAACATTCAAATGAGAACACCACAAATTTATGCTTCAAAATGACAAGAACATCTCATGATTCTTTCAATGGCACATTAAACACTCTCAGATATTTTATGCAAATCATGCTACTAAATAACCACTAGGCTGTAGAATTAAAATAACATCTAACATGATATGAAAAAGTCTAGCCACAGTCTATACAAGCTTCTACTTGCACTGTTATAAATTCTACTACAAGCAGCAGTTTGTTTTCCCAACAAGCACCATGCAAAATATGTTTTAACAAAAACTCTCTAAATGATACAATAAGAAAACATGAGAGTACTCACACAACTCTACTAAAACTAACAGCTCTGAATAAGAGATGCTATGAAAACAAGAGCTAAACTGGAATTTTGCAGCAGCTAGAAGAAAAACTAAGAATACGAGCATAACGAGTATTCAAACGAAAAAGCGGAGAGTGTTTCTCTCCCAAAAAAGTAATGCTAGGGTACAACTATATTATTGCAGCAAGGAAAACAAAGGAAAACGAAAGAAAAACAAATAGACGCTCCAAGTAAACTTCATATGATGTGACCGAATAAAAATATAATTTCACTAAAGTGACCTGATAAATTGTTGATGAAGAAGGGGATGCCTTGGGCATCCCAAAGCTTAGATTCTTGAGTCTTATTAGAATTTGCTTGGATGAACCACGGGGGCATCCCCAAGCTTTTCCTTTGCACTCTTCTTGATCACATTATATCACCCTCTTCTCTTGACCCTTGAAAACTTTCTTCACACCACACTCAAAGAGTAATTCGCATTAGAGGGTTAGTGCAAAAATAGAAAATCCATGGGTTATGTATGGGCACAAGTTCTATTGATACTTTTAAACACTAGCTACAACTTTCATGAAGCAAAGAAATCCACTTGACATCGTAAAATAGCAAATGTAAGAAAAATGGCAGAATCTGTCAAAACCAGAACAGTCTGTAAAGACGAATTTTTTCGGGGCACTTAAGTTGCTCAGATAGAAAAACTTAAAGAACGAAAAAGTTGCGGAATTGGTTGAGAAATAAGCACAAATTATTTCAGGTCATTTTGATCTTTCTGTGAATTATGCGATT
Organism: Alopecurus myosuroides; assembly: GCA_028641055.1. Classification (NCBI taxonomy): domain Eukaryota; kingdom Viridiplantae; phylum Streptophyta; class Magnoliopsida; order Poales; family Poaceae; genus Alopecurus; species Alopecurus myosuroides. The sequence goes on from CM054061.1 coordinate 349,338,723, forward strand.
TTCACGGTGGACAGTAGAAATCTGTTTCCTGCGCAGAAATCCAAAACCAACTCCAACTTTCGTCAGAAACTTTACTTGGCACAACTAAAACATGAAAATAAAGATACAAATGAGTTGCTACTGAAGTATACAGCCCCTTTACTCAAAGAAAACAGAGAAAAACAAAGCAAAATTAAAACCATGGGTTATCTCCCAAGAAGTGTTTTCTTTAACGTCTTTTAGCTAGGCCCAGAAAAGTGGAATCAAGTGTTTTCAAGTGAAGAAGCATGTAAATCATAGTTTTTTCGAATAATAGAATCAAAAGGAAACTTCATTCTCTTTCTAGGAAAGTGTTCCATACCTTTCCTGAGTGGGAATTGAAATTTAATATTCCCCTCTTTCATATCAATAACAACACCAATAGTTCTAAGAAAAGGTCTTCCCAAAACAATTGGACAAGAAGCATTGCATTCAATATTCAAGACAAAAAAATCAACAGGGACAAGATGGTTATTAACCATGATAAGAACATAATCAACTCGTCCCAAAGGTTTCTTTCTAACATTATCAATAAGACGAATATCCAAATAACAATGCTCCAAAGGTGGCAAATCAAGAATATCATAAAGTTTCTTAGGCATAACAGAGATACTAGCACCAAGATCACATAGAGAATTGCAATCAAAATCGTTTACTTTCATTTTAATAATGGGTTCCCAACCATCATCTAGATTCCTAGGGATAGAGGCTTTGCATCGTAATTCATCCTCTCTAACCTGCATGAGAGCATTTGTAATATGTTTTGTGAAAGCCATATTCATAGCACTAGCATTAGGACAACTAGCAAGATTTTGTAAGAACTTAATCACTTCAGTTATGTTGCAATCATAAAAGGCAAGATCATTTTTATCAAAGATAATGGGACCATTGTCTCCCATGTTTCTAAAAAATTTAGCACTTTTACCAGGAACATTTTTAGCAGTTTCAAGCAATTTTGCATTTTTAATAGCAGAAGTGGGAGTATTTCCAACACGAATTACTTTACCATTTATAGTAGAAGGTTTACTAGCATGAGAAGCTTCAGTTTTACTAGTGGTGGTAATGGTGCAAACATTAGCTATATTATTCTTTCTAGCTATTTCATCTTCTCTTTGCCATCTAGCATGCAGATCAGCTAACATCCTAACATTATCATCAATTCGAATTTGGATAGCATTTAGAGTTTTTATTTCTTTAATATCATGAGGCATAACCTTTAGTTTGAGAAAATCTACATCAAGAGCAAGGCTATCAACTTTAGAAGCAAAAACATCAATTTTGCCAAACTTTTCCTCAACATATTTATTGAAAGCAGTCTGTGTACTAATAAAGTTCTTAAGCATGTTCTCAAGATCAGAGGGTACAATTTTGTTATTGTTCTAGGAGTTACCATAATCATTACTATTATTAGGAGGATATGGCCTATAATTGTTGCTACCAAAATTATTCGTATAAGCATTGGTGTTGAAATTATTATATTTAATGAAGTTCACATCAACATGCTCTTCCTGAGCAACCAAAGAGGATAAAGGAACATTATTTGGATCAATAAGAGCATGGCCATTAACAAGCATAGACATAATAGTATCAGGTCTATCACTCAAAGAGGAGGTTTCTTCAACATAATTTACCTTCTTACCAGTTGTAGCCCTCTCAGTGTGTTATTCAGAATAATTTACCATCATATTATCAAGAAGCTTTGTTGCCGCCCCCATGGTCATCGACATAAAGGTTCCTCCAGCAGCTAAATCTAGAAGGTTTCTTGAAGAAAAATTCAGATCTACATAAAAGGTTTGGATGATCATCCGAGTAGTCAGTCCATGAGAAGCTTTAGCAACTTGATCATTATCAAGTTGCTTAAAATTCATAATGCTACTTCTCAAAGATATAATCTTAGTAGGAGGATAATATTTTCCAATGAATGCATGTTTACACTTAGTCCAAGAGTCAATACTATTTCTAGGCAAAGATAACAACCATTCTTTAACTCTTCCTCTCAAAGAGAAAGGAAACAATTTCAGTTTAATAATATCTCCCTCTACATCTTTTTATTTTTGCATCTCACATAGTTCAACAAAATTATTAAGATGGGCAGCAACATCATCGGTACTAACACCAGAAAAAATTGCTCTCTCATAACAAGGTTTAACAGGGCAGGCTTTATCTCATAAAAATTAGCATTAGGAGCAGGTGGAGCAATAGGTGTGTTAATGAAATCATTGTTTTTGGTGCTAGTAAAGTCACACAACTTAGTGTTCTCAGGGGTAGTCATTTTAACAAGACTAAAAACAGGATTAAAACTATAGCTAGAATAAGAACTATTTTTTGTGTTTTTGATAAAGAGAAGCAAACAAGACAAAATAAAATAAACTAAGCAAAACAAAAACAAAGTAAAGATATTGGAAGTGAGAGACTCCCCTTGCAGAAATTATCTTCCTCCCTGCTAACGGCGCCAGAAAATAGCCTTGATGGTGCAAATCTTGCACTCGTTGGGAGACCCCAAGAGGAAGGTATGATGAGCACAACAGCAGTTTTCCCTCAGAAAGAAACCAAGGTTTAATCGACCAGTAGGAGGAAGGACCAAAGGCGTAACTTTAGAAGGTTGATACAGCTGAGATGGCAGGGTGCACTACCAGTTCAGCAGCAACATGGAACCTACACAACACAACCAATTCACTTTGCCCCAACAAAGCAGTGAGGTTGTCAATCTTGCCGGTTTTGCTCATAACAAAGAGGTTAAATGTATGGTGTGGAGAACAGTATGAGAACAGTATGAGAACAGTATGAAAAGAGTAGCAGTAGTGTGAAAACAGTGGAAGTAGTGTGAAAAGCAGTGGAAGAAGTGTGTGTATTATCAGAATGAGAAAATGGACCGGGGTCCACAGTTCACTAGAGGTGTCTCTCCATAAAAGATAAATAACATGTGTGGTGAAAAAATTACAGCTGGACAATTGATAGAAATGAAGGCTACACCGTAGTGCATATGCAAGACATAAATATTACTATATGATTCATGCGGCCATTACAACAAGATACATAGACCGTCATCCAACTGCATCTATGACTAATAATCCACCCTCTTAATATCATCCGAACAAACATTGGGTATTAAGTTGCAAGCAACAGATTATCGCAGTAAGCAAAGTGTGTAATGTAAACAATGTAAACTAAGTAAACACCGTTGTTTTCTCCCTAATGGCAACAACACATCCTCCATCCGTCACGTTTCTATCACTCGAGCACACATGCAAAGGAGCATGAACCCGCTATCGAGCATAAATACTCCCTCTTGGAGTTACTAGCATCTACTTGGACAGAGCATCTACTAATAACGGAGAGCATGCTAGATCATAAATAACATATCCATGAAGATAACATGATAGATTGATAATCATAAGACATATCATTCAACATTCATCGGATCCCAGCAAACATAACATGTAGAATTACATAAACATGATCTCGATCATGTAGGGCAGCTCACAAGATCTAAACATGAGGTACAAAGTGGAGAACACAAGCATCTAGCTACTGCTATGGACCCGTAGTCCAGTGATGAACTGCTTACGCATCACTTTGAGGAGGGCATGGTGGTGTAGACCCCTCCGGTGATGAATTCCCCTCCCGGCGGGGTGCCGGGGAGAGCTCCAGAACCCTCCCGATCTCGGGATGACGATGACAGCGGCCTCGGGTGTTTCTCGGGACGAAGTGGTATATTTTTAGGGTTGACGTATTGAGGGGAATAAATAGGCAAAAGGGCGATGGCGGTGGACACCCGAGGGGCCCACACCACCCCCAGGCACGGCCAGGGGGCGCCACCCTATGGTGTGGCCCCTGTGGCCCCCTCCGAGCCTCTTCGGGACTCCGTGGAACCTTCGGGAATTCTAAGACTTTCGGGCTTTGAATCTTCCAATTTCGAGAATATTTCTAGAACAACTTTTCTGAAACTAAAAACAACACAAAATAGGGAACTGTCTCTGTGGCATCTTGTAAATAGGTTAGCCCGGAAAATCGATAAAAATGACATAAAGTGTATAGCAAGCATGTAGGAAACAATATGAAAACAACATGGAACATCAGAAATTAAGGATACGTTTATGACGCATCAAACCTCTAATGATGTTAAAATGCTTGTTAAACATTTTCATATGGTTCAAACTCAAATTGACCAACTCACTAAAGTGCAAAAAGATATGCTAGCTACTTCTTCTAGAGAAAAACATGTATGTGAAATAATTACTAGAAGTGGTGTTTCTACTCAGGACCCCTTGTATCCTGAAGGACATCCTAAAAGAACTGAACAAGATTCTCGGCAACCTAAAAACAATAGTTCTCCTTCTAAGCAAAAGAAGAAGAGACATAAACCGTTGTAGAATCTCCTGAACCTGCTAAAGATCCTAATAGTATATCTATTTATGATGCTGAAACTGAAAGTGGTAACGATAAAAGTGATGCTTCTGATAAAGAAGAAACTATAGATGAACCTAAAAGAAAACTAAAACTGTGAAGTATACTAAGGAGGATTTCATTGCTAATAAACATGGTAATGAAAGAGATCCTTGGGTACAAAAAGAAATGCATTTTCCTAATAAGAAACACAAATCAAAGGAAGAAGAACATTATAACAAGTTTTTTGAGTGGATGAAACCTCAGTTTTCGCAAATTCCTTTGACTGATGCTTTTAAGTTGCCTCCTTATTCTAAATATATGAAAGTATTGTCTCTAACAAAGAGAACATTCCTAATGAGTAAATTCCACTTTTCTTGCCAATTACTCTTTCAATGGCAAGGTTCCAAAGAAGCTTGGAGATCCTGGTATTCCTACTATTCCTTGTTCTATGAAAAATAATTATGTTAGAACTGCTTTATGTGACTTGGGAGCTGGAGTTAGTGTTATGCCTTTTTCTCTCTATAAGAGACTCTCTCTTGAAAATTTGATACACACTGATATATCTTTTCAAATGGCTAATAAATCTACTTCTATTCCTTTTGGTATATGTGAGAATGTTCCTGTTCAAGTTGCTACTAGTTGTTTTATATTAAATGACTTTGTTGTGTTGGAAATGCCTGAAGATGATAATATGTCCATTATTCTTGGGAGACCTTTTCTTAACACTGCATGGGATGTTATTGATTGCAATCAAGGAAAAGTAACTTTTAATGTTAATGATAAATAACATACTGTTTATTCTCCCAAGAAGATTGATAGAAGATATGGTTTAAATTCAATTGAAAATATTGAGACCATCAAGATTGGAGAATTTTATTTTCCCATTCCAATGCCACCAAAAGAATATGAAATTATTATGATCGGGACTATGTCTATCAAGGTTGAGGTAACATAATTATTTAGTGATATGCAAAGTTTTGCTTCATATAAAAATTGTTCTAGTAACAATACTTGATCACCCTTGTTAACAAAATGATTTTGAATGAAGAGGACAATGTTTTCACCTACCCCATTAAGTTTTCACCATGTTTACTTCTGTTATCACCTTGCTACTTTAGTACAATCATGTTTTCCATCATCCATAGTCATGTTTTCCTCATGTTTTCACCCTGATTACTGTGGTTATGCATGTTTTCACCATCCATATTTTTGTTTTCACCACTTCCACCTTTGTTTTCTTTGGTTATTTGCCTTTTGGAGTGTCTTAGAACCTATGTAGTTCTGGTTTTGGTTTTGTTTTCCACCTTTCAACATTTGTTTTTCTGGGTTTTAATTAATTATTAATTTCTGAAAATACCTCAATAATAATGTTTCTTGAAAAAATCCTGAAAAATAATAATAATTTTTTACGTCAAAAATGAGGCAGAGAGCCACCTGGGAGACCCCAGGGGGACCCACCAGTCAGGCACACCATAGGGGGGCGTGGCCTTCCCTTGGTGGCGCCAACACATGGCGTGGGGCCCCTGGCCCTCCACTAACTCTCTCCCTTGCCAAAGATTCCTCCCTCACCCCACAAACTCAAAACATTTCCTGAAACCCGTGTTCTTGCTGTTCTTCCTCGGGATTTTTCGATCTCTTTGCTCAGCCCACCATTGTTGCTGAAATTTGGTGCATTTGCTCTCCGATATGTGACTCCTCCGATTATACAAGTAAAATTTTGTTTTGTGGAGTATTTCTTGATTATTTTGGTACTGTAGGTGACAGCTAATGTGAGTTTGCATGCTCGATTTAAGTGGAAAATAATATAGTTTTGATGCATGTTTAGCTCTCCTATAAGTCTCTATGGTAGTTTCCACCTTGTAGTTGCTTGAAATCAATTTTTGTGACGATTGTTAAAACTTTCAGAGATGAAGCACAATGTACATCAACTAAACCAGCATGAGTTGGAGTTGCATGAGGTCATGAATGTGCACCGTGAAGAAAGAGTGTTTCCATCGATCTATCCAAGCCAGGAATTCATGTGTGTTACGGGAATTCTGCAGGATTTCTATACTATTGTGCATAATGCAGGATTGGACCGCTTAATTAAGGATGAACCTACCCAACATGTTAAACTAAATATGTCTGTGGTGCAGGACTTTCTCTTTAGATGGTCTTTGACTAACCCTATGGTCCATTACAAAATTTATAATAAAGCCGTAGACTTGCCTTTCAATGATTTTTGTGCAGCTATCAAGGTACCAATGTGAGAAAATAAGAGGGCATCCTAAATCACTACTAGATTTATATGAGGAGATTTTCCAAGGCAGAAGCTTCACGGGGGAGAGTGGTAAAATACGAGAAATTCAACTCCCTAGCATTCGATACTTTGCTTATTTTATTTCTAAATGTGTGTTAGCTAGAAAAACTGCCAACAAGCAATCTGTTTATGATCTGGCTTTTATCTCAGCTTCCTTAAGACGCGATAGGTCTTATAACTTTGGTGCTTTAATTGCTTACCGTATCTCACTTAACCGTGAGAAGGGTGGAATTTGTGGAGGTCTTATTGCCTCACGCTTGCTAGCTTTGCATGGTGTGGAGCCACACCCTCTAGACCTGCAGTTTGCTTTAGAGAGGCTGGACCTTGTTTCCATGATTCAACATAAGTTTCTCTCTACCCATGCTCACCTGAACAATTTATCTTACGGAATAACTTTCTGCAAACAATCCGGGTGGAGAGTGACTAAAAATGATAAAGTAGTACTTTTTCCTGCACCTCTTTTGTTTAATATTAATGACATGCCAGGATGGATGCTTTCTGAGAGTGAGTTGGACGCATACATTGAGCACGACCCGCATCATGGGGAGGATGCCGTAGAGGGGGACGATAGTGATTTCGTCCAGCCCTTCGACACTGCGGGGATCCATACCAGCACTCCGGTTATGACTATGCGCCTGCTGCTTCATCTTCTTCTTGGGCGCCCGAGTACGACCATGCGAGGGACGACCCACCATAGTGGGGATACTTCCCGCACCGTGATTGATCTCCACTTAGGCCAAAAGCGTAAGCTTGGGGGGAGGTATACCGACATCACACTCATCTATGTATCATGTTTCTGTCGGTTTTTTGTATATCTATGTTTTCGTTTCTTTCGTTTGTTTTCGTTTTCGCTCTTTTGTTTCTTTTTATTTCTATCATTTTTTTCTTGCTTGCCAAAACACAAAACGACCAAAAATATTTTTGTTGTTTCTCTTTATGTGCTTCTTTGGTTTCTTTTGTTGGTTTGCTTTACCTTCTCGTTTCGGTTTAATATTCAAAAATCCAAAAATATTTTGCTTTGTTTGTTTGTTTTCTTTTGTTCTTGTTTTAATTAGAAAACCCAAAAATATTTGTTGGTCTGCTTTGGTTTTGTAAAGTTTGTTGTAGAGTTCACCGGACTTCCGTGTCTCCATTGGAGCTTGGTTATCATTCTATATCATTCAATCCACAAGTGAAGAGCAATAATGACGATTTACGACAATCCAAGTTGTGGTGAGAGGCTGGTATGAACTCTATTTGTTTTATTTTTGTACATATACTCATCTATGTGAACATGCTTAGTTTGTTCATGTAAGATGTATGTTATTTAATTGATTCTTAGTAGTTCGTGCTCTCATGTGTTTAGTTCCAACTTATTAATATAAGATAGCATGTCATATGAATGTTTGCTCGGATTGTTTTATTCATAGAAGGGTATGACATTGTGGTATCCCCCTCCAATTGTTTCGCTTGAATCGACTTGGCACATGCTCACGCATGCATATGAATGAAAACAAAACGTCAATTAAGCCTCGATGATTTATTTTGCCTCAGTTTTATGCCCCCTGTTAATTTTGTTTTATCGCAAGCATGATTATGAAAGTTGTTACTCTCTTGATTGTCGCTCCCCGTCTATTGCTAGCCTTCACCTGTACTAAGTATGAGCTCTAATTGTGCATCAAACTCTCAAAAAACAAAGTTTGCCAAGTAAATTTCTCATGTGCTACCTTTAAAACCTTCGAAAAATTATTCCTGTTTTGTGCCCCTATTTTAGCTCATGAGGACGTAAATAGAGAATCTTTATCTCACTTGTTGATTGGATTTCACACCCTGGACTAGTGGCTTCATCCGCTTATCCAAATGATAGAAGAGTCGGCAGCAGGGTGGCCAGCCCCAAATTAATACAACAAATTCTCTTCACTATTTTTGCCCCTGATTTATTAGTCAAAGCATAATTGTGTAAACAAAAGAGAAAGAGGGATGGCCTTCTACCCAGATGCGTCCTTCTATGGGATCCGCTCTTGTGAAGTCTAGTTGGCTTGTGACGTACTGTATTGTCTGTTTACCATTCGTGGACATAAGCATACACCTCTCTAAAAAATGTTTTCAATACCTCTCTTTAATAAAATAAAAAGCTCTAGCACATGAGTTAATCCCTCCTTCCCTTTTGTGAAGGGCCTTTCTTTTATTTTTATGTTGAGTCTTCACCTTCTGTAGCGCCCTCACATTTAATAATGTAAGAACTGATGTGTTAAGTGCTAGTCCCTGGATCAATGCTAGCACCACAGAATAAAAGGTAAAGTATCATTGCAGAAGTATCAACATTATTACAAAAGATCTAAAACAGCCAAGTATAGCTTTATTACAAAGTGCATAGTCTTGAAAGACTAGCAAAACTAAGAGTTCTAAACAGCAGAAATAAAGGTAGCAATGAGCCTCCATCTTCAATCATGCGCCACAGGCATTACATGTTGGGTGTAGACTCGAGTCCAAGCACTTTATCAAACTTCATCATCAGAACTCCCTGCACGTTGGAATATGCAGCCCCCGAAGGAGGCCAGTACAAACAATGTACTGGCAAATGACACTATGGTGGATATAAATTGGCAAGTCTAAACTACATGCATATCTGGCTTCGTGGAGTTTAGGCTATTTTGCAAAAAGCAAGATTTTCCCTAACACTTTTGAAAAAGAGTTTTCTTTTCAAAGATTGGCACCATGGGACACACCCATGAGCACCACAACTAATATTTCCTTAGAAATTTTTTACTTCTTTAAAACGGTGTTGAGATTCTTCTGTCCATTCTTGTCCAGCTGCTCGAAGTCGTCCATTACCGAGGACACAGCTATGATCATAGTTTCTAACTCTGCAGAGGTTGTGCACTTTCACCCTTTGTCTTCAATTAGCCCAAACATCCTATACACACGGAGTGCATCATGGAAAGGAGATAATTGAGACGAGATCTTTCAGAAGCAAGAATTCAACCCAGACAGCAAGACACGTTCCACCTACAATTATGCTACATCTTCATGTCAAGCATGGGTTGAACTCTCACAACTTAGTTGATCAAGACAGAGCCCATATGTCAAAGGGTTGCACGGGAAGCTACTAAACATAGAGGACTTGGTAATCTCTTTGTTTGCTAGGTGGCATTCCTCAAGTGAACTCCCCTCAGGGAGACACTCAACTCCCATCAACCAACAACCAAATCCACCCAGGTGATTCATTGAAGTTTATACTTAGAATTTTTTCCACAACATTAAGAAAACAAATGTGTAGCAAGGCTAAGCATATACTAAGTACAAAGTCTCCAAAATAACAAATCTAAAGGATTGCTACACACTACTTGGGTTTTTCATAGCATAATAATAACTTAGTAAAATTCCCTATCATGCATACTACTCAAAAACACTAGTAATGCATAGTAAAAATATGGGAGGTTTGATGGTGTGTCACTTGCCTTGGAAATAGGAGGAACAATCACAACAAGTATAACAGCAACAAGAGTAGACTTGCTCCTCTTCACAATCTAATACAAGCAAAACAAGCCACACATACATATACAAAACAAACATAACATAGAAAACAAAATAACAAAACAAAAACATGTATGCATGTCATGCAATGATCAAATTAATGCAAAAAATTTACTACAAGCAAGAATTACTAACCATGATGTCATCTGATGTTAATAACATGGTTATAATGCATGCACAATAAATTTATTATCAAATTTTAATTATTAACATTACTAGGGTTTTAATATAGACTAATATGAAGATTAATAGAGTTTCTGTTACAAAGTTGCATAAATAATTTTTACTATGTTTGTACTGGATAGAGGATATCAAAACAAAACTATAGAAATTGATTTTACCCACAAAAGATTTATAGAATTAAAGTTATGCCCAAAATAGTGATTAATGGAGATATACAAATAACATGTGAGTGCGTGTTTCAACATTGAAAATTCAATAGCCTAGATCAATCTACACATTGTGCTGATTTCAAAAAGTCCAAAATCATTTAATTTGTAAATATAGAACTCGAGTTATGAATTTTTGAAGTTTTGATTCAAATCTGTTATTTTTTGTTTTTATTAAAAACGTGATCGATCTGGGGCGAGCTCAACGGAGCGCTATGATTGGCTGGTACCGCTTCGACGCGGATCGTGCTCTGTGGCCATTAGATCTAAAGGGGATCGGGTGGCCAGGATCCACCGTACCGCTTCGCTGCCTTGCTTCTGTCCTGGCCGTTGGATCGAAATCGGACAACGGCTGTTCTTCCTCCTCCGGTGAGCGGCACTCGTCAACGGAATCCTTGCCGGAATCGCGGGCGCGCGGTGGAAGACGAGAGCACGGGCATGGCGACGCTAATCTACGGTACCAAGGACCTCAAGAAGCATACCTAGAGGTGCAGGGAGACGAGACAAGCTCGATGGCGCGGTGGAAGACAATGGCGTGGTCCTCTTCCCCGGGGATTCCTCGTTATAGATGCTCGGGGCGGCGGGACGACACGGACATGGACGACGGCGTTGTTCTGCTGCGCAAAAGGAATCCAAACCATGTCAGGGAGGATCGCGACATTGAGAGGAAGCGAGGGGGCCAGAGAGGAGGGATGAGGTCGACGATTTTCACCGTGGAGGTGGCGGACGGACGACGGTGACCGGGATCTCGTCGGGGACGATTCCGAGTGGGATTAGAGTTAGGGTTTGCAGGAGGGGCGTGCGGGAACAACAAGGGGGGTTTTATGGGGGAGCCTTGCGCGAGTGGGCAGAAGAGGCGGTGGTGGTGTCGGCGTTCATCGCGCGCACGGACATCGATGTTCGTCTAGGGCACGGCGAGGGTGATGTCATCATGATGTGAGGGTTGCGTCACGCGCGGGGCCGGGCTGGTAGAGAGAGGGGGCGCGGGGAGATAACGGGCTAGTCTACTGGACTGGGGTTTTGGGCCGGCCCGTTCTTCCGCTTCGCTGAGCACGCAAGAGAGAGGGAAGGGATATAGAGTGGGCTGGGCTCTGAGGGAGAGAGGGAAGTGGGCTGCTGCGCTGGATCTTTTTTCCTTTTCCTTTTCTCTTTTCTGTTTTTAAATAAATCGATTGAAAAATCAAGTCAAAACCCCACCAAAACAATTCATAAAAATACATAAAAATATGTTTTGAAAAGCTTAGGAAACAAGGAACCTTTTGGTACTATTCTTTCCCAAAAATAAAATACTTTATTTTGGAAAAAAAATATTTAAATCCAAAAAGTGGTTTAATAGGGTAATATCACCTAAAATTTTGTGTCTAGCCATTTAAAAGCAAATTTTTATGCAATCAAAATGCACGGATGCTATGATTGACATGAATGCATGAAGGTTTTAAAATTTTCAAAATCCTGGGATGTTACACCTTCTCACTTTATGCACTTTGTTGAGAGTATAGCTGTCATTCTTAGTGTAATGTGCTTGTCCCAAAACACGGTTGATTGTGGTATAACTTTGATGCTTGTATCTTTGATGTCTTTATTTCTAGTCTTCATTTGAACTTCAGAGGTGCCCTATCATTTATGTTTTGCTCCATTATTAAGGGCAAGAGAGTACACTTTATCATACCCTATTATGAGCATTGCAATCCTGTAGATTGATATACTTCATGTTGTTTATTATTAGTTTGTTGGCATCTCTTCATGGTTTGCATAACTGCTAGGTGACTTTTATCTTGCATACATCTTATTATGAATTGCCTCAGCACTTGATCATATAGTGAGTATATTTACATCATATAAAACAAATGTGTTTGTAAAAGTATTTTATCACACTCAGTTGTGACTGAATTGCTTGAGGACAAGCAATAAGCTAAGCTTGGGGGAGTTGATACGTCCAAAACGTATCTCCTTTTCCGGACACTTTTCTTATTGTCTACCTCTAAACTTGTGAGTTTTGGATACCACTAACACGGACTAACACTATTTTCAGCAGAATTACCTTGGTGTCTAGTTTTTGTGCAGAAAAATCAACTTTCGAGAAATTGCCCGAAAAGACCCCATTGAGCTTATATCACCAGAAGACCCCGGGAGCCAGAAGGACACTTGGAGGGGGGCCAGGAGTGGCCCAGACCACCCCTGGGCACGCCCCCTAGGCCGCGCCGCCTGGTGGTATGGGGGCCACCTCCACCCCCTCGGGCTCCCCTTTCGACTACATATGCCCCGAAAACCTAAAACACAAGGGGTTCGTCAGATTCACAGAAACACAACAGAGCGCCGCCCCCACCTTGAAACTCAATTCAGGGATCAGAAGTTCCTATTCTGGTGCCCTGCCGGGACGGGGATTCGAAGGAAATCATGGACACCTGCCACCTCTTCTCCATCAACCATCCATGATTCCCCCGTCCATGTGTGAGTAAACACCGCTGTAGGCTGAGAGGGATGGAGGGATTGGATGAGATCGATCATGTAACAATGCCAAATTGTTAGGGCATAGTGCCTAGTATCTATTGTTAGTGTTTTCTACCGTTGTTGAAACTTGTTATGCTTAATGCTTGTCACTAGGGCCCGAGTGCCATTATCTCAGATCTGTACTTGTTATTGTTTCACGAGTATAATTATGTTTCTTGATCATATCTGCAAGTTGTTTACACATGTCATTGCCCGAAACCCGAGGCCCCAAAGTGATAGATATTGGGACAACCGGGGGGATGGTTTTGATTTGAGGATCACGTGTGTTCATGGAGTGTTAATGCTTTGCTCCGGTGCTTTATTAAAAGGAGCATCTTAATTACCAGTAGTTTCCCTTGAGGCCCCGCTGCAACGGGCTGGTAGGACAAAAGATGTTGTGCAAGTTTCTCATTGCGAGCACGTATGAGTATATTGGAACGCATGCCTATGGCTTTCCTAGAACTTGGATGCTTTATTATTATTATTATTATTATTATTATTATTTGCAATGCCCATGTTTATATTGTTACATGACCTTTGTTATCCATGCAACGCCCGTTCATCCATTCCCTCTATGCCTACGGTACTCCCATCCTACTGTTTTCCGCGATTGCTACTGATGTTTCTATTTTATTCCTCCTATTATTTTACTATTACTACTGCTATAAAACGGTTACCACTGATAAATTGTTGCGAGAAAGTCTACTTTCAGGTGCAGCTGAATTGACAACTCAGTTGTTAAGGCTTATAAATATTCTTTGGCTCCCTTTGTGTCGAATCAATAATTTTGGGTTTTTACTTCCCTCGAAGACTGTTGCGATCCCCTATACTTTTGGGTCATCAGTCACATACAAAATATGGAAGATAAGAAAGAATTCTTACATAAGCCTCTTTTGCTTCAGTAGTCTTCACACCATCTTTGTTACTGTGGCTAATTCTATAAAATTCAATTGCAGAGGTTTCCTGTTCCTGGTTCTGAGCCTTCTGTTCAAATAAATGTGTAATGAATAATATTATTGTAATTCCACGAAACATTACAATTCGAAATTGCATTGTGCTATTTTGTATACTTACAACATGTTCAAAATGTGAAATATAGCATCGAGGGCCAGTGGTATGGTTCCACTTAACGGCTTCTCTGTTTGTTACATTCTTTGCACACATTGCCTATGTTTAGTAGCTTTAATCACTAATGCTTATAGTACATATTTGTGAATTCAGTAACTGTAGGTGAAAGTAGTATGAAGAATGTACTTGGTAGTGGTCATCAAACCATATGTTCACCAGTTCTTTCGAACTGTTTTGTTCTACATTATGTGGCCTGAACAAGTATGCTTGCTCAGGTGCAAGATTTTTCACCTTGGGCTAGTAGTGCTTTTTAATCCTATACCTGAATGGCCGAATAGTACTCTGTATCATATCAGTGCACACTGAATTTGGCCAATTCGGTTTCTCTATCCATTTCAAACTTTTCCTAAAAAAGGGATGCATTACTTATTGCGCTAGGTGCGTAAATGTAGCAACAACCAGAAATTAGTACAGTAATAACATGAAGAGTGTGGACTCATTGATAGTGATTTCAGAGCACGAGGAATCACATGGCTTAGACTTTCATATTTTTTGTATTGTGTTCAGTGTGTTGCCAAAGGCATCATGTTGCGGATGTGAATGCTAACCTCACAGCTAAGTTTAGCTGACTGGGTAGGATTTTTTGGTCTCCTCATGCCTTCAGTGAAGTCAATTTGCATTCTATTACCAACATTTCTTTTGGTGTACTCATGTAGTCCATGCCCCATAGTAGTCCCGCATCCACCTCTCTTTCGCTTAGTAGCGAGGGAGTTGCTGACTGCGTCTACAATATGAGAGATGGCATGATTAAAATAATTTCAATTTGCTAAACAATGAAGCTATAAACACATTAAAGTACACTAGTAAATACCTTAGCATGCAAACTTCTCAATTTCATTGCCATCAGGTGAGTTGATGTCTTTAGATGTCAGAATCTGCGTATGTGAGTTTTGTTCTTCAGAGTTGTCACCTGATGCGCTAGGCTTATCAGATTTCCCTGCTTGAGGCTCAGTTGCTACTTTTCGAACTTGTTGAAATGTTTGAAGGTGGTACAACTAGCTTCAAACGCCTCTTCTGTGCTCCGATTACTGGATCGTTAGTGGCCTGCATGGTTAATAGATCAATGAATTAGTATGAATCACTTAGCATGTGTTTTTACAAGGTGATTAATTCTATTGAATATTGTATGACCTTGCACTGTGCCATTTTAGCATCAATATCTTCTTGAGCATTCTCGATTTCTTCAGCAGTTGGTTCATATGCAGGGTTAACTTCCATATCCTTGTCGTGCAGATGAGTAAAATGTTTGTCTTGTTGTGTACCACACGGTGGCCCACCGTACACAAAGGCATGTGCTACATCCTTGAAAGCATCTGGATTTGAAGGATCAGCATCAAATTTTTCCTGCATTATCTTCTGCACACACATTGTATTTTGTTGCATCACTTGCATCTTTTCCTTCTCAAGTGCCGTTTGTACAGGCTTATTCAGAGCAACTGAAGATGAGTAAACATAAGTACAAATTGGTGCAGTGAGTTCCAGATTGGATTGACAAATGTGACTGAATATATGACAAAGGATATGTAATATTCAGTTTAGTATAGGGGGTACTGATATTGAGTTAAAGGCATGCGCAATATTCAGTTATATTTTCAAGGATGTAGCTAACATACGAGGTTTATTTTCAGAAGAAGGCCTATAATAATAATATTGTTTTATGCATTGTAGATGGCCTAACATACTAGGTTTAGTTTGATTCCATTATAGTTTAATACCATTAGGAAAAATGAAACATGGTGCTCATCAGATCTATGAAACCGTGGCCGACGTGACACTGTCGGATGTGAATGTTTTGCACACGATGCTGGCTCGGTGATCATTGTAACAAGGATATACCAATAGATCTGAAAAATCTCGATATGAATTCATTCATGTAAGTGCTCTTAAAACTACAATGCATTTCATGTGCGAGGTAGGATGCATCAAATTGATATCATGTGCATCGTGCCCTTAGAACTAAGCCAAAAACGGGAACTCTTATGCGTGATCGAGTGATTACCTACGCGTTTTTTTATTAGGCTTCTGCGGTGTACGTTTGGCATCTGGTTTGGCCGCTCGACGGTTGTTCATCATGGCGTCCACCGGTGAGAGAGGCGACTAAGATGCAAATAACGGTCGGAGAAAAGGGTGGATCTGAGAGCGTGGCGTGTTTTTTCGGTGGTAGTTAAGATGGAACATGATTGGGGGGGGGGGGGTGGCACGAACTATATATGGGAGTGCGACAATTTTGATTCGTTATTGGATCGAGGGGGGGAAGGAGGGAACAAAAAGTGGGAAAATTTTTGGAGGGAACTATTTTTCCCGTGGAAAATCTGAGGGACAATTTTAATGCGCCCGAAAATAGAATTAATTGTATACATTTTAAAATATGAAAGTATAACAATTGTTTACGGTAGATTAGGCTGCACACACTGCTCAGATTGAGCTTTAAACTTTTTGTGTGTGATGGAATAGATGGATGGTTACCCCATGCAAGTTGTAGATTTTTGTGGTCATCCTAGGTTGCTGAACAATTGTTTTTAGCCGAAAAGGCCTGAAAATGGCCACGACACATGTTTTTGTACCAAATTTGGATTGAGCACTGGTTCTATGGGGACCCAAACATGCAATGATCTCACTTTTATGCATGAAACAAGAAACACACATTGCTTAGGGCGTTTGCACATGTAAAATGACGAGGTGGCCTTTTGAAATGGCATTTCAAGGGGTTAATTCGACGAAACCACCAAGTAGGAAGGCCAAACTGTTGTCACCATGGTGTTGCCACAAGCATGTGGAAACCAAAAGTTGGTGTATATTTTGTGTGTTACGTAAGGAGTTTTGGTGCAATGAGGTCCCGGTGTGAGTCAAACATACTTGAAGTGGGCATTCCCCTCCCCGAAAACCCCGAAAACCCCGAAAACCCTAGGTAGTCTATGTGCATGTGGCATACACGACTCAAATTGAGCTATAACTTTCTTCGTGTGATGGAATAGCTGATGATTTCCCCATGCAAGTTTCTAGATTTTTGTGGTCATTGATGTCCACGCACGCTTCTATTCTTGTAGACAGTGTTGGGCCTCCAAGTGCAGAGGTTTGTAGAACAACAACAAGTTTCCCTTAAGTGAATTACCCAAGGTTTATCGAACACAGGGAGATAGAGGTCAAAGTTATCTCTCTCAAGAAACCCTGCAATCACGATACAAGAAGTCTCTTGTGTCCCCAACACACCTAATACAATTTTTAGTTGTATAGGTGCACTAGTTCGGCGAAGACAGAGTGAAATACAAGTAATATGGATGATTATAAGTGACAATAGCAATCTGAAATAAAAAGGGCAGCAAGCAAACATGTAACAAAACTAATGTAAACGGTGTTTCAATGCTTAGAAACAAGGCCTAGGGATCCTACTTTCACTAGTGGACACTCTCAACAATGATAAAATAATTGAATGGCATAAATATCTCTCTTCACTATGCTACTTCGAACCACTCTCCGGTTGAATAACAAACACCAATTCATTGCGTAGGGCTGCAAAAAGCACTCCTCAAAGTCGCATTCCCATGTCTAGTTAACCCCACGCTGTCACTATGAGCGCCCTAGCTAGAAGGTACTAGACAAACACCACAATTTCATAGGGTCATCCAACACAAGATATAAATATCATGCTAAACCACACGGTATACACACTGCCACCTTTACACCGTGATCAAAGTGTTTACGGAGATCTCATAACAAAACCACTTGAGTAGCATAACCGATAAAGAGTAACATCTACTTATTCAACTAGATTACAAAGCTCACGATCACATAAAGATCACACCATGGGAGAAAGAGATGAAACACATAGCTACCGGTAGAGCCCTCAACCCCGAGGGAGAACTACTCCCTCCTCATCATAGGAGATAGCAACGGCGATGAAGATGGTGGTGGAGTCGATGGAGATGGCTCCGGGATCACTTCCCCATCCCGGCAGGGTGCCAGAACAGATATTTATGTCCCCCAAAACTTGTCGGCGGTGGCGGTGGAGCTATGGATCTTTTTGGTGGAAGGGCCGATTCCTCTAGGGTTTATGCATCAGGGGGTATATATGGGCGAAAGGGCAATTCCGGGAGGTGGCCAGGGGACCCATACCACCTGGTGGCGCGGCCAGGGGGACCCGCGCCACCCTATGGTGTGGCCATCCTGTGGCCCCCCTCCGGGTCCCTTTGGGACTTCTTGACCCTCTGGGACTTCTAAGACTTTCGGGCTTCAAATTTTCCAATTCCGAGAATATTTCTAGAACAACTTCTCTGAAACTAAAAATAGCAGGAAACAGGGAACTGACTCTATGGCATCTTGTCAATAGGTTAGTCCGGAAAATCGATAAAAATGACATAAAGTGGAAGGAAAAGATGTGGGAAACAATAAAAAAACAACATGGAACATCAGAAATTAAGGATACGTTTATGACGTATCAACATCCCCAAGCTTAGTTCCTACTCGTCGTCTAGTAGGTAAACGACAAAACAAATAATTTCTGAGGTGACATGCACCAACATAAAATTGATCATGATAGTAATGTAAAGCATGTAAACTAGAACCAAATGAATAAAGGTTGTGGTTTATAGTTGATATCAAAGAGTAATGTATAAACCATTAGGAATAACAAAGTAAAACCTTTCAACAAATCAATACTAAAAGCCAATCCACTGTGCAAAGTTTATTAAAGATAATTTAAGCTTCAAGAACAAAAATATAATCATCCAAGGCATCAAACTCTCACAACAACCCCTGCTAGGATCAAGTCAACTGACAACAATATGCACATAAGAAAATCATTCAAATAATTGTGCACTTAAAACAAGCAAGCGTTCTGTATTGGTCCCTAGCACCAGGATGTTATGGCTAAAAGAACATTATGGGGGGGGGGGGGGGTTTGGATGGTCAATGGAAGAAAGTCTCACACAACTGAAAGTGATCATTAGACAAGAGTAAGTCTTATAATCGAAGTTATGCAAGGAGTAGTGATTGCCACACAACAGATGCACATATAGCTATAAGTGTATGAAAGCTCTCTAATGGAACTAGTGGGGGTGCATCCAACTTGTTTGCTCACAAAGACCTAGAGATCTTTTGAGGAGGCTCATCATTGGAATATACAAGCCAAGTTCTATAATGTAAATTCCCCACATAGTTATGTAAGTCATAATATGAAAACTCTCTCCAAACTGAAGTAATGATGCCAACCAAGCACAAGTGTGGAATAAATGATAGTAGTGCTACCCCCTCTCTCTTTATTATCTCTCTTTTGCCCTTTTTCCTTTTTGGATTTTTTTTTATTTATAACCTCACTGGTAGGGGCAACAGTCTATTTTACAATGAATCATCACACTTTTAGTACTCATAACTCAAACTGAAATATCTCTGATGTAAATAAAACTAAATTCTGCTACCAGTGTAGCAGTATGCAAAATAACAATGAAGCATGACAAGTAACATAATGATGATGGATGTTGTATGGCAATATATCTCGGAATGGCTATGGAAATGCCATGGTAGGTAGGTATGGTGGCTGTTTTGAGGAAGATAAATTTTGTCTTACATGTAGAAGAACAAAGTTCTCCCACGGGGTTGTATGTACTAGCGAAGTTTGCACCAACTCTCACTGTGAGAATGAGCAATGCACAGTCCCGAAGAGGCTAGCAAATATGGATGGTGGAAGTGCCAGAAAACCGCAACATAGAACTCACAAGTTCAAAGATTCCAAATAAAATCATGATATCATAAGGCATGATGAAAATCACTCCAAGAGGTTCCGTGGCAGTGAGAAGTCACTGTTGGCTACCCTGACCGTAGCGCGTAACAAAAGCTATCACGATTGCTATCAACAAAGGAAGTCATATACCATTATCCTATCAACTGGTTATTTGAATGTGGCAAAATTTCAAGCTTCTAGACAACCATTAATTGTTTTTACTTTACTCAACTAGCAAGTTTACCATTAAGCATATTAATATCTCAAAACAACAACAAATAATCAGGTGAAACAGTTTAGTGGTATACAATAATATGCAAGCTTTTTTCGTTATACCATCTACGAGATGTAGCATTTTCTACCAAACAATAAAAACTTTCCAAGAGATATAGCAATAAAACAAGAGAGTACTATCACAACTCTACTAAACCTAACAACTCTAAATAAGAGATGCATGAAAACAAGGGCTAAACGCAGTACTAGAAAAAAAGTGAACACTCACAGAACAATAAGAGTGAAAACTAAAGTGTTCTAAGCAATGAAAAGGAGTGTGTGTATCTCCCACACAAGTATGATAGGTTCGAGTGATGTTTATTGCAGAAAGCAAAACTAAAAAGAAAACAAAGGAAATCAAAAGAAAACAAAAGAAAAATAAACAGACGCTCCAAGTAAACTCCATATGATGTGACCGAATAAAAATATAGTTTCACGAGAAGTGACCTGATAGATGGTTGATGAAGAAGGAAAGGCATCCCCGAGATTTGATGCTTGAGTCTTCTAAAAATATGCTTGGATGAACCACGGGGGCTTCCCCAAGCTTTGACTTTGCACTCCTCTTGATCACATATATCACCTGTTCTCTTGACCCTTGAAAACTTCGTTCACACCACACTCAAAGAGTAATTCGCATTAGAGGGTTAGTGAAACAATAAAAAATCCATGGGTTATGTATGGCACAAGTGCTATTTATACTTCTAAACATAAGCTACAACCACTGATGTTTCGTGAAGCAAAGAAATCCACTTGACATCGCAAAAGAGCAAATGTAAGAACAGTCTGTAAAGACGAATTTTTTTGAGGCACTTACATCGCTCAAATTGAAAAACTTAAAGAACTAAAAAGTTGCGGAATAGCCGAGAAATAAGCACAAGAAATTTCAGGTCATTTCGATTTTTATGTGAATTATACGGTTTTTTACGGTGGACAGCAGAAATATGTTTCCTGCGCAGAAATCCGAAAACCAACTCCAACTCTCGTCAGAAACTTTACTTGGAACAACTAAAACATGAAAAGAAAGCTACAAAGAAGTTGCTACAGAAGTATACAACCCCTTGACTCAAAGAAAACAGATAAAAACAAAGCAAAAACAAAACCATGGGTTATCTCCCAAGAAGTGCTTTTCTTTAAACCTTTTAGCTAGGCATGATAATTTCTGAAGATGCTCACATGAGAAATATTAATTGAAGTAAATGAGAGCATGAAAAAGAAAATGTAAAACAAATTTAAGTCTAACCCACTTCCTATGAAAAAGAATCTTGTAGAAAAACAAGTCAATAAAGCACAAAGTGGCTAGCATAGGAAAACAAAATAAGTTCAACTTCAAAATTTTCAACATAAAGAGGGGAAACTTGATATTCTTGAGATGCATAAAATTATGTTTCCCTTTCTTATAATAACTTTCAGTAGCATCATGAATGAAATTAACAATATTACTATCACAAGAAACATTCTAATCATGAGCCACATGCATAAAAGAATTAATACTCTCCACATAAGCATAGTCATTCTTATTAATAGCCACTACTAGAGAAAAGATTATTGGAGGCTCGTTTTTTTGTTATTCGAGGCGCATATGGAATGAGCCTCGAACGCCAAGCCTCGCATATTTTGGCTTATTGGAGGCGCATTTTGAAATGCGCCTCCTATACCTGCATATAGGAGGCGCATTTGAAATGCGCCTCCTATATATTCAAGTATACAAGGCGCATTCCAGTATGCGCCTCCTATAAGTTATAGAAGGCGCATTTAATAATGAGCCTCCTATAAGTTATAGGAGGCGCATTCCAGAATGCGCCTCGTATAAGTTATAGGAGGCTCATTTCAGAATGCGCCTCCTATAAGTTATAGGAGGCTCACTATTAAATGCGCCTTCTATAAGTTATAGGAGGCACATTCTGGAATGCGCCTCCTATAACTTATAGGAGGCGCATTTAATATGCGCCTTGTATAACATTTTCGAATTTTAAAATTTGCAGAATTACTGCGCGTTCCAGAATACATATATACAGGTATATAGATACACAAATACAGTACAACAGTCCAGAATTTCCAGAAAGTAGCATCACCATGAATACCATCAACTTGAATCAAATCACGGCATACATATACGCAAGTTCATTTATACGAAGTACATCACACAACACAAGTGTTTGCGTCTCGGATCGAGTACAAGTTCACAATCACGTTACAACTGCGACGAGGGATCGAGCTCTAGCTAGCTTAGGTGAGAGTAAAGCACATAGACTACGATGGATAGCAATGAGGCGATGATGATCACGATGAAGTTGCTCCACTTCTTTCTTCCGTGCCTCCACTTCTCTTCTCTTCACTAGCACGACGACCGGCAGAAGCACGACGACCGGCAGAAGCGCGACGAGGCGACCCACACCTGGGCTAATGCGCCCAGCGGCCAAGCCCTCACGCCCTGCCCTCACGCCGCCGTGGTCTGTCGGGGAGGGAGATCGAGCGCGGCCGCGCGTGGTCCGTCGTCTGTGAAGTGGGCGTGGGAGAGATGGAATCCGGGAATGGGGATAGGGTAAAGTGTACCGCGCGTGTGTAATTTGGTGAAGACTACGCGAGACGCATATGGCGAAACTGCGCCTCCTAGACAGTACGCGAGGCGCATTTTAGAGTGCGCCTGGTATAACTAGCCTTCGCCTTCGCTGCCACCCAGGTCCACACAAAATATAGGAGGCGCATATATAGATGCGTCTCCTATACATTATGCGAGGCGCATTTCTAAGATGCGCCTCGTATACATTATGCGAGGCGCATTTGGAAGATGTGCCTCCTATATATTATGCGAGGCGCATTTTGAAGATGCGCCTCCTATATGTTATGCGAGGCGCATATTTGTGGAATGCGCCTCCTATATACTCCAACTATAGGAGGCGCATCTGTGAGATGCGCCTCGACTTCGCTGACTCAGAAGCCACCCGGGCCCACACAAAATATAGGAGGCGCATATTATAGAAGTGCGCCTCCTATAATTACATTATTGGAGGCGCATATTGACAGATGCGCCTCGCATAACCAGGGTCCAGGAGGCTGTGGTCCCTACATGAAGTATGCGAGGCGCATATGTTTGGAATGCGCCTCCTATATATGCATTATAGGAGGCACATCTTGGAAATGCGCCTCGCATAATATATAGGAGGCGCATTTTGCCAATATGTGCCTCGAGCCCTCATTTTCTCCTCTAGGCTTTTCTCTAGTAGTGAGCAGTGGGAGCAAATTCAACAAAATAGCTATCATTATTATTATCATAACCATAATCATCAAATATAGGAGGAATATTGCAACCATAATTAATTTTCTCCTCAATAGTAGGTGGATTGAAAATATTATATTTATCATTGTAATCATCATAAAGAACTCCAACATGATAGACAAGTTATATATTAGGGAGATGGTTTTGGGCAATCCCTCCATAACTATGACAAGTTTCATAAGGATAATTTTAATCATAGCCTATGTTATAGCATCCGTTATAATAGTTATCAAATACTGGAGTCATAGTATCATCATAAGAAATATCATCATTTTTACTAGAAAGATATGTATCAAGCATATAATCATCAGTAGCGAAAGGATTTTCAAACACATCATCCACAAGCTCAGAGCTTCTTATATCATCATTGGAAGGAACATGGATGGTACTAATAGTACACCAATTATCATCATTTTCAGAATTGGTACCAAAGATATTTTCAATATCAAAATTAGTGTGTTTCTCCCAATCATAATCACTTTCATAAATAACAGGCATAGGAAAATCATCGAGTTCAGACTCATAAAAAACTATAATGGGAGCAACATGCTTAGGGGGAGATACTGTTACCTCTCTCCTTTTACTCCTCCTCTTCTTCTTCTTCTTCTTCTTCTTCTTCTTCTTCTTACTCTCTATAGGAGGGAGAGGGTTGAAAGGAAGCTTCTCCACATACCCTAGTTTATTCTCAGAAACAATAGAAAGAACTTTTGGAGGATTCCTCCTCTTCATTAATAAGATGAAAACAAATATTAGCCCTTTCATATTTTGGTAAATTCTCCTCTTTTATAATATTTTGTATGTAAGTATTTGTGTGGCAATTATTAACACAATAAAGATGACAACCATGCAAGACACTATTCATATCGAGAGCACTCATATCTACCAAAGAAGTTTTTCTTGATAACTCTTCACACCCCAAAAATAATGTAAGTTCATCATGCTGATTAGGAGTGATCATGTCATCACAATACAAACTTCCAGTATTCGAATAGCTATTACAGCCTGAGCATTGAAAATTCAAATGACCCACTTTACAACAAAGTTCACAAATAAAAGGATAGAGGGCACAAACTTTTTTTTACCAATATCATCTAAAGCCCTGTCCCACTTTCTAGTTTTTTCATTCCTATGATGGATGCTATATTATTCTTCGGTTTGATTCTTTTCACAAGGTCTAAGTGCTCCACAAAAATTAACATTCTTATAAGAAATAGTACTTTCATAAGTTTGAGCATGTTCATTGCAATCATTAATAACAGTTTCATTTTTCATGCAAGTGTCTTTAAAAGGTTCATGATGTATGTCCCCATTTGAATTAGGAACATTAATATAAGAAGCAAAGGATCTATACCAACCAATAATCATTTGAGGATCAAGACCATATTTAGCACTAAGCTCTTGAAAATCAGCAGTTTCAGCGAAAGACCTAATGCAATCATACTCATAGTTTATACCTGATTCATTACCTTTGTCGTTATTCCAACCTTCATTATTGGTTTCAATTGTTTCAAGAAGATCCCATTTAGCTTCAACCTTCTTACTTGGGAAAGAACCCTCTGAACATGCATCTAAATAATCCATGTAATGTCCTGAAAGCCTTGCATAAAAATTAGTAACAATTATTTCCATAGGAAGCTCATGGTTAGGACATTTAGGTATTAATGTTTTCAGTCTTCCCCAAGCTTGAGAAATGCTTTCTCCATCATGAGGCCAAAAATTATAAATGTAATTCTTACCTAAATATATTTCATGAGAAGACTAAAATTTAGTATAAAATAGAGATTCAAGCTCCTTCCACTCCAAATGATGAGGATCATCTAGTAGCTCATACCACTCCCTTTCTTTGTCTTTAAGTGACAAAGATAATAGCCTCCTCTTAATTATCCATTGAAATACCTGCACACTTGAACAACCCGCATAATTCATGTATAAAGAGTAAATTATCATAAGGATGGACAGTTCCATCTCCAAAATAGCAGTTATTCATGACACGTTCAACAATTTTCATAGGTATTTTGAAAGGAACACTTTCAGCAGGAGGTTTCAAAATATCACAAGTGTCATGAGATTTATCACATATGGGAGATAAAGTATCATCAGAGCAAATTTTCTCCTCTAAAGATGGGGAACTAAAAAGTTTATAAAAACTAGCTTCCCCAAGCTTAGACTTTTCCATAGTATTATAAATAATGGTATCCAAATAATTAATGCTAATAACATTGCTACTAGCATGCAAATAAATCTCTCTTATAATTTTTGTTGTTTTCCATTAAGACTAACTAGTAAAAATAAAAACAAGCAACAAGTAAAAAATAAGCCTAACTAGTGAAAATAAAAACAAGAAACAAAAATATATAATTGCTGAATCTAAAGGAAATAACTTCAAGCACTCACAAAGGATGTGAGAACCTTTTACCTTACCTCCCCGGCAACGGCGCCAGAAAAGAGCTTGATGTCTACGCACGCTTCTATTCTTGTAGACAATGTTGGGCCTCCAAGTGCAGAGGTTTGTAGAACAGCAGCAAGTTTCCCTTAAGTGGATTACCCAAGGTTTATCGAACTCAGGGAGATAGAGGTCAAAGGTATCCCTCTCAAGCAACCCTGCAATCACGATACAAGAAGTCTCTGTGTCCCCAACACACCTAATAGAATTGTCAGTTGTATAGGTGCACTAGTTCAGCGAAGAGAGAGTGAAATACAAGTAATATGGATGATTATAAGTGACAATATCAATCTGAAATAAAAAGGGAAGCAAGAAAACATGTAGCAAAATTGAATGTAAATGGTGTTTCAATGCTAAGAAACAAGGCCTAGGGATACTACTTTCACTAGTGGACACTCTCAACAATGATAAAATAATTGAATGCATAAATATCTCTCTTCACTATGCTACTTCGAACCACTATCCGGTTGAATAACAAACACCAATTCATTGCGTAGGGCTGCAAAAAGCACTCCTCAAAGTCGCATTCCCATGTCTAGTTATGAGCGCCCTAGAAGGTACTAGACAAACACCACAATTTTATAGGGTCAGCCAACACAAGATATAAATAGCATGCTAAACCACACGGTGCACACACTGTCACCTTTACGCATGATCAAAGTGTTTACGGACATCTCATAACAAAACCACTTGAGTAGCATAACAGATGAAGAGTAACATCTACTTATTCAACTAGATTACAAAGCTCACGATCACATAAAGATCACACCACGGGAGAGAGAGATGAAACACATAGCTACCGGTAGAGTCCTCAGAACCGAGGGAGAACTACTCCCTCCTCATCATAGGAGACAACAACGGCGAAACAGAGATTTCTGTCCCCCGAAACTTATCAGCGGTGGCGGCGGAGCTACGGATGTTTTTGGTGGAAAAGGCTGATTCCTCTAGGGTTTATGCATCGGGGGGTATATATGGGAGAAAGGGCGATGCCGGGGGGTGGCCAGGGGGCCACACCACCTGGTGGCGCGGCCAGGGGGACCCGCGCCACCCTATGGTGTGGCCACCATGTGGCCCCCCTCCGGGTCTCTTCAGGACTTCCTTGACCCTCCGGAACATCTAAGACTTCCGGGCTTCGAATTTTCCAATTCCGAGAATATTTCCATAATATCTTTTCTGAAACTAAAAACAGCGAAAAGCATGGAATTGACTCTATGGCATCTTGTCAATAGGTTAGTCCGGAAAATCGATAAAATGACATAAAGTGTAAGGAAAACATGTGGGAAACAATAACAAAACAACATGGAACATCAGAAATTAAGGATACGTTTATGACGTATCAGTCATCCTAGGTGGGTTAACAATTTTTTTTAGCCGAAAAGGCCTGAAAATTGCCACGACATATGTTTTTGTACCAAATTTGGATTGATCACTGGTTCTTTGGGGACCCAAACATGCAATGATCTCACTTTGATGTAGGAAACTAGAAACACACATTTCTTGAGGCGTTTAGCACCTGTAAATGCCGAGATGACCATGGAAATGTCATTTGGGGGGGGGGGGGGGTTAATTCTACGAAACCACCATGTAGGAAGGCCAAAATGTTGTCAACCCATGGTGTTGCCATAAGCATGTGGAAACCAAAAATTTGTGTACATTTTGTGTGCTATGTAAGGAGTTTTGGTGCAATGAGGTCATGGTGTGAGCCAAACATGCTTGAACTGGGCATTCCCCTTCCCGAAAACCCCGAAAACCCTAGGTAGTCTATGTGCTTGTGGCACACACGGCTCAGATTGAGATGTAACTTTTTTTTTGTGATGGAATATCTAGATGGTTGCCCCATGCAAGTTTGTAGATTTTTTTGGTCATCCTAGGTGGGTGAACAATTTGTTTTAGCCGAAAAGGCCCGAAAATGGCCACGACACATGCTTTTGTACCAAATTTAGATTGAGCACTGGTTCTTTAGGGACCCAAACGTGCAATGATCTCACTTTGACGCAGGAAAAAAGAAACACACATTGCTTGAGGCGTTTTGCACATGTAAAATGCCGAGATGGCCATGGAAATGGCATTTCGGGGGGTTTAATTCTACGAAACCACCATGTAGAAGGCCTAACTTTTGTCAACCCAGGGTGTTTCCATAAGCATGTGGAAACCACAACTTTTTGTACATTTTGTGTGTTACGTAAGGATTTTTGGTGCAATGAGGTCATGGTGTGAGTCAAACAAGCTTGAAGAGGGCATTCCCCTCCCCGAAAACCCCGAAAACCCTAGGTAGTCTATGTGCTTGTGGCACACACGGCTCAGATTGAGATGTAACTTTTTTGTGTGATGGAATAGCTAGATGGTTGCTCCGTGCAAGTTTGTAGATTTTTGTGGTCATCCTAGGTGGCTGAACAATTTGTGTTAGCCGAAAAGGCCCGAAAATGTCCACGACACATGTTTCTGTACCAAATTTAGATTGAGCACTGGTTCTTTAGGGACTCAAACATGCAATGATCTCACTTTGATGCAGGAAAAAAGAAACACGCATTGCTTGAGGCGTTTTTCACATGTAAAATGCCGAGATGGCCATGGAAGTGGCATTTCGGGGGGGGGGGGGGGGGTTTAATTCGACGAAACCACCATGTAGGAATGCCAAACTGTTGTCAACCCATGGTGTTTCCATAAGCATGTGGAAACCAAAAAATTGTGTACATTTTGTGTGTTATGTAAGGAGTTTTGATGCAATGTGGTCATGGTGTGAGTCAAACATGCTTGAAGTGGGCATTCCCCTCCCCGAAAACCCCCAAAACCCTATGTAGTCTATGTGCTTGTGGCACACACGGCTCAGATTGAGCAGTAACGTTTTTTGTGTGTGATGGAATAGCTAGATTTTTGCTTCATGCAAGTTTGTAGATTTCTGTGGCCATCTTAGGTGGGTGAACAATTTTTTAGAGGAAAAGGCCCGAAAATGGCCACGACACATGTTTTTGTACCAAATTTGGATTGAGCACTGGTTCTTTGGGGAGCCAAATGTGTAATGATCTCACTTTGATGCAGGAAACAAGAAACACACATTGCTTGGGGCGTTTGCACATGTAAAATGTTGAGATGGCCTTGGAAATGGCATTTCGGGGGGTTTAATTCGACGAAACCACCATGTAGGAAGGCTAAAATGTTGTCAATCCATGGTGTTCCCATAAACATGTGGAAACCACAAGTTTGTGTACATTTTTTAGTGTTATGTAATGAGTTTTGGTGCAATGAGGTCATGGAGTGAGTCAAAAATGCTTGAAGTGGGCATTCCCCTGCCCGAAAACCTGGAAAACCCTAGGTAGTCTATGTGCTTGTGGCACACACGACTCAGATTGAGCTGTAACTTTTTTGTGTGATGGAACAGTTAGATGGTTGCCCCATGCAAGTTTGTAGATTTTTGTGGTCATCCTAGGTGGGTGAAAAACAATTTAGCCGAAAAGGCCCGAAAATGGCCACGACACATGTTTTTTATCGAATTTCGATTGAGCACTTGTTCTTTGGGGACCCAAATGTGCAGTGATCTCACTTTTATGTAGGAAACAAGAAATACACATTGCTTGGGCGTTTGTACATGTAAAATGTCGAGAGGCCTTGGAAATGGTATTTTGGGGGGTTTAATTCGACGAAACCACCATGTAGGAAGGCCAAACTGTTGTCAACCCATGGTGTTGCCATAAGCATGTGGAAACCACAAGTTTGTGTACATTTTGTATGTTATATAAGGATTTTTGGTCCAATGAGGTCATGGTGTGAGTCAAATATGCTTGAAGTGGGCATTCCCCTCCCCGAAAACCCTAGGTAGTCTATGTGCTTGTGGCACACACGGCTCATACTGAGCTATAACTTTTTTGTGTGTGATGGAATAGGTAGATGGTTGCCCCATGCAAGTTGTAGATTTTTGTGGTCATCCTAGGTGGGTGAACAATTATTTTTGGACGAAAAGGCACAAAAATGGCCACGACACATGTTTTTGTACCAAATTTGGAGTGAGCACTGGTTCTTTGGAGACCCAAACATGCAATGATCTCACTTTGATGCAGGAAATAAGAAAGACACATTTCTTGGGGTATTTGCTCATGTAAAATGCCGAGATGGCCTTGGAAATGGCATTTCGGGGGGGGGGGGGGGGGGGAGGGGTTAATTCGACGAAACCACCATGTAGGACGGTCAAACTGTTGTCGACCTATGGTGTTGCCATACCATGTGGAAACCACAAGTTTGTGTACATTTTGTGTGTTATGTAAGGATTTTGGTGTAATGAGGTCATGGCGTGAGTCAAACATGCTTGAAGTGCGCATTCCCCTCCCCGAAGACCCCGTAAACCTTAGGTACTCTATGTGCTTGTGGTACACACGACTCAGATTGAGCTCTAACGTTTTTGTGTGATGGAATATCTAGATGGTTGCCCCATGCAAGTTTGTAGATTTTTATGGTCATCCTAGGTGGGTGAACAATTTTTTTAGCCGAAAAGGCCCGAAAATGGCCACGACACATGTTTTTGTACCAAATTTGGATTGAGCACTGGTGCTTTGGGGACCCAAACATGCAATGATCTCACTTTGATGTAGGAAACAAGAAAAACACATTGTTTGGGGGCGTTTGCACATGTAAAATGCTGAGATGACCTTGGAAATGGCATTTCGGGGGATTTAATTCGACGAAACCACCATGTAGGAAGGTCAAACTGTTGTCAACCCATGGTGTTGCCATAAGAATGTGGAAACCACAATTTTGTGTACATTTTGTGTGTTATGTAAGGAGTTTTGGTGCAATGGGGTCATGGTGTGAGTCAAACATGCTTGAAGTGGGCATTTCCCTCCCCCGAAAACCCCGAAAACCCTAGGTAGTCTATGTGCTTGTGGCACACACGGCTCAGATTGAGCTATAACGTTTTGTGTGTGATAGAATAGCTAGATGGTTTCCCCATGCAAGTTTGTAGATTTTGGTTGTCATCCTAGGTGGGTGAGGATTGATTACTGGTTCTTTGTGGACCCAAACATGAAGTGATCTCACTTTGATGCAGGAAACAAGAAACACACATTTCTTGGGGCGTTTGCACATGTAAAATGCCGAGATGGCCTTGGGGCATTTCTGACAGCTAACACAGGGAGAGATATTACAAACCATGTTCTGAAAGCTAACACACATTGTTCTGACAAACATTACAAACTGTACTAACAGAAAGACATATAAAAAAATAAAACTCCGCACTAAACAACACAAGTACATATAAAGAGCAGCACAACATCGAGCTCTTTTTTCCGCTCACCATTCATTCCACGAGCCATCATCATTCTCCACCGAGGGACCAGAATTCCACCCAGTCAGCCATTTTGCTCTGTACTTGCTGTTGCGTACGGCTTCATCCCACCCGTCATTTCCCTTTGAGCGCTTCGTGCTGCTCGATGAAGATGCCTTGCTTCCACTCGGTGTAGATTCCTTTGTCTTGGTGGACCCACGTGATGTGCCTGTCTTGCAACTCGGGCAGTACATTGATTGTCCTTTATTCACCATGTAGATTAAACGGTACAACTCGTACGCCACGAACGCATCTTTAGCTGCATACTCATGGTTGATCTCGTCAAGTGGATTCTTCTCCCAGCAGCAATGTGCATCATCTATAAACTTGGTCTTCATGGTCCCGTACGACTCGTATATCAGTTCGGCTGCCATGGTAGCCATTCCACTCCTTTTTTTGTTATTCATCTTGAACACATTTTGAATATCAACATGACAATAGTCTAGAATTTCAACCTCCCATTCCCATGTTCTCTTCATAACTTTCTTATCATTTGTTTTGTCAACAATAGCAAAGGTTATTTCTTTAAATAAGGAAATCCAGCAGCTGTGGACACAACTTCTCACTACTGCAGCATCAAGTAAACATATCAGAAATATGTAGTTAACATTGTAATGTTAGGGAGGGATAACATATTCCATAGTTAAATTGAAGTACTAAAAATTAAATTGCGTATCCAAGAACTAGTGAATTCAATACCTTTACCACTAGAAGACGAATACGTGCTTACGCATCGCAAGTTGGGCGACTGCGACATGTTTGACGTCGTCATGTTCATCGGTGTATTCAAGATCAAGCCCCATGAATTTGTGGGTTTCTTCTTTGAGAAAACCCTCGTACATGTCAAGGGTTTCAGTGACTACATGGACGTCGTTCGTGTACATGACATCAATCTCGACTGTGCCATGGGGAACCAGCTTCGTGCGCTCCGTTCTTATTATGTGGTCATCCATGGCGGGGTGGTTCAAAAAACGACGAAGAAGAGATGCATGGGTGGATAAAATGGGGAACATAGGAGTAGAAGAGAAGTGGATTGATGGCTTTGATGGCTGTTTGGGCGGTGCGGTAAAAATGGCAACTACACGCTGTGATTTAGCACACTTTTTTTTGGTAACACGCCGTGAATGACATGTGGGCCGCATGCACTACAGAAGGCATCTTCGTGTCACGTCAATCTCGCGCTCCTCACCCCTGCGTGCACCTACCAATATTTACTCCGTGAAAACACGCATTAGTATAGGAGAGCAACCACCGCCATCCTCATCCATCTCTGTCCCACCCAAAGGCAATCACGAGAAGAATTTCTTCTCGCTAACCCTGCAAGAAGGATTCTATGAAAGCACGGTGAGAACTCTGTTCTCTAATTACTTTTTGCTTGTTGTTCACCACTGTTTTACCATTGTATGCCAGCTAGGCATATTTAAGAACATGTCAAATTTTCAGATCTACCTAAAACTATTTCTGTGTAGATGCTTTAAAAAAATTCTGCTTCATTGTGTTCAGCTACATGCCAATGTACTGCTACATAGATGATGATCTACTGCTAGATAGAACTTTTTTGCTTAATTTCTATTAGTACTATATGTGTGACATGTTGTAATGTCCCTTCATGTAATAAAAAGAAGTTCAAGGTGCCTTTGTGTTGTTCATAGCTGGTGTTCCCTTTTATAGGTAGTTACTTTCTGATGCTGACAGTATCAGTTGTGGTAGACACAAGTGCTCTGTTAGGACCACTTGCTATTATACTAAATGCATTATGTTAGTCTTGACCAATAGTTCAGACTCTGTAACATATTACTTCTACATAAATGTTTTTTTTAATGGTTGCTAGATAAATGTATAAATTTCTTCTGTTCCTAAAAGTATTAGCAGTACTGAATTTTTTTTGTTTATCAGATCATCCCCTGCCACATCAGAACTCTCTTCCTTCGCAAGCATGCCGTGGCTATGTTCCAGCAGGCCACTTTTGATGCTGATCTGTACAACAAAGAAGGATTCACATTTGGTCTGGAAGTTACCAACAACCACGGTGTAGCCAATTTTCATGGTAGACTGTGGAAAGGATTTTGTGAAGTCTACGATCTCGCACCTGGCGATCAGCTTATTATTAGTATGGATCCGCATGGTCCCCGTGTCAGCACTCCAACTTTCCCGAAGACCCATCCATGTAATTCTTGTACTTGATGACGTTATTTTCTGTATATTTACATGCTAATATTAAGTCAACTAGTGTTCTGTTCTGCTTATTACTTTATTAAACTTGCTTGTTGCTATTAGATCGATACTAGTAGTACATTGATTGCAAGTGCTTCTTATTTAATGAATATTGTTGTGGTTTAGAAGTAAGAACCAGTAAACAAGAATTTAGTACTAATTTGTTTGATACAATTAGTGAGATGTACTATTATGGCAACTCGTCATCTTTTCTACTTATTACTTAATTAAACTTGCTTGTTGCTATTTATAATTAAGAACCAGTGAACTACCTAATTTAGTGGTAATTGTTTTCATACAATTAGTAAGGTATAGTCCCAAGTACTTTGTTCTGCTAATTTTAGTAAACAACTTTTTACCTAATTTAATTGTCACATTCTATTTATAGTCTACTTCCACTTGTCCTGCACCAAACGGGACATTGTGGACTCTCTAGATGCCACTGATGGAACCACTATGAACTGGAGGATGATGGGAACAGTGATTGAGCAGGTTAACAATCTGGAAAACATTGTGGAAGAAAATGGAGCTGAAAGTTATGATGAAGGAGGAATTATCGTACCAATGCTGCATACTCTGAACTGGACCAACAACTCGAATGATCACAAGCATGTGGTAATCACTAATAATCTCTGTCAAATTAGTAGTTACTGCCTAACAATATATATATGTACAATGAATACAAAAATATCTGAAATTTTACATGTCTGGTTGTTAAGACCAATATATGTTGTTTCAACAGAATCCCCACGCCGCTTCGTGCCCGCTCAACTTAATTGTCCAGGTGGTGAAATCCAACTTGTATGCCATCCAAACACTAGGGTGGATGGGTACTACAAAATCTCACCTCACGATGGCCGGTTGTGCGTCACGGGCTGGAAGGATTTCATGAAGAAGGAGAACAATTTAAAGATGGGAGACAATATGTTGTTCATGTTGTACATTGCAAATGAAGGGGTCTTCATATTTGCTTCCCATGTTCTAGAGCTTCCTTATCAACTATGAGAAGTCACTGATCCTGGTCCATGCTAACAATATATGTCAATAACTGTGTCGTTCTATCGTAGTTGTAAGACTATATATCTTAGCTGATCGAATTTGGTATGGTGAAGACTCTACTTATTCCTTTTGGCCTTCTGGTTGTAAGGCTTGAAATCTAGAACTCTACCTTATAATATATGTTAATTACCTACTATGTATCAATGTTCACATTTCTATGTGCATGTTCACAACGTTGCCAAATTTCAGTTAACTATAATTAAATATAAAATGCTAGAAACTCACATTTACTATAGAATAGTCTTAACATGGGCACTACAACTCAAATTGTATGAAACTAAAATTGACAAAATTTTACGAAGCAGTTTCATGTTTGCAAAAATTATATGTATCATTACACATGGCTATTATTCAACATCACTATCAATATCAGAAACTCTAGAATCATAATCACTTCCATTCACGTGCAAGCTCTGTTCTTATTCATCTTCACTCTCAGCTGTGTGACTACTTCTTGATTCTCTAGTTCACGAGCAATGCGAGAATCAACACGTACCACTTCATCTAGACGATCAACACCCTCATCTTCCACATCTTCTTCATCGCCTACATCGTCAACATCCTGATATGTAAGATCCAGTGAACCTTCTTCCTCCTGATATGCATCTCCATTGACTTCAAATACATCCTCACTCCCCTGCTTCTTTTTCTGGAACATCGTACACGTGTCTATGAGTAAACTTTTGCACAACTTTCCATGGATGATCAAACTTTGTATCATCCAAGAAAAAACATGTTCCAGCTTGACTTGCCAAAATGAAGGGTGAATTCTTGTACCAAAATGCAGAAGTATTTATGCTTTTAAAATATCCATCATCTTTAATCTTGTTACCCCTGCTTGCAAGGTCATACCAGTCACATCTAAGCAAGAATACATATCTACTGCCGTGTTTGTTTGTCCCATACTGCAACTCAAGTACTTCCTGTAGAACACCGTAGAAGTCGATTTCTTCTTCATCACCAAAAGATCACTTGGTCATTACGCCAGAGTTTTGAGTTCTTAGGTTTTTATCCCGTGTAACCGTACGAAATCTAGTACCCTTTACAAAGCACCCGATGTATGATATCACTCTGACGTCTGGCCCATCCACCAAGCACTGGAAATCTTCAGATGCATTATTCATCTCTCTCACATGCTTCCTAAACCAAACTGCAAACTCTTTCTCAAGAACCTCCTCGATGTTATTCACACACATACGTGTTAATTCTTGCCAGCAAACACTACAACAAAAAAAATATAGTTAATACCAACCAAATATCAGTACAACGGTAAATTGAGACTCATAAGGTGAACCAAACTTACTCCATATATCTTGATGCATCTTCACAATTGTTTAGCACATACCATACAATTTTGTCAAATTCTTTGTCACATTTCTTCAAAGTGGATTTGCCAAGACCTTTAGCACCAACAGAAAAAACTTCTAACTCATCATTAGGAGGTTTTCTATGCTTATATTGGTTCCTATCATTTTTGCTAAATCTAGTTTCTGTGCCATCCTTGAAAAATCTGGAGCAAAACAACAAACACTCATCGATATATAGCCCTCGGCAATTGATCCTTTAGGCCTTGCTTTGTTACGCACAGTTGATTTTAGGTAACCTAGTCTTCTCTCAACAGGATACATCCAACCATAATGGACATGCCCCCTAAGAATTGCCTCTTCAGGTAGATGAATAGCTAAGTGCACCATTATATCAAAAAATGCAGGTGGGAATAACTTCTCAAGTTTGCACATAATAACGACAATTTCAACCTTCAGTCTATTCAGCACATCAACTTTAAGTGTTTTGGCACACAACTCCCTAAAAAACCTCCCCAATTCTGCAATAGCCGAATACATTTCCTTTGATGCAATTCCTTTAAGGCCAGCTGGCAAGACACATTGCAAAAGAATGTGGCAATCATGCGTATTGAAACCGGTTACTTTACAACCATCAATATCCACACATCTTTCCCAGTTAGAGAAATAACCATTTGGGAATCTTGTTTGGGCCAAATACCTGCACAAATTTTCTTTTTTTTCCTTCTCAAGTGTCCACGGTGCATGCGGCTTCACATATTTATCTCCCTCATCATTCATCCAAAACTTCTTCTTTATTTTCATTTTCTCCAAATCAAGTCTACAATTGACAATGTCCTTATTGTTTCCCTCAATTTCTAGTAGTGTACCAAGGATATTGTCACATATGTTTTTTTCAATGTGCATCACATCTAGATCGTGTGCTAACTTTAATTTTGGCCAATAAGGTAAATAGTGCAAGCTCGTCTTTACGTGCCATGTTGGTTCACCTTCAGTTGCACGCTTTCGCTTCTTATTACCTGGATGTTTCCCATGTTCAAATTACTGAACTCTTTCAATCTTCTCCTCTAGTTCTGCCTGTGTGAACTTTCTTGGTGGATCTCTTTCCTCAGATTTTCCATTAAAAAGTCTGATTTTCCTATACAGGTGATCTGTCTGAAGGAATCGTCGATGACCAATATATCCAACTTTTCCTTTCAAGGATTCATAGCAAGGATCCACGTCACAATGAATACATGCGTAAAATACTCTAGTGCTTCGACCAGCCATAGTTGCATATCCAGGATAATCATGTATGTACCAAAGGAACGCATCATGCAAAGGGAAATATGTCTCCGTGCATGCATCATATGTGTCCACACCTTTCCATAACTCTATCATATCTTTTATCAGTGGCTGCATAAATACATGAAAATCCTTCCCTGGTGAATACTTTCCGGGTATCAGTAGTGACATCATGAAATTCGATTGATCCATGCATATCAAGGGTGGGAAGTTGTACGAAATTACGAAAACATGCCACATACTGTATGCATTACTCATATTTCCAAATGGATTGAATCCATCAGTGGCAAAACCTAGTTTTATGTTACGTGGATCAAGAGTAAACTAGTTAAACTCCCTGTCGAAGTGCTTCCATGCCTCACCATCAGTTGGGTGCCTCAAATTTTTTTCCTCAACAACCCTCTTCTCTTTGTGACACTTTGTGAGCTCTGAAACTTCCTTTGATACGAATAATCTTTGTAACCTTGGAATTATAGGAAAATACCTAAGCACCTTGTGAGAAATCTTCTTTTTATCCATCTGGCTCTTCTCATCTTGATACGCCACACACAGGAAAAATGCGTATTTTTTTCATGATCTCCTCAGTACAATGCACAATCATACTTGCATACATGAATTGTCTGATATCCAAGCCCAACCTATGAAAGTACACTCTTTGCATCAACATAAGATTTGGGGAATTTCACCTTAGGCAAAGCTGCATGTAAAACCTCAAGTAATAGATCAAAACCTCTATTTTTCATCCGAGTGTATGATTGCACATGAAGGAGTTTAATAATAAAGTCCAGCCTTGTGAAAGTGGTGCATCCCTCGTGAAGCTCTACTTTGGCTTCTTCAAGTAAACTTGCATTCAAATTTGGCTTACTAGACCCTTGATGTTCAGACTTCTGCAGATCATCGATCATATCTAATGCATCATCAATATAATTAATATCATTGCCATTGGCATCCTCAAAATCTTCATCGTTGTCACTTTGGTACGCACCATGATCTCCATTAGGGCTCTCATCATCACTAAAAGCTTCCCCGTGAAAAATCCACCTCGTATAGGTCATGCACATACCCTGCAATTTAAGTGACGCTCAACATCTTGTAGACTGTGACGTACAATATTAAGGCAGTCACTGCATGGGCACAAAATTGTTGCAGAATTCTCCAAATTAGCTCGTACAAAATACATAAATCCACTAACACCACTCATGTATTCTCCTGAAAAATAACTCCTTCTTTTTATCCAATCTCGATCGATTGCCTAGAAATCAATAAATAGAATCACAAAGTTCAGCACACCAAATCTTAACATCATCACAACTTGAGTAAACATCATTGGGTGATGCATTGCGCAAGCATAAGGATGTGTGTAGATATGTTTTAGTTACTTCAACAAACATCAATTTAAATTTAACACGGATCTACTCCTAACCAAATCGCACCGGAACTCACCTCTGCTGCACCTCGACACGTCTTCCCGTGTGCCGTCTGACAGAGCCTCGCCGGATTTCTGCTCGCCTCGACGGTGACCGTGATCCGCTACGACAATCACCGTGATCGGCTGCCGACTCCCTCTGTCCTAGCAGCACGACGTTAATTGGACCTAGGATAGAGGAGTTATTAAGGACTTATGAAATCGGACATAATCATGACACCCCGATGAGCCCATTGTAACAATGTGCGTGCCCTAGTTATGACTACTAAAGTGGCTAATCAACAAAGGAAAAAAAATAGTCCAGTACCACCATAGTGGTAATAGTCCCCATCCTTCTTAGCACGTGTGTTCGAATCTTACTACACAACCAATTTTTTCACACTTACGAAGTTAATACGTGTTCAGTACTATAATTTTCCTGACAAGTGGACCCACAAGATAACATGATATCAAAATTATCGTAAATATTTTCCTCCTATAAATAATTGGTTTCAGATGATATTCAATGATAATTTAAATTATCCACAGTTTTGATTCGTCAAAAAATAGACAACCCATCCGGATTGGTTAATCTGTGACGGTTTCTCCTTGACAGAAAATTGAATTGTCAACGATTGATGTGCATGCTTGACGTCAGAACCAAACTGTCACCGATTAACACATATCCATGATGGTATGACAC
Organism: Alopecurus myosuroides; assembly: GCA_028641055.1. Lineage (NCBI taxonomy): Eukaryota > Viridiplantae > Streptophyta > Magnoliopsida > Poales > Poaceae > Alopecurus > Alopecurus myosuroides. Next base: position 349,377,944 of record CM054061.1, read on the forward strand.
TTCGTCATGAGCCATTTTGTTACCGAATCTCATTTCTCTTGTAGTTAGTGTGTGTGGGTAGGAGGGGAAGGATCGTGTTCTTTTCATATTATTAATGATTATTATTTGATCAATGGACGTTTTCGTAAAATTAAAAGGCACTTACAAACATGCAATCAAATGGACAGTTTCATGTCGGACATTCGAGACTTTAATAAAGAATGAAGGATTTTAAATACAAACTTTCAAGAATGAAACACTCACTTTAGAGTATCTCCACTCGCGCCCCCTAATAGGCGTCTTTACGGCCATGGGTTACTGTTGACGTCATGGGTTACTGTTGACGGAAGAGTATTACTGAAATTACTTTTTTCGGCCAACGATCGGTGAAAAATCAGCGGACACGACATGGAAAGATTGGAGGTTAGAGTATCTCCACTCGCGCCCCCTAATAGGCATCTTTACGGCCATCTCTCCCCCACTCATACCCCCATGCAATGGCAAAAGTGTAAATAGAAACATGCATGCATGCACTTTGGAAAGGGAAAGGGAGGAGAGCATGCACAGCGTGGGCGTGGAAAAAGCAGTAGAGGAAAAAGGAATCTTTGATTTGTGTGGCTATGGTTGCATGCAAGTCTCATCCGGGGCTCCCACGGGAATCCCTGAGGGGCGGGGTTTGCTAGGTTTTTCTGGACGGGAATTGGGGTGTGTCCGGACATGAGGGGCCTTTGGTGGGGGGTGGGGGCGAGTGGGCGTGGTTGAGGTTTGGTCCGGACGTAAAAGTTCTTTGGGGGTGCGAGTGGGCGCGGTTGGGGTTGGTCCGGACGTAAAAGTGCTTGGGGGGGGGGGGGGGGGGGCTTTGGGAGGCGCGAGTAGAGATGCTCTTAGGCTATAGTGGTGTGCATCGAGAAACCCAACATGTCGCTCTCAATATCGACGAGGTGCATTTCCAGTGTGGAGAATCACGGGATGTATTGGGTTGGTACGCTAGAGAAAGGGCGGTCTGTTGAGGAAAATGGAAAGACACATTTGATTGTGAGGTCAGCATTTCTGATGTATACGTGTGCTAAATGTAAGATATTTTTTTAAAAGACAGTGGCACGGCACGAACATTAAACTAGTTACTCCCTCCGTCCACTTTTATAAGGCACAGTTCTTAACATTTCAATAGTAAGAAGTATGTCCTTATAAAAGTTGACGGATGGAGTACAACGTATATGCCAGTAGAAAAGGTGAGTGCAATTGCGCCAAAAATTCTGAAAAAAACATGCATTGCATCGCGGCAATTCACAAAAAACTCGCCGGTGTTCAGATAATTTTTCACATACAGCAAACTGATCATAAGCCCTATGTACGATTCCCAAAGAAGAAACATCTGCTTGGTTTGTCCTTGTCCGTACGTTGTGGCCTCGCTGCGCCTGCTCCTCTCCAAGGGTGAACCATCAACCTTGTCTTCAGGACATAAGATAAGAGGGGTGTCGTTGTAGCGCCACCTAGCGGAAATGAGGTGCACGGTGTAAGATAGCAGCATATTCTTGCATTGTTCAAAGAGAGGATAACTGGCAATTACTGTACAGGGAAAAAAAATGCAAGTTAAGAAATTAGGTTTTGCCAGCAAAAGCACCGAGATAACTGCATTCTCTGCATCATTCAGCCCCCTCTTTTGCATGGGCATATCCTTGGAAGATGCAGTTATATATTCAAGTTGGACAGAAAGTGATGCTCTGGGAGAAACTAATCAAGCTCATACTACATATGAGTTACAGTTACGGTGCATTAGTAATGCAATGTTACGATGAAACACCAAATCTATACCATACTATTTAACTGAGAACATCGCTCATCAAGGTACAACAGCTGGGAAGATGTGAATACTTTGTCCAATATCAAAAATTAAAAAGTGTTTTGAGGTGGTCCATAAACAAGAGAGTACTGCACTGCATAGGAGACGAGTAACTCAGCAATGGTAGACTTTAAGTACCAAAAGCTTATAACCAACTCGAAGTTGCCCGTATATGCAGAATGTTTATGGTATCAAAACGGACTATCTCCAAGTAGAAGTGAACAATATTCAGAAGATCTCCAGGTACAAACCAAAATAAACTAGTGTTAGAATGAATACGATAATGAGGTACAGTGCTTAATTGACATGCTTCGCTTTGACCACCTGCATGCAATGCAAAATCTATTTTCGATGAAAAAAAAACCTTCAATGTTCAGAAAATAAAATATAAACCTCTTAATTTGGGCCAGGACACGAATGAGAAAAGCAGCAAACCCTCCAACGTAAAAGACCCTGCAGCCTGTACGATCCTAATTCAGAAAACAAGGCTGACATAAACTGACATGCTTAAGGGAGTAAGAATCTATAAAGACGGCGTAAAATAGCATTATTTGCGCTTTAGCATTACAAGGGCTGTCGACAACATGCCTTGCTTTAAGCAAACAGCTACTCAAACCTGAAATGTGTGCGGAATTACAAGATGAGCAACGGCATACCAAATTCAGGCAACACGTCCAATAGTTTCCGTTTAGTTGGTTCCCATATCCCCAGAAAACAGACCAGAAGCCTTGAAATAATTTAAAAGCAAGCTTAAGGCGACCAAAACAACATTAAATTGGAAGCAATTCTAGCAGTAGTTTCATCTAATGGTGTGAAACAAAAGAAGACGTGACGCAACAGGTACGCAATATGAAGAGAGTGCATGCAGTAGTATGATCTTTTAACATGTTCCATACTCACGGGAGAACGCCGGAAAGATTTCCACCTAATCCAGAATACAGGCTGTTCCATTGAATTTGACTTCCAGCTTGAGTAGCCTGCAGGTTTAAAAATATAAGTGAGACACAATGTGCATGCTCGAATTCTGCATTGCCTGTAAACCATGAACATTTAAAGGAATAAGAAAATTTCTCAGAGCGACACTAGATAGTAAATAAGAAAAAAAAATGATGCTGTGAGTCTGTCAAACTTAACAACTATACTGCAAGCTGAAGCACGGTCAGGATTCGTATCCACTCTAGCCTGATGTGTGGCACTGGACACAGGTCTTTACCGCCTAGTGAAGAGCAACTATTCACTGTCTTTCCAGTAAGATATAGCGAGAGGGGGAAAAACAGGAAACTGAGGCTGAAAAAAAAAATAAGAGAAGAAAAAAAAAATCAATAATGATCATTGGGAATTCTTAAGGACAGTTAATAAAGCTGAAGATAATTTTTACATTATTGTGTTTGTGTCCGGAGCAGGTTCCCTAAAACACATTTAAACCTCCAACTCAGTTACATACATATGTGTGACATCCTTTTGATGTCCCTAATCTTCTCACATTGCTCCTTCAACTCCTCGCTGCAGTCCCAGACCCACAGTTCTCCCAGGGCAGATGGCAGGCCACCCTTCGGCAGCGACTTGATGCCTGGACATGACTTGATCTCTAACTTGCTAAGAGAGCTCATCTGATGCAGGTCACCCGGGAGAGACTGGAGGTTTTCGCAGGAATCGATAATCATTCCTTCCAGGGAAGGTGGCAGACCCTGCTCTTGAAGGGAGAGGATGCCTGGACAAGATAAGATCGACAACTTCTTGAATGAGTGGAGGCAATTCAGTCCTGCAGGTAGAGACTGCAGACTCTCACAATCACTGATGTGCAGCTCGTCTAGGGAAGCTGGTAGGAGGACTAGTTCTTCCAGAGACTCGATGTTCTCACACGATTTGATTGATATCTTCTTGAGGGAAGGAAGGAGATGCAGAGTCGTTGGTAAGGAGCGGAGTCCACTGCAGTCGTTGTACTCCAGCTCTGTGAGGGAGGCGAGGAGTTGAAAATCTTCAGTTGGATCCTCCATTGTGGAGTTGACGTCTCCATCGTCTTCGTAAAACATAAAGCCTAGTGTCTCAAGGGACGTGAGGAATTTACAGCTGCCGCTGGTCAGTAGGGAGGGATCATCTGTCCAGATACTTTCCACTTGTGGGCAGAAAAAGCCATGATCTACCCTTCCCAGCTCTTGCATCGCATGACTCCAAGCATTCCAAAAGCCAGGGCTGTTGTAGACTTGAAGGGATCTCAAGTGGAGGCATGTTTGCAAGCCTTGTACAGAAGAGAGTGTACCACAGAAATGGATTCCTATCTCTTCCAGTGCCAGGCATGAGTGCAGATCAAGAGATTCTAGTTGTGAGCTCATGGTTACACCCAGCTCCTTCAAAGAGGTGAGGCCTGAGAGGCACAGCGACTTGTCATTAACACCATCAAGCACCAGTAATTGCAATGATGATGGAAGGAGGATGCTCCTGCTCAATTTTCCACCCTCTTCATCCATCTCTTCAGGCATCAAAGACGACAGGAGCTTGGGGCACTCTCCAGTTCTTAACTTCTCAAGGGAGATGAGCCCTCTAAGTCCTTCACTGCTTCCACAAGAGAGTTGTACACAATTTGCGACGCATAACTCTTTTAAAGATGTTAACAAACCAGGTGAAATCAGCAGGATGCACTCATCATCTGCTTCCCCTAGACAGTCAGTCAGCTCCAGGTAGGACAGAGATGGTAAAAGTGACAACACATGACCAAACCAATTCCCTCTGATGCAGCATGACTCGATTGTAAGCTTCTGGAGAGTCGGCAACAGAAGATCTTCCATGCAGTCTTGCTCTTCTTGTGTTGCAGGCATTGAGAGAAGATTGGGGCATTCCTCGAATTCCAAATTCTTCAGAGACTTAAGTTGGCAGAATGCCTCTGCCCACGAAAACCAAGTGAGGTTTGAACATCTTATGAGAGAGAGTTTTGACAAGGCTCCTAAATTATGCAAGGCTAAGACTCCACTTCGAGTACTCAATTTCTTACCACCATCCAGGGTCAGTGTTTGATTATATGGCAAGGTCATAACATGATTATATGTCAAACTCTCGTATAATGCTGAGCCAACATTTGCGGCTGTCATTCTCAAAACCTTGGGTCCAAGAGGTAAGGGAGGCAACAGCATTAGCAGGGGACAATCATGTATGATCAAACAGTGGAGAAGCGAAAACACAGGAACAGCCAGAGTTTGAGCAACAGAGTAACACGAAATCGGGAGCTCCGTTAGATTTGGGCAACCTTTGATTTGAAGAACCTGTAGCTCAAAAGCTAGTAATGGGAGTTCATCTCTAATGACCCATCTTTCTAGTTCTTCCACTTCCTCAATAACCAATTCCTCTAAAGAACAAGTTGACAAATCAGGTGTACCGCAAATTCTGGACAGATGTAGCTTCTTCAGACACTTCAAGTGCACAAAAGGTGGTAGAGTCCGCAAAAGCATACAATCTTCTAAATGGATCGACCGCAAATGGGTAAGTGGTGAAGAATCTCCTAACCATGATGGAGGTGAAGCGTTCGTGTACCCATTAATCTGCAGATGGTTCAGCTCTGGATGTGGTTGCAGTCCCTCAAGTACCTCCTTTATGATATTAGGATTATCAGACACACTGCTAGCATCCCAACTCAATCGTAAGCTTCTTAAGTGTTCTCTGTCTAGAAGCCTAGCACTGTTTGCCTCTTCCCTGGATTCAAGGTTCTCGAGGCCAAAGATACATAGTGAACCAAGCTCAAACAGATTACCCAGCTGAGCTATCTGGAAACCAGCATCTTTTCTGACAGTGAACTGGAGTAGCTCTTGAAGGTACGCTAATTTGCTAACATTTGATATCTCTGAATGGCTTTCCTCATGACAAATGAAATGGCGCAGGTTGACAAGATTAGAGAAGCTTTTCGTCAGGTTAGAAAGATGGCAGTCTACTCCTACGTTCAGAAATTGCAAGCGGTGAAGTCCGGATAGCTCTTTGGGAAACTGCCGCTTAGATCTTTGAAACCAAGGTTTGGGTTTGTCATCATCTTGTTTGGTTGCTCGCAGATAGCGAAGGTGAATGCAGTGCCCAAAGCAAGATAGAATGTCCCCGTCATCTTCAAATCCCGATAGCCGCAACGTACGCAAATTGCGTATCGCATCAGTCATAAATTGAAAGCTTGTAACAAAAGTAGAACCAAAGCTGCCAAATACCAGTAAGGACGTGAGCGTCTTGGATTGCAGTGAACTTAGTTGAACTATATCTTTCTCAAAGTCTGAATATTGAGATGTAGCAATTATGGACAAATGACGAACTGTTGGTGGCAATGGTTGGCACTGAGAATCATCCATAGTAAAGCATTCTTTTGATGAAACATCCTGAGCTAGGTCATGCATCAAGTCGTGCATCAGGTAGTGGAGGATATCAGTTCTGTCATTATCTACTTTCTCGAAGAAACCCAGATTCACTAAATCTTCAAGATACTCAGACCCAACTTCTTCAAGCCTTCTATTATCACCCGCAGGATATACAAACCCTTGCGAAATCCAAAGATGGACCAATTCCTGTACGTAAATCGGATAGCCTTTGGGAAACAATGAACAATACGAGAAACATTGCCGCAGATGGAAGGGCAGATAGTCATAACTGAACTTCAGAATTGCTATTATACCTTCAGTATCTTGATGTGATATCCATTCTTTACTCTCCAAAATTCTTGTCCACCGCTCAACATTGATATTTTTCCGCAGTAAACCTCCTACACTTTTAGCTGCCAGCGGATAACCTTTTAGCTTATCAGCAATCTTCCTCCCAATACGGTGCAACTTCTTTTGCCCCTTTTCTTTTCCAAATGCATATGCTCTGAAGCAGTCCCAGAAAGCTTCCCTTTCGAGACCATCCAATGCAACTGAGTCCAATGCACCAACATCCTTCACCACAGATTTGTTTCGAGTAGTCACTAAGATCACATTACCTTCCCCCGGCTGGCTAGATCCCAGTGGAGCCACAAGCCGGCTCCACTCACTGCTGTCCTTGATATCCCATACGTCATCTAACACTAGCAAGACTCTGTTGCCCTTCAGTACATTTTTAAGTGTCTCCTGAAGGGAATTCAAATCTGCACTGCCCTCTTGCTCTGTTCCAGTGACGCACTCTAACATCTGCCTCGTAAGTCTGATAACATCAAAATTCAGGGACACACATATCCAAATCTTCAGATCAAAATAGGTTTCTACCGCGGGATCACTGAACACATACTGTGCCAATGCAGTCTTGCCAATGCCGCCATTACCAACAACAGGGAGAACCGTGAGGGTTCGGTTGCGATAGGCATCACAGGTCAGCAGCTTTATTATTTGGTCCCTCTCACGGTCCCTCCCATATATCTTAGTTACAGTGAGATACGGGGTCGTCAAGCACCTCGTGATTTCAGAGCCATGCTTTGTTGCCAACGCAATGCCATCCAACTCCTCCAGCTTGAGTGCGTCACGTATGGCGCTGGTAAAATCCCCCAATGACCTACTGACATCAGAGATCTGAGGCAATATCTCATCACTGTGGAGCTCAGGTCTCAGAGAAGTCCGCACGATGGCATGTTCAGACGCAGGGACCAACGCGTTGCTACTGCCTTGCTCGTCAACATCAGCATGAGCAACGGGACTAGAACCACCACCACCACCACTGCCTCCGTTGATCTCATCATCGCCACACATAGGGTCGTCAAGCATCTCCTCATCGGCGGCGTTGAGTTGCGCTCGCACACGGAAGTAGTCGATCTCATCAAGAACCTCCTCGGCGTCATGGATCAGACGCTGCAGCTGTGGCAAGGACTGCACCAGGGCCTCGTTCTGGATCTCGATCTCCCGGGCAGCACCCAGCACCACGCCGGCGTTTCTCAGCTTCTCCTCAAGGGTGACAACACCGCCACCGAGGCCGACACCAGATGCAAACGCCTGCAGCGCATGGTGGCCGGCTGCAGCTGAGGGTAGCAGGGCCATGTACCGAAGATTGGAAGTACAGCTGGGGATGGTTTCAAATCCAACCCAAAATGTACAAACATGTGTGTACCAACCGATCCAAACTAAACCAAACCAAACTAGAAGCTGAGCTGCCGGTGGTTCAGGACAGAGTTTGCTGGCTTGCTGAGCTACCTGGGCAGGCGAAGACGACCGGAACACGGCAGCGGCGGAGACGACGCGGTGATGACTCAAGCGCGTCGATGTGGTAGGGACTCGAGTGCAGCAGCGGGGAGGCAGCGGCGCCGTTGCTGGAGCTCCGAGCGTGGTTGCTGAGAAGAGAGAAGAAGATAGCCACTGTCAAATGACAAATACAGCATTGTTTTTGGACTCGCCGTCTTGGAGGAATAAACCAGAGTGTCCACTGGGACAAGTTGAGTAATTAGGAAGTCGGCAGAACGTGCGTGGATAGAGACACGCTCAAACCCATCGCCATTATAGTTGACCACTTGACCTTGTAATTAACAATTAATCAGGACAAACAAAAGGCAAGGAAATGGCACGACACCAGCCAGTGTTCGGTGCAAGATCCTGTGCACGCGACTGCTTACTGATGTGTCGCCGAGATAATACGCACGAAACGGCTATACTGCAAGGCAATCTTAGGCGGACATTACGTCGAGCACAACGTGGGCAGAGGGGAGCAAAGCACGCACAGCGGCTTCCGCCCCCGAGAGAAGAACCTTGGGGGTGCTTGTGGTGGTTTCGAGAACGCACCTGGCTAGGAGCTTACCCTTCCGTGCACTTCTTGGATGACGGGCTCGCCTTCGACGCCATGGCCGCTCGCCGAGACACACGACACCGCACGCCGAGAACACAATAAAAGGGGGAAGCAGACGAAAGGTTTTTTTTTTTTTTTTTTTTTTTTTTGCTTTTTTGAGGGGGAACTAGATGAAAGGCCCTTTTTTTTTACCTGAACTAGACGAGAGGCAGGTTTTGTACGGGCCGGGTGGATAAGCCCACAGAGGCCCATCATACCACGGAACGCTTCAGGCTCACACAGTCACACCCATCTAACCTCATGTCTAAAAAGACAAAATTGAACCTAAACCTCATGTCTAAAAAAAAAATCTAACCTAAACCTCACCTAAAATTTCGCAGGCGCTATGTATTTCTTACTGAGATATGGTGCACCGGCATGGATCGGTCAATGTGTATGTGTGTTTTTTTTTTCCTTTTTTCTATCTTTTTTTATTTCCTCTTCTTTTCAATTTTGGGCAGTACTTGGATTTTTTCTAATTTACATATTTCATTTTATTCTATGTTTTTTAGATAAGCACATCAATTTATATTTTTTAAACATGCTCACAAATTTTTCATAATTATTAAGCTAGTAGTATAAAAAATTATTAACTAATTTGTTTTCAAAATGGATAAAAATAAAAAGAAGAAAGTACTTTCTCTATTCCCAGGCCCGGGCCCATGGGAGTGCCACCCGTGCGGCCGCACAGGGCCCCAAAATTTTGGGGGCCCAATATTTGAACTCTAAGTTCTTATGGTATGAAGAAATAGAGATTAGTATTGAATATGTACCATACGAGCAGTAGTATAATGGTCTGGTCTCATCATTTTCTTCAAATAGGTGCAGAGTTCGAATCTTCCTTTCTACCGTAATTGCTTTTTTAACTTTCTCCCCGAGAAAACTACACCTGACGTACTACTAATTTTGGTCACGGGGAAGGCTACGCGACACACCTAAAGTACTACATGTATTTTTTTTTTTTATTCTTTAAACCATGAAAACAACAGCTGAAGCAATACCAAATTTTAATCAAGGGGAAGCTACACCACACAACGACCCATGATTAAAACAATAAAACAGACACATGCATTATCTATTTGAGCTTATATTAACGTTTAAATTAATTTAACCTGATTTTTTCTAGAAAAAGTATCAATATTTCTAGACACGGTAAAATAAGCATATACATACATTATCTATGTCAGCCACTATTAAACGTATATAAATTTAATTTTATCAAGAATTTTCGCAAAGGGTAGCCGTGTTTTTGAGAGGGTCGAGATAAAAGTTACCATTGGTTCTAGAAATGTTCAAATTAAAGTTTATCCAGATTTTTTCAAAACAGTATAGATATTTCTTGGGGAGGGACGAAATTAACCGTTGCCCTCGGTTCTAAAAACGTTTCAATCAAAATGTATACGTTTCCGACCGGCCGATTGTCAATTCCCCGATTAAAATTGGAACTTCTATAAGTACCGGTTGTAGGATTGGACAATGACGAAAGAGGGGCCCATTTTATATTTTGGCACAAGGCCTCGGATTTTGCCGGCCCGGCCCTATCTATTCCATGATTCTTGTCGAGGTTTTAGTTGTCCGAACAGAGGCCACGCCAGTTATCACGATGCGGGTGGCCCGCCCCTCAAGTCTCGCCAGAAGTGATGTATATGGAGACCAAAAAATTATATGTGTTCCTTCCTTCTATATGAACCGGGGGCTACTTTTGCCTGCCCCGGAAAACTCAAACACAACATGACACCCACGATCCATGCACAACGCCAAGCACCACGAACAAACCTTGCAATCTTGCATCGCCATCCTGGGATATGTTCCATCGTCACATTGCCCGTCACGTACATTGCACACGTTTTGTCGACCTAGCTAGCTGGGGACATGGCCATTTTTTGCACTTTTGTTGCTTGGATGCCTTTAAGGATATGACACGACGATCTTCCTAGTCGCCAAGAAGGAATGTACACCAAATGCAATCATGCATGCATGGGAGATGTAGGTCCTTGACCACGATACATCATTCAGTTTTCAGCTCTTCTAGCCCTTGGCGTTTCTTGGGGTTGTGGAATCACATGCTTACGTGTGCATGGGCCTCGTCGATCGGTTATTGCCTCCTTGATTGATTAGCCACACAAACTAAAGCCTGGCTGCTAATCTATTTCTCTCTAGCTCGTCAAATAAATACCAAATCACATGCGACCAAACCAAGAAAACGTCAACTGTATAATGCATCTGTTGCCAAGGAATTCCGGTTGACCCACTTGTCCGTGGATTCCCCCAATTCCCATACACTTGAGCCTGTGAAAATACACTGAAGCCTAAGAAAATACACTTGAGCCAAAGGAACCCGGCCCTGTCGAATTAATGTTTGCCATGTCTCACATGAGGTCCCAACCTACGTCAGATAAAATAAACAAGATCATCTTGAATGCATCAGGAGACGATGCACCCATGGATGTACTGATCCAGGTACAAACGTAAAATCTGACACAACGCTACTAGGAGGTGTGAGACGTGTAAGAAAGAGTAAAATTAATCAGATCTTTTTTTTTTGAAAATTAAAACACACTCTATTAAGCAAGCAAGCCGCCTCATTAAAAACCTTCCAGTCCCCGTAGGTACCCTGGTAAGGAAAAGAGTGCGTAAGAAACTTGCTGCCCACAAATCACAGGATTACATCGTTTAAGAGTTTATCCACCACAAAGTCTGGTGGATCATCTAGCCAGGAACAATCTATTTTAAATCTAAAACTAAATGCAGCTAACTCATGAGCAACAAAATTTGCCTCACGTAAGCAGTGGCTAAACCTAACTTTACCAATCAAGTTTGCTTCATCCATACTTTGGGCGTATATAGCCACAGCTGCATCCCACCATTGATCTTGTCCATTGCACTGATTAATCACCTCTAATGCATCCCCTTCAGTTTCAATATCATGCAGCCCCAAACTATTAGCGAATTTTAATCCCTCCAACATGGCAAGTGCCTCCATGTTATTGCTGTCAGCTGCATTTTGAATGAATTTTGCTATAGCCGCCATAAAATTTCCATGTCCATCTCTGGCCACTGCTGCCACCGCACCTGATCTCGAGATATTGTCAAAGGCTGCATCCACATTTATTTTAGTTGCATTGCCTAATGGTTTAGTCCATGCCGTCCCATGTCCTCCTCTTTTTGATCCACAAATAAGTGAGTTCTTTGTAACAGCCAGTATGGATTGAACCCACCTCGAAGCAACAGGATACTTTTCTTCGTGCTCAATTTTCCTTCTGATCCACCACAGGTACCAAGCTCCAACTGCCACTATTTCTTGGAGTCCTAGATCGGGCACCATTGGCAATTTTTTCACATGCATATTAAGAATCCGTTCAAGCATAATCGCCCCCGAGTCTGTATCCGTGGCCGCCTCCTCCATAACCTGCTTAAGACCAATGCGTTCCCACAGGCCCTGCGCCAAGGTACAGGAGGTTAGGAAATGTTTAACATCATCATTTACCTGTTTACATATGGGGAAAATATCAGGGACATCAATATGTCGGCTAGCCAGTACCCCCTTGAGAGGGATAATTCCACGGATCGCCCTCCACATGAATATATGAACTTTGCTAGGAATCTTTAGTTTCCAGAGCTGAGACCAAACCGTCGGAGAGAGGGAGGCATTAGCCGTAGATAGGTTTTGTAATTCATGCTTAAACCGATGCTCCCACTCTGCATGATATGCTGACCGAACCGAGAAGAGCCCGTTTCTGTTAAGATTCCATGCGATAAAATCATCAAACACATTAAGGTGTAGCGGTATCTGTAAAATCCGAGAGGCATCCGTTTGGTTAAAAATAGATGAGATGAGCTCCTCGTCCCAGCAACCTCTCTCAACATCAATTAGTTCTTGAACTTTGGAGATAAGAACAGAACCACGAGGTTGGGTGATCATACGAGAAGGGCTAGACGGTATCCACGGATCCTTCCAGATATCCACGAGATCACCTTTTCCAATTCTCCAAATAAACCCCCTTTTAAAAGTAGAAAGACCAGCCACAATACTCTGCCATGTTAGAGAAGACCCCTTCTTAGGACCAGCCTGTAGAAGATTACCGTGAGGATAGTATTTTGCACGGAGAATACGGGAACACAGGGAATCCGGGTTTGTAATCAGTCTCCAGCATTGTTTTGCTAGAAAAGCCAAGTTAAAGGAGTGGAGATCTCTGAATCCCATACCTCCTTCATGCTTAGGAAAACAAAGTTTCCACCAAGCATACCAATGCATTCTTTTCTTATCCTCATCATCGCCCCACCAAAACTTCGCAATAGAATTAGTAATATTTTTGCAAACACCTTTCGGAAGAAGAAAGACAGACATAGCAAATACCGGGATCGCTTGGGCCACTGCTTTCAACAAAATTTCCTTGCCACCCATTGAGAGTAATTTTTCTTTCCACCCATTTAAGTACTTCCTTATCCTATCCTCGAAGTGTTTAAAGCAATCACTTCTGTCAGCTCCCACAAGTGCAGGGAGACCCAGGTATTTATCAGATAATGCCTCTGTGTCAATATGCAAGATCTCACACATATCCACTCTAGTATCCACCCTCGTATTTGGACTGAAGAAAATACTGGATTTTGCCAAACTCACCAACTGACCCGAATTTGTACAATAGGTATCTAGAACTTGCTGTAAGGAAGCTGCATTTAGGACATCAGCTCTCATGAGAATCAAAGAATCATCAGCGAATAAAAGGTGTGATACTGACGGTGCGTTCCTGCACACTTTGACTCCCTCTATGCCACCAGCTTCTTCTTCAAACTGCAATAAACTAGATAAACCTTCTGCACACAGAAGCAAAAGGTAGGGGGATAGGGGATCCCCCTGTCGAATCCCTCTGGACGGTATAAAAGAATCTGTTTCTTGTGAATTATATCTGATTTTGTAACGAACCGATGAAACACAAGCCATAATCAGTTGCACCCACTGCTGGTTGAAACCCAATTTTAGCATCATATTCGTCAAGAACACCCATTCAACTCTGTCGTATGCCTTATGCATATCCAATTTGACTGCACACAATCCTTTTTGTCCACTCTTCTGATTCTTTATTTTGTGTACACTCTCATAAGCAACTAGAATATTATCCGTAATCAAACGCCCAGGGACAAAAGCACTCTGATGTGGGGAGATTACCTCGGGGAGAATATTTTTTAGCCTGGCCGCAAGCATTTTGGAGATGATTTTGTATAAAACATTGCATAAGCTGATTGGTCGATATTGTGTTACCACCTCCGGTGAATCCACCTTTGGAATCATCACGATAATAGTATCATTCCATGTCTCAGGTATAGAACTCGTGTTGATCGCCCCCAGGACCTCTCTAGTGATATCAGGCCCCACAATATGCCAGTACTTCTTGAAAAATATTGCGTGGAGTCCGTCCGGACCAGGAGCCTTCAGGTCACCAATGCTAAACGCCGCTCTTCAGACATCAGATCTTGTTTGGTACTAGTGTTTTGGTAGGGAATTAGTGGAGACAATTCTAGTATGGACCGAGCGGCGAGTTCTGTTAAACACACTCAAATTTATCATGCATTTAATTAAAAAAAATGCATGGATTCCTGAGTCTGGGAAAATACACTTGAGCCTAAAAAATACACTTGAGCCGGATATTCAAATCGGCTATCTTCTAGGTGAAAAATACGAAGTTCTGATGTCAAAATAATCTAAAAAGGCATAAAAATAACCTTGTTCTATGTGCATATGTGAAATTTCGCAGACATGCGATGAATTTTATCGAGCAAATTTTGTGTTTACAAAATGCAATTTTAGAGCATGGGGTTTTGTTTTTATGCCTAGGACACAACATAATGTCTTTTATTATTTTATTCAACCTTGCCAGCTCCGAGACAAAAAAAAATCCACGTGGAAAAAAGTTCAGATTTTTATGGTTTTGGGAATTGTTGTTTTAACCATTTACATGTTCACCTGAGAGTATATGCTATCATTCCTTTCTTTTTATAAACTATAAGAGCATATCTAGCAAAATTTTGGCCGATACGAACTATTTTGGTGGCCCACCCCATATAGGTCCGTCCCGGAATTTTTCCAGGGCACACTAAATTGAACCCCTACCCCACTATATGCTTTCCGCAAAATTGACCCCCCTCGGTGCAAACTTCCGGACTCTGGTGAGCAATTTCTCAATTCCCTACGCCATGAAATGGAGCGTGGAGGCTTCAACGGCCGGGCGCGGACATCGCGAGACGGAGGAGCCACTGCGGCGTTGATGTTGTACTCCTCCAACGACTCCAACGAGTATCCTAAAACCCGTTTAGGGGTATCTGGAACTGGTTTTACAATTTAGATTATCGGGTATCTGCTATAGTCTATAGATGCTCTAAAGACTTAGTTTTATCATCTGTATTTCTCCAATTTTGCATACTTCGACCATTGATATATAGATGAAATACTTTAGTTTTACGCACATGTAATTGCAAGATTTTCAAGCAAACTATTTTTATGTACTGATTTTTTTTACTAAAGCGTTAATTAGAAAATATAGTCACGGTGGACAAAGAGGGCGCATGTACAACCAAAATAACCCCTATCGAATTAATGGTTGCTCACGTGAGATCTCAACGTACGTCACTAAAGCTGATGCAGTTGTCGTGCTCCCCAGATCATCTTGAATGCATCGATATAGGACGACCCACCCACGGCCACGGATGTACTGATCCGGGTACAAACGTAAAATCTGACATAATGCTACTAGGAGCTGAGATGTGTAAGAAATTTTGAATGGAGTTAAATTACTCATATCTTGTTTGGTACCAGTGTTTTGGCACGGACTAGTGGAGACAATTCTAGCATGGACTGTGTCAAACCTCTTTCTCACCCAAAATCCCATAAATTGATCCCGTTCGGGCCTTGTTTACCTCTCTTGTATTTGTTGGGTTGGAAAGTTTAGCGTTGGGAGAGGATCTGGTGAATACTCTTTCCCCATAATACACTAGCATAAGATAGAGTTTTCAATCTAGACACAAATGAGGTGGTTAGTGGGGTATTTCTGGGGATTATCCACTTCAAAACCGGAGTAATAAACGGACTAGTGGTGATTTTTCGGGATTTGGTAAAATCCCTGACATTCCCCTATAATACACTAGAAGTAAACAAGGCCTCATGAAAAATGTATTGGGTATTAATACACGATATAGGAAATTCTTGGAAAAGTAACGATACAACCGATCCAATATGCTAGAACCAAATGGTCCATTTTGGGAAATACGTGGGGATTCATAACTAGACCGGAATAATCCACCAATTTTTACAAATACGTCAATACCATACTATGACAGTGGATTGCACTAGCCCTTACATCAGTTTAAACTTTTGATTGCGCTGGCTAATATGAAAACGCCATGCTATTGGGGCTGAAGGTCTCGAATTCAAGTTCCGGCTTTCGTTATTTATGAAATTTGTTTGCTCCTAACTCCTTTGTATCCATGTAGAGGTCTTGGTTAGAATAGAAGCATTGAGCGCAGTAGACTTGGCTTAGCGATGCTAATTTGTTTTGCAATTCACATGTCAATCCCGTCCTCTACCGTCAATATTTGACATTTTTTTTCCACGTCTCTTGTTTGACCTACATTTCGTATTATAAATTAATTGATCCCCTAGAAAGTCACGGAGCTACTGTAGTACATGTGTAAGAGCAACTCTAGCGGTGCCCATAAACTGGGCAAAACTGGAAAACTCCGGCGGTAATACAGTCCGGCCTAAAAACTTTTTTATTGGCCCTAGAATCGCACCCCACGACCGCTATTTGTTCGGCTCGGAGGGGACTTCTCAGGTGACAGCCACCGCAATTTCTCCCTGCGTCCGCACCAGCGAACTCACTCCGGCAAGAGATTCACGCCAGTAGTCATTTTCCCGCTGGCACGAAGCCCGCCGCCATGTGGCCATTCAACAACCATGTCAGCGTTGCTAGGGCACACATCTCCTTGCCGCCACGTCCCATACCTTCGCCGGCCATGGAGTCCAAAGGAGTGTGCGTCCCTCGCGTCGACGGCGAACTTGCGGAAGGCGGCCGCCGTGGCCCTGTTCGTGGTTTGGGTGGCACCCACGACCACGAGGCCGGCAGCTCCCATTGAGTTGTGCGGCTGTGGTTGCCAGCAACGGTGATGTGCGTCCTCGCGGAGGGCTAGTCCTTTGAGGATGAATTCTGCTACGTCGACAACGACGAGGAGCTAGTGAAGCTCGTGGAGGCGAAGTCCTCCGCGACTTCGAGCGTAAGGAGAAGCGCCGATGTCGCTTCTTCGACACGCTAGAGGCATAACAACGTCAACCAGCTCGAGCGCGGACTCCGCGCAGACGTGGAGTTTCAAGCCAAGCGCTGGGAGCGGGACGCAGTCGCCGCGGTGCAGCTGGACCACGTCGGCCACTCCTCCGCTGACACCTCAGATGACTGAGCACGGCGCGGCGACGCCAATGATGTGGCTCTGGTGAAGTAACCAGTGGCTCTTTTGTAGATCTAGCGTAGGATTCGGCGATGAACTAAATTATTCCAATGATGCGGCCCCAGGGAAGACCTCGGCCCCTCTTTTGCAATGAATCAGTAGTGTTCGTCTGTTTCGTTCGCCAGAAAATCAACGAAATTATGAATATTTAAGTTTACGATTCAGTCTCTATTTTGCGCCGCTAGTGTTCGCACCGAAAACGGTTCCTCGTTCACGTGTACGACTAGAGTTGCTCTAAATACGAATGTATGTAGATGTGTTTCAGTATATACATACGGTCAAGGATCCCCTGACATACTGCACCCTGCAGCGGAGTCATTGACTTGTGGGTCCACCAGATGTGGGGCCCACATGTCAGTGACCCCACCGCATGGTGTAATAGTTAGGGGAGCTGCGTCCATATACATACATCTAGGGGCGCGTTCGGTAGCCTGCAGCCATTTTGGGGCCGGCTAGGGGCGGGTCGGATAGGCCCTGCTCCAACAGAGCAACCCCTAAAACATGGAGAGCAGGTTGTTAGGTGCCCTGTATCACACAAAACAGGCCCTAATTTTCATTGCCGTTTGGTTGTGTATTTTGCATGCTCTAATGCAAGTGGCCGGTGTTTGATTATATGCGGCACCGTCATTACTGCTACCTCTTCTCCATTGTGGTGAGTTTACCCAATATGAAATACACACACAAGGCAAACTGAATCATATAGCAAACTGAATCATACAACAAACTTAGGAGAAAACCGAATCATATAGCATAATAGGTTCAACCAGATCATAGTAGTAACATGTAGCAGGTAGCAGCACTGAAGCACCACGAGGTAACGAACAACCTCTCGTGATGCATAGAAGTTCATCAGCGGAGGGGTTAATATATACCAACTCCCAAAATATACAGACAAGACTAGGCAATAAACTAGTCTACTTCATAGGGATTGGAGCAACAAAGTGTAGACGCAGGTAGTTTCAGAGCCAGCCGATCCTCTCTCCAGTTGTCATGTTCGCATACTTGATATGCTCTTGAGGATGGTTTGCAAGGAAGTTGATTGCCTGGATCAACAGGTGAGGAGTGTACAGATTCGGAGGTGGAACATTGACTCTGGTGTAGATAATCTTCATCTGAGCATAGTTCATAATAGGCTTGTTTAGAAGCTCGTCCTCCTTGGGGAACTTCTACAAAAAAGACATGACACTGTGTTAGCTCGTTGAACTAATGAAATGGCAACAAGAGAGCACAATTGTCTATGATTACCACGGTGTGTGCAATCACTCTATCATCATCCATCAAGATGGTCGTGCTCTCTTCATACCAGACAGCTCCTGAAAGTTCCTTGAGATGACATCTCTGTTGGGGGAATAGGTAAGGGGGAGCCTTACCGGCCACCGATATAAGCCGGAGATCGTCTCGTCCAGGTTAAGGTGATTAACCCGGGTCATATTAAGCAGGGCCGGGTTTAGTCAGGAAGAGCCGGGTTATGGCGAGTATAACCCGGACTGCATGAAGGAACCGGCCCAAGGCCCAGGTTAGAAGACGCGGAAGCCTGGGAGCTCGGAGAGCCGTTCAAGGCCGGCCCAGGAGTAGCCCGGTCATAAGATGAACCGGACCGAGATGATCAAGAACCGGAGGGAGCCAAGACTCGAGGACGGGCGTGACCCGGACTCCCTTGTAACCCGGAGTTCTCGTCCACTATATAAGGCGAGACCCTGGGACATAGAAAGACATGTTCTAAGTTGAAAGCAAAAGCAACTCGAGGCATCGAGAGCTAGGATCGCCCCTTGTAATCGAGACCTTGTTCCTTGATAGTAAGAAAGCAGGAGTAGGTTTAACTCTCAATCGAGGGGCCGAACCTGGGTAAACTCGCGTCTCTCGTTTCCACCTTAACCCTTTCGAAGTTTCGCTTAGTAGCAATGGCCTCACAATCTAGTTCTCGTATGAGGACACTTGCCGTGACAATACCACGACAGTTGGCGCCCACCGTGGGACCTGCTCGCGGAAGTGTCTTCTTTTCGGAAGGAGCACTACCTGGGATCGAGAAGCTCGCAATAGGCCGGCTCAGGAGGAGCAGGCGTGGGAACTATTAAAATCATGACACGTGGGGCCCCGAGTTCGCTTCCGTGGAGTCAGGACTTCACGTCCCCTTTGGGAAAATCCATGTCTTCATTGGGTACGTCGGGACAGAAACTTCAGAATCGGACCAACTATCAGATTCGGTGTCTGGGAAGACCATGGCAGTGGATTCCGATGGGGAGTCCTCAGTTGGGAACAATGACGATCACGATGAAACATGCTCGATCCACCAGCTCTTTGGAGACCGGCTAGGAGGAGACCTAGAATTGGATACGCAAGGTTTCACTGAGGCAACTCACCATGTCGTTGTTTACATGGCTGGTCCCACACGACCAACCGAGCCCAGGTATGACTCGGAGGGAAACCTGATTACAAACGAGGCTTCGACCTCAAAACCGGTTCTCGGAGCACCAGGCATTACAGGCACAACACCAACCGGGCCAACGGTAGCCCCAGGAGGACCAGCGGTGACGCCCTCGACAGGACATGGAACAACCAGCTCTAGACCAGGGGAAACAGTGATCGACTTGACCGGGCATGCGTCGTATAACCTGAGGCCTGAGCTGATGGCTGCAATGGATTCATTAAATGAGATTTTGGCAACGCCGATCACCCCAGAAAACCTGGAGCAACGCAACACGGAGATAGAAAGACTCCGACGGGAAATAACTCATGCCCGTCGAGAAATCGAGAAGGAAGCCACCTTCATAAACAAAGCCCAGTTACAGGTTCTGGAAGAGGCCACACGTCTGGAGAGGGAAGGAATTCACCTAACTTTCAGGCAAAGGGAGCTAGCCTCAATACATAATAGATGTCATCATACTCGTCTGAACAACGAGTTCGGGGTAGGACTCGAGCCTACTAATCTCCATAATTTGTTTACACCCCCGGCTGGGAACCCTGCAGCTCGTAACCCGGCTGGCCCAGGTCACCCCACGAACCCGCCAGTTATCCCCGCTCCGGTCCATCCAGCACGTTTCCAGCCACCCATCCAACCGCATGGCAGCCCGAATCCTGTGCCAACTCCAGCACAGCCCCTTCAAGAAAGGTTTCATACGCCTCCGGGTCACTTCAATAATTTGGGCAGCAAACACTAGTCTGGCACAGATCCCAGTTGACCCCAATAACCCTATGGCAGTTGAAGCTCAGAGGGCTAATTAGATGCTACAAACAACAGTGGTTCAACAGTTAAATTACAGTAATCAGGATAGGATACACTCGACCCCCATATCATAGTAGGATGGCTCTGCCAAGGAGTCATCATGGGAATTCTCCAGCCCCAGCAGGATCCAGCAACGCTAACCGACAGCAACCTAACCCACCCAGGCAAGCAGTATCTTATGCGCCCGGAGTCCTAACTACAGGACATAGAATTGCAGAACCAGAAAACAGGAATCCAGGTCATGTTCAAAACCCGGCTCAAATCAACTTGTATGCCATCCAAACACTAGGGTGGATGGGTACTACAAAATCTCACCTCACGATGGCCGGACGTGCGTCACGGGCTAGAAGGATTTCATGAAGAAGGAGAACAATTTAAAGATGGGAGACAAAATGGTGTTCATGTTGTACATTGCAAATGAAGGGGTCTTCATATTTGCTTCCCATGTTCTAGAGCTTCCTTATCAATTATGAGAAGTCACTGATCCTGGTCCATGTTAACAATATATGTCAATAACTGTGTCGTTCTATCGTAGTTGTAAGACTATATATCTTAGCTGATCGAATTTGGTATGGTGAAGACTCTACTTATTCCTTTTGGCCTTCTGGTTGTAAGGCTTGAAATCTATAAATCTACCTTATAATATATGTTAATTACCTACTATGTATCAATGTTCACATTTCTATGTGCATGTTCACAACGTTGCCAAATTTCAGTTAACTATAATTAAATATAAAATGCTAGAAACTCACATTTACTATAGAATAGTCTTAACATGGGCACTACAACTCAAATTGTAAGAAACTAAAATTGACAAAAATTTACGAAGCAGTTTCATGTTTGCAAAAATTATATGTATCATTACACATGGCTATTATTCAACATCACTATCAATATCAGAAACTCTAGAATCATAATCACTTCCATTCACGTGCAAGCTCTGTTCTTATTCATCTTCACTCTCAGCTGTGTGACTTACTTCTTGATTCTCTAGTTCACGAGCAATGCGAGAATCAACACGTACCACTTCATCTAGACGATCAACACCCTCATATTCCACATCTTCTTCATCGCCTACATCGTCAACATCCTGATATGTAAGATCCAGTGAACCTTCTTCCACCTGATATGCATCTCCATTGACTTCAAATACATCCTCACTCCCCTACTTCTTTTTCTGGAACATCGTACACGTGTCTATGAGTAAACTTTTGCACAACTTTCCATGGATGATCAAACTTTGTATCATCCAAGAAAAAACATGTTCCAGCTTGACTTGCCAAAATGAAGGGTGAATTCTTGTACCAAAATGCAGAAGTATTTATGCTTTTAAAATATCCATCATCTTTAATCTTGTTACCCCTGCTTGCAAGGTCATACCAGTCACATCTAAGCAAGAATACATATCTACTGTCGTGTTTGTTTGTCCCATACTGCAACTCAAGTACTTCCTGTAGAACACCGTAGAAGTCGATTTCTTCTTCATCACCAAAAGATCACTTGGTCATTACGCCAGAGTTTTGAGTCCTTAGGTTTTTATCCCGTGTAACCGTACGAAATCTAGCACCCTTTACAAAGCACCCGATGTATGATATCACTCTGACGTCTGGCCCATCCACCAAGCACTGGAAATCTTCAGATGCATTATTCAGCTCTCTGACATGCTTCCTAAACCAAACTGCAAACTCTTTCTCAAGCACCTCCTCGATGTTATTCACACACATACGTGTTAATTCTTGCCAGCAAACACTACAACAAAAAAATATAGTTAATACCAACCAAATATCAGTACAACGGTAAATTGAGACTCATAAGGTGAACCAAACTTACTCCATATATCTTGATGCATCTTCACAATTGTTTAGCACATACCATACAATTTTGTCAAATTCTTTGTCACATTTCTTCAAAGTGGATTTGCCAAGACCTTTAGCACCAACAGAAAAAACTTCTAACTCATCATTAGGAGGTTTTCTATGCTTATATTGGTTCCTATCATTTTTGCTAAATCTAGTTTTTGTGCCATCCTTGAAAAATCTGGAGCAAAACAACAAACACTCATCGATATATAGCCCTCGTCATTGATCCTTTAGGCCTTGCTTTGTTACGCACAGTTGATTTTAGGTAACCTAGTCTTCTCTCAACAGGATACATCCAAACATAATGGACATGCCACCTAAGAATTGCCTCTTCAGGTAGATGAATAGCTAAGTGCACCCTTATATCAAAAAATGCAGGTGGGAATAACTTCTCAAGTTTGCACATAATAACGACAATTTCAACCTTCAGTCTATTCAGCACATCAACTTTAAGTGTTTTGGCACACAACTCCCTAAAAAACCTCCCCAATTCTGCAATAGCCGAATACATTTCCTTTGATTCAATTCCTTTAAGGCCAGCTGGCAAGACACATTGCAAAAGAATGTGGCAATCATGCGTATTGAAACCGGTTACTTTACAACCATCAATATCCACACATCTTTCCTAGTTAGAGAAATAACCATTTGGGAATCTTGTTTGGGCCAAATACCTGCACAAATTTTCTTTTTTTCCTTCTCAAGTGTCCACGGTGCATGCGGCTTCACATATTTATCTCCCTCATCATTCATCCAAAACTTCTTCTTTATTTTCATTTTCTCCAAATCAAGTCTACAATTGACAATGTCCTTATTGTTTCCCTCAATTTCTAGTAGTGTACCAAGGATATTGTCACATATGTTTTTTTCAATGTGCATCACATCTAGATCGTGTGCTAACTTTAATTTTGGCCAATAAGGTAAATAGTGCAAGCTCGTCTTTACGTGCCATGTTAGTTCACCTTCAGTTGCACGCTTTCGCTTCTTATTACCTGGATGTTTCCCATGTTCAAATTACTGAACTCTTTCAATCTTCTCCTCTAGTTCTGCCTGTGTGAACTTTCTTGGTGGATCTCTTTCCTCAGATTTTCCATTAAAAAGTCTGATTTTCCTATACAGGTGATCTGTCCGAAGGAATCGTCGATGACCAATATATCCAACTTTTCCTTTCAAGGATTCATAGCAAGGATCCACGTCACAATGAATACATGCGTAAAATACTCTAATGCTTCGACCAGCCATAGTTGCATATCCAGGATAATCATGTATGTACCAAAGGAACGCAGCATGCAAAGGGAAATATGTCTCCGTGCATGCATCATATGTGTCCACACCTTTCCATAACTCTATCATATCTTTTATCAGTGGCTTCATAAATACATGAAAATCCTTCCCTGGTGAATACTTTCCAGGTATCAGTAGTGACATCATGAAATTCGATTGATCCATGCATATCCAGGGTGGGAAGTTGTACGAAATTACGAAAACATGCCACATACTGTATGCATTACTCATATTTCCAAATGGATTGAGTCCATCAGTGGAAAAACCTAGTTTTATGTTACATGGATCAAGAGTAAACTAGTTAAACTCCCTGTCGAAGTGCTTCCATGCCTCACCATCAGTTGGGTGCCTCAATTTTTTTTCCTCAACAACCCTCTTCTCTTTGTGACACTTTGTGAGCTCTAAAACTTCCTTTGATACGAATAATCTTTGTAACCTTGGAATTATAGGACAATACCTAAGCACCTTGTGAGAAATCTTTTTTTTATCCATCTGCCTCTTCTCATCTTGATACGCCACACACAGGAAAAATGCGTATTTTTTCATGATCTCCTCAGTACAATGCACAATCATACTTGCATACATGAATTGTATGATATCCAAGCCCAACCTATGAATGTACACT
Source organism: Alopecurus myosuroides (assembly GCA_028641055.1). Taxonomy (NCBI): domain Eukaryota; kingdom Viridiplantae; phylum Streptophyta; class Magnoliopsida; order Poales; family Poaceae; genus Alopecurus; species Alopecurus myosuroides. The sequence continues at coordinate 349,401,991 of CM054061.1, forward strand.
CTTTGCATCAACATAAGATTTGGGGAATTTCACCTTAGGTAAAGCTGCATGTAAAACCTCAAGTAATAGATCAAAACCTCTATTTTTCATCCGAGTGTATGATTTCACATGAAGGAGTTTAATAATAAAGTCCAGCCTTGTGAAAGTGGTGCATGTTGGAACGCGTAGAGATAAACGAAAACATTTCCTACGCGGTACATCCAAGATCTAGCCGAGGTAGAAGGCCACGAGTATTACCACTAGACGCGCAGGTGCGGATTATCGAGGCAGCGCGTCGGGGCAGTGCAGTCCCACGATCCGGTCCGGCCGATCCAATCCCTCGAACGTCGAAGTGCTGAACGTACAGCACCTCTGCCGGTACCCACACGTACGAGGAGGAGCTCCGACGGCGGACTGCTAGGTCCGGTGCGGCGGCTGGACTGAGTGGGGCTAGGGTTCTCAACGCATGGGAGAGTGGACTAACGTGCCCGCTGGGCAACCTGCGCCCCTCTTTATATAGCGTATGGTAATGGGATTCACAACACTTGTGGCCCATTCCCTCTGTGAGTCCGACTCATAAAACCAGTGCATTTCCGGTTCGGGTCCAACCCGACCAATACTTGCTCCCGCTCTTACGTGTGCGACTCTGCAGGCTCATGGCGACTTGGACACGATTGGAGTCCAACTCCCAATCGATCAATCGGTAGCGGCTCCTAGAAGAACATGCCGACTCCCAAGTACCATTGAGTCATGACGACATACCTTTCAATGTGATATTCATCTTAGTCCCTTTTGCCTCACGATATACCTTGTCGAGCTATAGGCGATTTATCGTCATCCCTTAAATAGCTCAACTCTCTTCTCGATCTGTGACATGTGATTCATCTGACTAACTCTTAGTCAACCGACACAGTTAACACTTAACTGAGTCGCGCATGGCCATGCTTCCTGAATCATATCACTCGAGAGGGCCCAGAGAATATCTTTCCATTCGGAGGGGCAAAATCCCATCTTGATTATCCACGTCACGCAGCTTGCTTCTCATTCGACCCGAACTCTGTCTTTATAGTTGCCTTGTCACAGAACAACGTTTGACAGAACCTAAGTCGGTGATCCACAACTCGGATTGTGCGACAACCTCAGGTCTAACGATTACATTGATTGAGACATGCAAATGACGACTTGATCGTTGCATCTCAATGTGGGTCAGTCCGACTTGCTAAACTCTTTAGCCAAGTCCGTGAACGTTGGAATGGCATCACCATGCCCATGACAAGTGGAACCGTGTCATCAACCAACACTCACATTAGTCTAGGGTGTGTGTCCAGCACAACCTAAATGACCAAGGACAATCTAGTATGAACAACATGAATATATAGTTCCACAATCGAATCACATATTCAATGACATATATCAGATGTTCAAAACAAGGACAACTTAATAACTTTATGAATACAGTGGGAATTACATCATACATGATTGCCTCTAGGGCATATTCCCAACAGTGCATCCCTCGTGAAGCTCTACTTTGGCTTCTTCAAGTAAACTTGCATTCAAATTTGGCTTACTAGACCCTTGATGTTCAGACTTCTGCAGATCATCGATCATATCTAATGCATCATCAATATAATTAATATCATTGCCATTGGCATCCTCAAAATCTTCATCGTTGTCACTTTGGTACGCACCATGATCTCCATTAGGGCTCTCATCATCACTAAAAGCTTCCCCGTGAAAAATCCACCTCGTATAGGTCATGCACATACCCTGCAATTTAAGTGACGCTCAACATCTTGTAGACTGTGACGTACAAGATTAAGGCAGTCACTGCATGGGCACAAAATTGTTGCAGAATTCTCCAAATTAGCTCGTACAAAATACATAAATCCACTAACACCACTCATGTATTCTCCTGAAAAATAACTCCTTCTTTTTATCCAATCTCGATCGATTGCCTAGAAATCAATAAATAGAATCACAAAGTTCAGCACACCAAATCTTAACATCATCACAACTTGAGTAAACATCATTGGGTGATGCATTGCGCAAGCATAAGGATGTGTGTAGATATGTTTTAGTTACTTCAACAAACACCAATTTAAATTTAACACGGATCTACTCCTAACCAAATCGCACCGGAACTCACCTCTGCTGCACCTCGACACGTCTTCCCGTGTGCCGTCTGACAGAGCCTCGCCGGATTTCTGCTCGCCTTGACGGTGACAGTGATCCGCTACGACAATCACCGTGATCGGCTGCCGACTCCCTCTGTCCTAGCAGCACGACGTTAATTGGACCTAGGATAGAGGAGTTATTAAGGACTTATGAAATCGGACATAATCATGACACCCCGATGAGCCCATTGTAACAATGTGCGTGCCCTAGTTATGACTACTAAAGTGGCTAATCAACAAAGGAAAAAAAATAGTCCAGTACCACCATAGTGGTAATAGTCCCCATCCTTCTTAGCACGTGTGTTCGAATCTTACTACACAACCAATTTTTTCACACTTACGAAGTTAATACGTGTTCAGTACTATAATTTTCCTGACAAGTGGACCCACAAGATAACATGATATCAAAATTATCGTAAATATTTTCCTCCTATAAATAATTGGTTTCAGATGATATTCAATGATAATTTAAATTATCCACAGTTTTGATTCGTCAACAAACAGACAACCCATCCGGATTGGTTAATCGGTGACAGTTTCTCCTTGACAGAAAATTGAATTGTCAACGATTGATGTGCATGCTTGACGTCAGAACCAAACTGTCACCGATTAACACATATCCATGATGGTATGACACTTCGTCATGAGCCATTTTGTTACCGAATCTCATTTCTCTTGTAGTTAGTGTGTGTGGGTGGGAGGGGAAGGATCGTGTTCTTTTCATATTATTAATGATTATTATTTGATCAATGGACGTTTTCGTAAAATTAAAAGGCACTTACAAACATGCAATGAAATGGACAGTTTCATGTCAGACATTCGAGACTTTAATAAAGAATGACGGATTTTAAATACAAACTTTCAAGATTGAAACACTCACTTTAGAGTATCTCCACTCGCGCCCCCCTAATAGGCGTCTTTACGGCCATGGGTTACTGTTGACGTCATGGGTTACTGTTGACGGAAGAGTATTACTGAAATTACTTTTTTCGGCCAACGATCGGTGAAAAATCAGCGGACACGACATGGCAAGATTGGAGGTTAGAGTATCTCCACTCGCGCCCCCTAATAGGCGTCTTTACGGCCATCTCTCCCCCACTCATACCCCCATGCAATGGCAAAAGTGTAAATAGAAACATGCATGCATGCACTTTGGAAAGGGAAAGGGAGGAGAGCATGCACAGCGTGGGCGTGGAAAAAGCAGTAGAGGAAAAAGGAATCTTTGATTTGTGTGGCTATGGTTGCATGCAAGTCTCATCCGGGGCTCCCACGGGAATCCCTGAGGGGCGGGGTTTGCTTGGTTTTTCTGGATGGGAATTGGGGTGTGTCCGGACATGAGGGGCCTTTGGTGGGGGGTGGGGGGGGGGGCGAGTGGGCGTGGTTGAGGTTTGGTCCGGACGTAAAAGTTCTTTGGGGGTGCGAGTGGGCGCGGTTGGGGTTGGTCCGGACGTAAAAGTGCTTTGGGGGGGGGGGGGGCTTTGGGAGGCGCGAGTAGAGATGCTCTTAGGCTATAGTGGTGTGCATCGAGAAACCCAACGTGTCGCTCTGAATATCGACGAGGTGCATTTACAGTGTGGAGAATCACGGGATGTATTGGGTTGGTACGCTAGAGAAAGGGCGGTCTGTTGAGGAAAATGGAAAGACACATTTGATTGTGAGGTCAGCATTTCTGATGTATACGTGTGCTAAATGTAAGATATTTTTTTAAAAGACAGTGGCACGGCACGAACATTAAACTCAGAGGCGGAGCTTAGTGTACTTCAGAGGGGGCCACCCCCCAATATTAACAAAAGTCTGAAGAATTTTTTTTTGGGGACAGGTCAAGTTAGCAAGTTTTGTGTATTTTGCCCCCCCCAGGAATCCATCTATTGCAATTTGCCCCCCAGGATATCTTGGCAAGCTCCGCCAGTGATTAAACTAGTTACTCCCTCCATCCACTTTTATAAGGCACAGTTCTTAACATTTCAATAGTAAGAAGTATGTCCTTATAAAAGTTGACGGATGGAGTACAACGTATATGCCAGTAGAAAAGGTGAGTGCAATTGCGCCAAAAATTCTGAAAAAAACATGCATTGCATCGCGGCAATTCACAAAAAACTCGCCGGTGTTCAGATAATTTTTCACATACAGCAAACTGATCATAAGCCCTATGTACGATTCCCAAAGAAGAAACATCTGCTTGGTTTGTCCTTGTCCGTACGTTGTGGCCTCGCTGCGCCTGCTCCTCTCCAAGGGTGAACCATCAACCTTGTCTTCAGGACATAAGATAAGAGGGGTGTCGTTGTAGCGCCACCTAGCGGAAATGAGGTGCACGGTGTAAGATAGCAGCATATTCTTGCATTGTTCAAAGAGAGGATAACTGGCAATTACTGTACAGGGAAAAAAAATGCAAGTTAAGAAATTAGGTTTTGCCAGCAAAAGCACCGAGATAACTGCATTCTCTGCATCATTCAGCCCCCTCTTTTGCATGGGCATATCCTTGGAAGATGCAGTTATATATTCAAGTTGGACAGAAAGTGATGCTCTGGGAGAAACTAATCAAGCTCATACTACATATGAGTTACAGTTACGGTGCATTAGTAATGCAATGTTACGATGAAACACCAAATCTATACCATACTATTTAACTGAGAACATCGCTCATCAAGGTACAACAGCTGGGAAGATGTGAATACTTTGTCCAATATCAAAAACTAAAAAGTGTTTTGAGGTGGTCCATAAACAAGAGAGTACTGCACTGCATAGGAGACGAGTAACTCAGCAATGGTAGACTTTAAGTACCAAAAGCTTATAACCAACTCGAAGTTGCCCGCATATGCAGAATGTTTATGGTATCAAAACGGACTATCTCCAAGTAGAAGTGAACAATATTTAGAAGATCTCCAGGTACAAACCAAAATAAACTAGTGTTAGAATGAATACGATAATGAGGTACAGTGCTTAATTGACATGCTTCGCTTTGACCACCTGCATGCAATGCAAAATCTATTTTCGATGAAAAAAAAAACCTTAAATGTTCAGAAAATAAAATATAAACCTCTTAATTTGGGCCAGGACACGAATGAGAAAAGCAGCAAACCCTCCAACGTAAAAGACCCTGCAGCCTGTACGATCCTAATTCAGAAAACAAGGCTGACATAAACTGACATGCTTAAGGGAGTAAGAATCTATAAAGACGGCGTAAAATAGCATCATTTGCGCTTTAGCATTACAAGGGCTGTCGACAACATGCCTTGCTTTAAGCAAACAGCTACTCAAACCTGAAATGTGTGCGGAATTACAAGATGAGCAACGGCATACCAAATTCAGGCAACACGTCCAATAGTTTCCGTTTAGTTGGTTCCCATATCCCCAGAAAACAGACCAGAAGCCCTGCAATAATTTAAAAGCAAGCTTAAGGCGACCAAAACAACATTAAATTGGAGGCAATTCTAGCAGTAGTTTCATCTAATGGTGTGAAACAAAAGAAGACGTGACGCAACAGGTACGCAATATGAAGAGAGTGCATGCAGTAGTATGATCTTTTAACATGTTCCATACTCACGGGAGAACGCCGGAAAGATTTCCACCTAATCCAGAATACAGGCTGTTCCATTGAATTTGACTTCCAGCTTGAGTAGCCTGCAGGTTTAAAAATATAAGTGAGACACAATGTGCATGCTCGAATTCTGCATTGCCTGTAAACCATGAACATTTAAAGGAATAAGAAAATTTCTCAGAGCGACACTAGATAGTAAATAAGAAAAAAAAAATGATGCTGTGAGTCTGTCAAACTTAACAACTATACTGCAAGCTGAAGCACGGTCAGGATTCGTATCCACTCTAGCCTGATGTGTGGCACTGGACACAGGTCTTTACCGCCTAGTGAAGAGCAACTATTCACTGTCTTTCCAGTAAGATATAGCGAGAGGGGGAAAACAGGAAACTGAGGCTGAAAAAAAAAATAAGAGAGGAAAAAAAAAATCAATAATGATCATTGGGAATTCTTAAGGACAGTTAATAAAGCTGAAGATAATTTTTACATTATTGTGTTTGTGTCCGGAGCAGGTTCCCTAAAACACATTTAAACCTCCAACTCAGTTACATACATATGTGTGACATCCTTTTGATGTCCCTAATCTTCTCACATTGCTCCTTCAACTCCTCGCTGCAGTCCCAGACCCACAGTTCTCCCAGGGCAGATGGCAGGCCACCCTTCGGCAGCGACTTGATGCCTGGACATGACTTGATCTCTAACTTGCTAAGAGAGCTCATCTGATGCAGGTCACCCGGGAGAGACTGGAGGTTTTCGCAGGAATCGATAATCATTCCTTCCAGGGAAGGTGGCAGACCCTGCTCTTGAAGGGAGAGGATGCCTGGACAAGATAAGATCGACAACTTCTTGAATGAGTGGAGGCAATTCAGTCCTGCAGGTAGAGACTGCAGACTCTCACAATCACTGATGTGCAGCTCGTCTAGGGAAGCTGGTAGGAGGACTAGTTCTTCCAGAGACTCGATGTTCTCACACGATTTGATTGATATCTTCTTGAGGGAAGGAAGGAGATGCAGAGTCGTTGGTAAGGAGCGGAGTCCACTGCAGTCGTTGTACTCCAGCTCTGTGAGGGAGGCGAGGAGTTGAAAATCTTCAGTTGGATCCTCCATTGTGGAGTTGACGTCTCCATCGTCTTCGTAAAACATAAAGCCTAGTGTCTCAAGGGACGTGAGGAATTTACAGCTGCCGCTGGTCAGTAGGGAGGGATCATCTGTCCAGATACTTTCCACTTGTGGGCAGAAAAAGCCATGATCTACCCTTCCCAGCTCTTGCATCGCATGACTCCAAGCATTCCAAAAGCCAGGGCTGTTGTAGACTTGAAGGGATCTCAAGTGGAGGCATGTTTGCAAGCCTTGTACAGAAGAGAGTGTACCACAGAAATGGATTCCTATCTCTTCCAGTGCCAGGCATGAGTGCAGATCAAGAGATTCTAGTTGTGAGCTCATGGTTACACCCAGCTCCTTCAAAGAGGTGAGGCCTGAGAGGCACAGCGACTTGTCATTAACACCATCAAGCACCAGTAATTGCAATGATGATGGAAGGAGGATGCTCCTGCTCAATTTTCCACCCTCTTCATCCATCTCTTCAGGCATCAAAGACGACAGGAGCTTGGGGCACTCTCCAATTCTTAACTTCTCAAGGGAGATGAGCCCTCTAAGTCCTTCACTGCTTCCACAAGAGAGTTGTACACAATTTGCGACACATAACTCTTTTAAAGATGTTAACGAACCAGGTGAAATCAGCAGGATGCACTCATCATCTGCTTCCCCTAGACAGTCAGTCAGCTCCAGGTAGGACAGAGATGGTAAAAGTGACAACACATGACCAAACCAATTCCCTCTGATGCAGCATGACTCGATTGTAAGCTTCTGGAGAGTCGGCAACAGAAGATCTTCCATGCAGTCTTGCTCTTCTTGTGTTGCAGGCACTGAGAGAAGATTGGGGCATTCCTCGAATTCTAAATTCTTCAGAGACTTAAGTTGGCAGAATGCCTCTGCCCACGAAAACCAAGTGAGGTTTGAACATCTTATGAGAGAGAGTTTTGACAAGGCTCCTAAATTATGCAAGGCTAAGACTCCACTTCGAGTACTCAATTTCTTACCACCATCCAGGGTCAGTGTTTGATTATATGGCAAGGTCATAACATGATTATATGTCAAACTCTCGTATAATGCTGAGCCAACATTTGCGGCTGTCATTCTCAAAACCTTGGGTCCAAGAGGTAAGGGAGGCAACGGCATTAGCAGGGGACAATCATGTATGATCAAACAGTGGAGAAGCGAAAACACAGGAACAGCCAGAGTTTGAGCAACAGAGTAACACGAAATCGGGAGCTCCGTTAGATTTGGGCAACCTTTGATTTGAAGAACCTGTAGCTCAAAAGCTAGTAATGGGAGTTCATCTCTAATGACCCATCTTTCTAGTTCTTCCACTTCCTCAATAACCAATTCCTCTAAAGAACAAGTTGACAAATCAGGTGTACCGCAAATTCTGGACAGATCTAGCTTCTTCAGACACTTCAAGTGCACAAAAGGTGGTAGAGTCCGCAAAAGCATACAATCTTCTAAATGGATCGACCGCAAATGGGTAAGTGGTGAAGAATCTCCTAACCATGATGGACGTGAAGCGTTCGTGTACCCATTAATCTGCAGATGGTTCAGCTCTGGATGTGGTTGCAGTCCCTCAAGTACCTCCTTTATGATATTAGGATTATCAGACACACTGCTAGCATCCCAACTCAATCGTAAGCTTCTTAAGTGTTCTCTGTCTAGAAGCCTAGCACTGTTTGCCTCTTCCCTGGATTCAAGGTTCTCGAGGCCAAAGATACATAGTGAACCAAGCTCAAACAGATTACCCAGCTGAGCTATCTGGAAACCAGCATCTTTTCTGACAGTGAACTGGAGTAGCTCTTGAAGGTACGCTAATTTGCTAACATTTGATATCTCTGAATGGCTTTCCTCATGACAAATGAAATGGCGCAGGTTGACAAGATTAGAGAAGCTTTTCGTCAGGTTAGAAAGATGGCAGTCTACTCCTACGTTCAGAAATTGCAAGCGGTGAAGTCCGGATAGCTCTTTGGGAAACTGCCGCTTAGATCTTTGAAACCAAGGTTTGGGTTTGTCATCATCTTGTTTGGTTGCTCGCAGATAGCGAAGGTGAATGCAGTGCCCAAAGCAAGATAGAATGTCCCCGTCATCTTCAAATCCCGATAGCCGCAACGTACGCAAATTGCGTATCGCATCAGTCATAAATTGAAAGCTTGTAACAAAAGTAGAACCAAAGCTGCCAAATACCAGTAAGGACGTGAGCGTCTTGGATTGCAGTGAACTTAGTTGAACTATATCTTTCTCAAAGTCTGAATATTGAGATGTAGCAATTATGGACAAATGACGAACTGTTGGTGGCAATGGTTGGCACTGAGAATCATCCATAGTAAAGCATTCTTTTGATGAAACATCCTGAGCTAGGTCATGCATCAAGTCGTGCATCAGGTAGTGGAGGATATCAGTTCTGTCATTATCTACTTTCTCGAAGAAACCCAGATTCACTAAATCTTCAAGATACTCAGACCCAACTTCTTCAAGCCTTCTATTATCACCCGCAGGATATACAAACCCTTGCGAAATCCAAAGATGGACCAAGTCCTGTACGTAAATCGGATAGCCTTTGGGAAACAATGAACAATACGAGAAACATTGCCGCAGATGGAAGGGCAGATAGTCATAACTGAACTTCAGAATTGCTATTATACCTTCAGTATCTTGATGTGATATCCATTCTTTACTCTCCAAAATTCTTGTCCACCGCTCAACATTGATATTTTTCCGCAGTAAACCTCCTACACTTTTAGCTGCCAGCGGATAACCTTTTAGCTTATCAGCAATCTTCCTCCCAATACGGTGCAACTTCTTTTGCCCCTTTTCTTTTCCAAATGCATATGCTCTGAAGCAGTCCCAGAAAGCTTCCCTTTCGAGACCATCCAATGCAACTGAGTCCAATGCACCAACATCCTTCACCACAGATTTGTTTCGAGTAGTCACTAAGATCACATTACCTTCCCCCGGCTGGCTAGATCCCAGTGGAGCCACAAGCCGGCTCCACTCACTGCTGTCCTTGATATCCCATACGTCATCTAACACTAGCAAGACTCTGTTGCCCTTCAGTACATTTTTAAGTGTCTCCTGAAGGGAATTCAAATCTGCACTGCCCTCTTGCTCTGTTCCAGTGACGCACTCTAACATCTGCCTCGTAAGTCTGATAACATCAAAATTCAGGGACACACATATCCAAATCTTCAGATCAAAATAGGTTTCTACCGCGGGATCACTGAACACATACTGTGCCAATGCAGTCTTGCCAATGCCGCCATTACCAACAACAGGGAGAACCGTGAGGGTTCGGTTGCGATAGGCATCACAGGTCAGCAGCTTTATTATTTGGTCCCTCTCACGGTCCCTCCCATATATCTTAGTTACAGTGAGATACGGGGTCGTCAAGCACCTCGTGATTTCAGAGCCATGCTTTGTTGCCAACGCAATGCCATCCAACTCCTCCAGCTTGAGTGCGTCACGTATGGCGCTGGTAAAATCCCCCAATGACCTACTGACATCAGAGATCTGAGGCAATATCTCATCACTGTGGAGCTCAGGTCTCAGAGAAGTCCGCACGATGGCATGTTCAGACGCAGGGACCAACGCGTTGCTACTGCCTTGCTCGTCAACATCAGCATGAGCAACGGGACTAGAACCACCACCACCACCACTGCCTCCGTTGATCTCATCATCGCCACACATAGGGTCGTCAAGCATCTCCTCATCGGCGGCGTTGAGTTGCGCTCGCACACGGAAGTAGTCGATCTCATCAAGAACCTCCTCGGCGTCATGGATCAGACGCTGCAGCTGTGGCAAGGACTGCACCAGGGCCTCGTTCTGGATCTCGATCTCCCGGGCAGCACCCAGCACCACGCCGGCGTTTCTCAGCTTCTCCTCAAGGGTGACAACACCGCCACCGAGGCCGACACCAGATGCAAACGCCTGCAGCGCATGGTGGCCGGCTGCAGCTGAGGGTAGCAGGGCCATGTACCGAAGATTGGAAGTACAGCTGGGGATGGTTTCAAATCCAACCCAAAATGTACAAACATGTGTGTACCAACCGATCCAAACTAAACCAAACCAAACTAGAAGCTGAGCTGCCGGTGGTTCAGGACAGAGTTTGCTGGCTTGCTGAGCTACCTGGGCAGGCGAAGACGACCGGAACACGGCAGCGGCGGAGACGACGCGGTGATGACTCAAGCGCGTCGATGTGGTAGGGACTCGAGTGCAGCAGCGGGGAGGCAGCGGCGCCGTTGCTGGAGCTCCGAGCGTGGTTGCTGAGAAGAGAGAAGAAGATAGCCACTGTCAAATGACAAATACAGCATTGTTTTTGGACTCGCCGTCTTGGAGGGATAAACCAGAGTGTCCACTGGGACAAGTTGAGTAATTAAGAAGTCGGCAGAACGTGCGTGGATAGAGACACGCTCAAACCCATCGCCATTATAGTTGACCACTTGACCTTGTAATTAACAATTAATCAGGACAAACAAAAGGCAAGGAAATGGCACGACACCAGCCAGTGTTCGGTGCAAGATCCTGTGCACGCGACTGTTTACTGATGTGTCGCCGAGATAATACGCACGAAACGGCTATACTGCAAGGCAATCTTAGGCGGACATTACGTCGAGCACAACGTGGGCAGAGGGGAGCAAAGCACGCACAGCGGCTTCCGCCCCCGAGAGAAGAACCTTGGGGGTGCTTGTGGTGGTTTCGAGAACACACCTGGCTAGGAGCTTACCCTTCCGTGCACTTCTTGGATGACGGGCTCGCCTTCGACGCCATGGCCGCTCGCCGAGACACACGACACCGCACGCCGAGAACACAATAAAAGGGGGAAGCAGACGAAAGGCTTTTTTTTTTTTTTTTTTTTTTGCTTTTTTGAGGGGGAACTAGATGAAAGGCCCTTTTTTTTACCTGAACTAGACGAGAGGCAGGTTTTGTACGGGCCGGGTGGATAAGCCCACAGAGGCCCATCATACCACGGAACGCTTCAGGCTCACACAGTCACACCCATCTAACCTCATGTCTAAAAAACAAAAAATCTAACCTAAACCTCATGTCTAAAAAAACAAAAATCTAACCTAAAATTTCGCAGGCGCTATGTATTTCTTACTGAGACTAGTAAGTGTGCACGTGCAATGCACGTCTCGTTTAAATTCAACTCACATGTAGCTAGATGTGTAATGATTTGGACAAAAGTGTGCCATCCAGAAATCGAGCATCTTGATGAACACGCATGAGATATCTCCTTTTCTGAAGAAACATAAAATTTTAGCTACATACGCCCACCACTTACTGGTTTTTTTCCATTTGCAGTTTGCAAGATATATAGTTTCACCTAAGAATATAGAAATCCAAGACCACCCCAATTCCAAACCACATATAAATAGTATACGACATAAGCAATGCTAAATTTCAAACCGTTCTGTGTTTTGAAACAACATAAATCTATTGTCAAGTACCAAAAAATATATACATTATAATTACTAATTCTATATCTTTAATTCTAAATTCAAAATACACTTTTTTTTTCATACACCAAATGCTAGACACGACGGCTGCATGTATAACTCTTACAAGTTGTGAGCTGCTAAACACACCATTAAACCAGCTCTAATCATGTTTAGAGCCTGTCAACTCGAATCACATTGAACGCATGTAGTGCAGGAATAACATCTACATGTCTTTTTTTGACCAAACTACCATTAATCTGAACACTTGTGCTAGTTTCTGATAGACTGTCACAGCCAATGCACCACCTCTGCTAGAAAGATCTGCTTAAAATATTTCTGAAATGTAGCTGAAGTTTATTTATGTTCTTTCTTTATCTCCCAAGAACATGACTGTATTTACATGGTATGGGGCTCTATGTAATGCCTATAGAACAGAAAATTATACACGGCAGCTATCACAATAATTTCTTTCATTCATGTATCAGGAGAAGTCCATTAGTATGAAGATAGCATAGATTTGATCACATGTTGTACAAGCTGGTTCGGAAAACCTGCAATCAAATCATATGAGCCAGAAATCCAAAAATAGCTTTCTGAAGTAGAAGAATAATGTTAGACAGATAGAAATCCATTTTCACATTTCATACCAATCTTTTGATTTATAAGGGAGGATTGATATAGTATATGATGTGCGTTTTTCTGAACCATTATCTTGTGCAGATTATCAAGATGATGTCCGACATAATGGAAAACAGGAAAATATTGAGCTTATGCCTCGATATTACCCTGATATAACTCTTCTGACCAATGTCCATTTCGTTTAGCAAGCCCGCAGTATCGTTGAACAACATTTGGAGCTTCTAGCCAATACTGAACAAAAATAACACAACATGAACGATAGATTTGAAATGGAACTATCAGTACATATAACTTTTTATCTATAAATATGGCCAGCGAATGCATATGTGTGCTGGTATATAAAACATGTAAATTGATATCACCTCCCTCCTCTATTCTCCTTCCCGCCGAATTTCTTCTCTAACTTGAGAGCTCCTTTTCTGTAATTTTAACTATCACATGAGTTCACAAATAACTACAGTACACAAAGAATTGCCGATATTGATACTTTTAGCAAAATTTATATAACGACTATATTTCAGAGGATGTTCTAGCTATGTCAACAATCTAAATTTTATGAGAAACTCATATAGCCCACATAACTCAGTTCTTCAGAATAGGGGCCGGGTCATCATTAGGGTCATTTGAACTGCCGTAAAGAACAATTTGACAAATAAGAGATACCCCTCACTGCACGCCTTAGAGGACGACATCGTTGGCAGCAGCATGACTGTCACAAGTAAAATATAATTATTTGCAGAAAACTTAAGAACCTTATCTTCTCATCTATAACCATAGCACAAATGCCAAACCAGAAGTCCTTTTTACCTAAGTTGGATAATTCAACAGATACGGCAATAAATATTACACATCGAGACTCAAGAAATCAGAGATAAATAGTGAACCTCCCGGCAGACCTAATACGATCATAATAGGAGCGAGTGGACAATGATTTTTTTTTTAGAATTTTAAACCATCCATGCTCATGCTACTATAGTCCTACCTGTGAACTTATATTTTTTCAAAACTGAATTTTTGGATACAATGCTAGAAGTTTTAGACCGGCGGGGAATTAGAGGACCCAGAGGGGGAGAACAAACAATTCTCGTCCTCCACAATCCAAAGAAACCTGCATGGAATAGTCCAATACAATTAATATTCAATGAACTCCTTGTGCAATATGAAAATGTTCCATCGAGTAAGCACATTTAGATGAAAATGTAACATATCTTCTTTCCATTGATTTTTTGGCTAATATTTATTTTTAAAATGTAAATGGATATGGCTAGAGTAAGCCTAAAACGGAAACTGTTTGTTCTACTTAAGCAAGAGGGGTCATAGGGCTACACATAGTTATTTTCTCCAGTATATGGCTGCTATGTTCTAAAAAAACATAGGACCACTTGTACTTATCTTGGTTTGCAAAAGAAAGATAATTTTTTGAGAAAATGAGTCAAAATTTTCAAGGAACCAGACTAAAACCAAAATGCAATCCCACCATTGCTGTCAAATTCCACCACTGGCTACCGCACATTTCTGAAACCGCATTGGAAGCCACTGCCACATACAGAGTACAAATTAAAAGGATCATCTCTGTTTCATTAAACTGAACAACCGTGACGGATAAATGAGAAGCTTACACTACTTCAGTCGTTCCCTGCATGGGATGCTGCTTGAAGCACGGAGGGCCACAGACTGGCCGTGAACGCCAAGCTCGTCAACCTGCCCACCTCGAACCATGTACTCCGTATTGGTCGTCTCAGACTCGACGGCACACGCACGGTTCGTGCTCCAGGTAGACAGTCGTCGACGGCGGCGAGGGTTTTGGATGTGCGCGGGGCTGCGATGAACGACGACGCTTCCTGCTATCCGCCCGGCCACGGCTGCGGGTCGCTCGAGGCCCCGGTGTGCCGCCGTCCTACAGCTCGCACTCCACGCCGTTGCGAGGAGGGCCTGCTGGGGATGGAACGCGGTGTCGCTGCGGAGGGCGGGGCGGGACAGCAGAGGTGTATTGTGCAGCGGAGGCGCCGGTGGATCGGCGGCGGTGTGGGCAAGATGAGAATCTGGCATGCGGCATGGAAACCCTAGAGTTGTCGTGCCATTGGGGGAGAGAGAGGGTGGTGCGCGGGGTGCGTGCGAGATCTGTGGAAGGCAAGGGACGTGCGTAATCACGGGGAGGGTTAGCATGAAAAGGGGAGGGTGGGGGTGGGGAGAATGAAGGAATCGTGACCCTTTGATCCTTGGCGATGGAGGGTGCAGATTCAATTTTCCCACTAAGTTTGCTCTTTTATAAGTAGTGGAGATATGGTGTACCGACTCTCCCGCATGGATCGGTCAATGTGTGTGTGTTCTTTTTTTCCTTTTTTCTATCTTTTTTTATTTCCTCTTTTCAATTTTAGGCAGTACTTGAATTTTTTCTAATTTACATATTTCATTTTATTCTATGTTTTTTAGACAAGTACATAAATTTATATTTTTAAACATGCTCACAAATTTTTGAATCCATAAACTTTTTATTTATCATGAACCATTTTTTCAAGAAACAGAACCTTTTTCCTCTCAAATAACATGAATATTTTTTAACATCCGCGATCTTTCTAAAAGACATGGAAAAAATTCCGTAAGAAATGAACCGTTTTTATTTTGTGAAATTTGAATTTGTTTTCATGTTGTTGAAACAAATATTTCATAATTATTAAGCTAGTACTATAAAAAAAATTATTAACTAATTTTTTTCAAAATGGATAAAAATAAGAAGAAGAAAGTCCTTTCTCTATTCCATGATTCTTGTCGAGGTTTTAGTTGGCCGGACAGAAGCCATGCCAGTTATGACGATGCGGGCGGCCCGCCCCTCAAGTCTCGCCAGAAGTGATGTATATGGAGACCAAAAAATTATGTGTGTTCCTTCCTTCTACTAGTAAAGGTGCACGCGCAATGCGCGTTTTGGCTAATATCACAAATACATTGCATATCTTTTAGTAATGAACGTGAAGAGAATGGCAATCCGGTCACATCCATCTAGCTATGCTCTATGCTTTTTAGATTCATCTTACAATTCAAGTATAAAAATAATTTAACCATGAGTATATTTCATCCATTCTCATATTCCAGATTTTACCAGCCACAAACCAAGTATTTTCACCTTTTCAGTATATATATATATTACTAATCAAAATCTTCTCAAGTCCTTGAGCTTGGACATAAAATACAATTAATAGAATGATAATGAAAATGAAAGCAATGCATGCGGTGTTCGTCATGGTGAGACCTTGAACTTGCTGCACAAATTTGGAGAGGCAAATGAAAAAAAACGCCTAACAAGTAAGCCAGTAAGTGAAATAAGGAATATATATTTGTATATTTCATGGATATATTAGCACAGATTGATGAAAAACATAAACTATCTATCACACGGTTCACGGTTCTGGTGGTAAAAAGTAGTTGCTTTTGACAAACCCAGTGAAAAGTAATTAAGTTCTAATTTTGTATATTGTTCTTACAAGGGAGAAGTTTGTATGTGAACAAGCTTTCCTTCCAGACGCACATTATATGAATATTTACCTTTCATATACTGAATTATCATACCAGCAGTACATTAATTTAGTAGAAATAATTGAACCATGTTCTAAAATCCCAGCCTATAAATCCTCTAGAAATTCAGGATCTTTTCCAAAAGTTCTAAGTATATATGTTGACTCCAGAGAGAGAGAAAAAGTATAGCCTACTCCAACTTTTGTACGGACAATGAATAGTTTCCAACTCCATAACATTAAGAATGTTGTAACATCCCAAGTCTGAAAAATAGCCTTTAGAATGTTTGCTATCTGTTATTTTATGTTTTGCATCATGGCATCATGTTGATTGCATTTGTTTTGTTTGTTTTCCATTTGTTTTCCTTTGTTTTCTATTTGAATTTCCAAACCAAAACTCAAACCTTTTGTTTCATCCTTGTGATGTTACAATTTCCAAAATGTTATTTCAAATAAAACAACCAATTGGCTTTCATATCTTTCCACATTGATCAACTAATAATTTGGTGCTTTGTTTCAAATAAATAAATTCCCAAATTGCTTCCAATTATTTCATATTGGATCAACTCTTAAATTGTTGCTTAATTCAATCAATCACTTAATCAATTAATCAATTAATTTCAAATTGTTTCCAAATTCAATTCTCAAATCAGTACCTTTTTGAAACCATAAAATTCACCACCCCTTTTGCACTCTTTAAACCCTTCTAAAACCCTAGGGGTAACCCTATTCCAAAGCATGGTTTTCTTAATGGTTCATTACTATTAAAATTCCTCTAAATTTGGTTTCAATGCAAACTATCATCTCAAATCTCAATTTTTGAAATCCAATCTTACAATATGGTTTCTAATTACATAACAAGGCTAAACTAATTTTTCTGTAATTTTACTAACAAAAACCTTAACTTTTTCTTCCAAAATCAATCTACAAAAAAAATATATGAAACAGAAAAATAAAGGAGAGAAGGAGCAGCAGCCCTCCCCATCTATTTCTTTTCCCAAGCCCAATTTCCCTTTTCCACTTAAGCCCACAAACCTAGCCCAGTACCCTTTCCCTGTGTCTTCTTCCTCGTGGCTGAGGTCACCACAGTACGAACACAGAACAGCCACACGATCCCTTCTCCCCTCCTCAGATGCTTGCCGTACCCATGCCTCTCCCTCCATAAAACCACCCTCCACCCTCTACCTGCTAACCCTAGCCCTTCTCCCTCAAGCCGCCACCCTCTCTCTTCCTTCCATCTCCTCCAACTCCCTCTCTCTCTGAACCTATACTGAACCTGAAACCCCCCTTCCATGGCCGAAACTTGTGGAGGTTGGCGTGGTCGATGTAGGCTGTCCCGGGAGCTCCCCATGGCGGGAATGGAAACGCCCAACTACCCTCTTCCTTCCCCACCCCGCGGCGCTGGCCGGGAGCCAGCACAGCGCCGCCGCCGTCGCCGTTTCATCGCCGGCCACCTGCTGCACGTGTGCTGCTCGCCCTGCTGCCCCTGCGATCTGCTCCTCCATCGAGCGCTCAGGTGAGCGCCCTCCTCCTCCATCTCGCCTCCTCCCTCCTCTCCCTAGGTCCGCGAGCCCTCCCCCGGCCGGCGCCCCCGAGTTCTCTCCGGCCATCGCTGCTTTTCTCCGACGTGGTACAGAGGCAGGGACCGATCGGTTCAGTAGTTACAGGAAAACACCCGAGACCAACACCTCATACCCCCCCCGAGTCCTAGTCTAACACAAACACAAGCAGTAGCCCAACTGGTTGGTTCCCCTGCGCCCAACCACAAGTCCAGGGATCAAATCCCACCTCCCACAAATAAAACAATCTTTTATTTTTGTAAGGTTTTGGTACTGGAATTTCTGCAAATCACACATAGATCCCTGCTAATTAATTCTAATCCCTGTAAAAATAATTTCCAAGTCCCTAGATTCATCAAAATGGCAGATTTGCACTATATTTTGGAAATTGCATAAATAAATCATCCTAACCCCAAATCCAACATTTTTTATATGTTTTCAATACCAAATTAAATGATCTATCCAAATATAAAATTTGTTTACTGTTTTGGATATTTAAAATTGGTGCAAAATTTGAAAACTTGTCAAATTCACTTAAATTTGCAAAATTCATAACTTGGGCATAAAAATTCCAAATTTCACAAACCAAATATGTTTTCCAATCAACTTTTCATGTACTTTCCAAATATAAATTTTGTTTGCTGTTTTGAATAATTTAAATTGCTGAAAACAACTGTTTCTTGTTTAATGCATTTAAAATTGCCAAAATAATAACTTGCTCATTTTAAATCCAATTTCCACAAATGAAATATGTTTTCCATGCAAAATTAAACCACCTTTCCAAATATAAATTTTGTTTCATGTTTTGAATAATTAAAAGTGGTTAAATAATTTAAATCTTATTTAATTCATTTAATATTGTTAAATTTATAACTTGATCCAAAACAAATTCTTTTGGGACATATAAAATATGTTTTCAAACCATAAAAACATAAACTTGTCAAATATGAACTTCACTTCATGTTTTGAACAAATAAAAATTCAAATAAGTTCATGTTTGAATTAAATTCATTTAATTCTTGTTTAACTTGTTTAATTCATAAATAATTTATTTGAAATCCTTTTTTCAACAAGTGGAACATGTATTCCAACTAAAATCTTGTTTTCTTTTCAAATATGAACTTTGTTATCTATTTTGAACAATTTAACTTGATGAAAACAACAAATACTTGTGTGACATGTCTAAGTAACCAAAACTTTCCAAAATCAACAAATCATTTCCAAACTTGTTTATTCCTTTTCCTTTGCATCTATCATTGTTATTTTGTTGTTATCTTGTCATCATCATCATGCAAGCATCATGTTTAACCACTTACACTTGTTAATCAAATGTAGATCATTGCTTCCACCTTAACCATTTGCATCCATATGCAATTCACATTGCATAGGGGTCCAATTAAATTGTGTTATCTTGTCAAGTAGGTTACTTTGATGCATCTATTAACATGACATGCATCATCCCATGTTTGTGCACCTATGCCATTATATTGATTGTTTATCTTTCTGCAATGTTTGTTTGCTTCTTCCCGGATATACGACGACGTTGAGACCGACGATACTTACGACACCCCTTCTAAGGAGTTAGCTCAGTACCAGGCTACTGGGTTTTGCAGGCAAGTTATCACTCACATGAACCACTGTGTTCCTTTCAACATTGGTTACCGATACTTCCCTTTGTTCTTTTCTGCTAGCCTTAGTAGTAGTTGTTTCTGTTACGAACCTATCACATGTATCCTTTAACCCTGATATTGCCTCACCTCCATACCTATAACCATTGTTTGAGCCCGTGTCTTACTAGCATGCTTAGGTTGTTTTGCTCGAGTCTGTTACCCGTTACTTTCTGTTACTATTTCTATTACGTTGTGGGGGCCCGATGTTTAATCAATCAATCCTGTTAATGCTGCTGTTAATAATAAATTTGATGATAAGGCACCGGCAGGAGGCCCTTGTGGTTTTGAGGCCTGCTAGTGTCGACCCTAATAGGAAAAGGGTCTTGTCTACTGATCCATGATGAGCGCACTACCCGCATGTGGGAAGCGAGTATGGGCGCCCCCCTCAACTTGACTCGATTCGCATCTCGTCCAAATCGCCGTACTAGTTCGGGCTTTCCATTTGCTGCATCATATGCAGGTACGAACCCGAGGCCAGGGTGGAACTTTTGTAGTCGGCATTTAGGGCGGCGTGGTCTTAGAGTGCTATGAGGGTCCCCTTTTCTTCGTGGGGCTCGATTAGCCGCGCACGCACAGCATGCGGTGCTTTGGGCTTGATGCGAAGAACAGTTGGTTGTGTAGAGTACCCCGCTTGGTGGGAGGCATCCCATCTGGCGGGTTATTCTTGCGTGTACGGTTACTATGGTGCACCCCTGCAGGGTAAATCTTCTCGAGAAGCCGTGTTTTCCGCGGTTATGGATTACTTGGTGAAAGTACTGGCTAACAAGTACTCAGGACAACTTAAACATAATGATCAAACATGTTACACCCCATGATTAATAACTTGACTAGTAATAGGCTTATTGACACAATAATTTGAACCATCATTATTACAACTGTGTGAGTTATCCTCGGATTGCTTCTTTGGATAAGGGGCGAGATCCAGGATGGGTTTGTTTGAAGTTATCTTTCAGTTGGTTACAATCCTCGATCGTATCTCCTTTCTGATAGCCGGAAGTGGTAGAATCTCTGTAGTTGGTTAGCGCAGCCAGTTGCAGCATCTTTTATATCCCCTTTCTTCCGTTGAACCCAAGGCATCTGTGCTTGGTGTTGACGGGTTACACTTTGGTGAACTGTGAGTCTTGCTTGCCAGTACGTTTATGTACTGACCCCTTTGGGGCTGTGGTTTACGCAGACGACGTTTCCGAGGATCTACATGGTGGCTACTACGTGGAGTATGACGAGACTGCTGACGAGTAGATAGCGGACCCGGGCAGGATCCGAGACTTCGTGGATGGGCTCCGTCTTTTCGTTTCCGGCCTCTTAGGCCTATTTGGTTCTTGTCTGCACTCAGACATGTTGAATGCTTCCGCTGTATTGTAATGATGTATTGTTGGGGCATGTGCCCTCTGAATGATTGTATTTGCTATCTCTGCTCTAATGAGAGCCATTTGCAACTTATTTCAATCTTTTGTGTCGTAGAGATCTGTTGTGATATCACTTGTTAAACGCCGTTGACGTACCATGTGTGTATGGTTTGAAGTACGTCGACGGAAGTGCCTTTGATCTCTAGTGGATAGTTTACATCGACGATGGAATAGCAGGGCTTGTGTTGTCGCGCATAAGCGCAGGCCTACCAGGAAGCTGGGACGTGGGAGCAGTTATGCCCCATAATCCAAGCATCTGCTATCCAGTTCGTACGGTGAGTATCCCCTAGAAGTCAGGGTGCGACAAATGTCCATTGCATATGATTCTTAGGGATGACGTACTGCGGCCTAGGCTTGACTGAAAGTCTTCAAATTTGCAAGTTCTCATTTATTAGTGATCGCACCTCCCAGGTAGCTAGTCAAATAACCAGGAAGTATAAACTATAGTGAACTGCAATATAGAAGATTTTGATCATTATAATTATAATGCATCAAAATGACTTTCGTCTTAAAATCATTTTGTTATTGTCCAGGAAAAACATGGGTATTCTCAGACATTTACTGTCATCCAGAAACCTTCAAAATAAAATGCAAGGTAGTATACCACAGTAATAATGAGTGTGCAGAGACACATATGTGCAAACAGATATCACTCCACTTTATGCACTATTTTGGTGACTATTCGACACCAATAATCATATCTCCGTGACTATGTAACAATTGGAAGTATAGAACTCAGTATGATGTAAAAACAGTAAAGAAATCAACACATAACAAATTGCGCAAGATGTCTCACCATCGATAAAGTTGAATTCAGGTATGCAAATGCATCATTTTGTCAGTTTTAAGCTTGGATACATCATCTTTCACCTTATTGAATCATGTTATTAATTTGGATAGAGAATGGCCTGGCCATCAAATTCTTACATTAAATTCGGGATATATGTCAAATGGAACCGTATACTTGTCAGTTGTCACCTTTAAATGTGTATTCACTCCTACTTTGACCACATTTACAGGACCAAGTCTATCTTCACATAAAGGTTCTTATGCTGATTCATTTGGATCTTCGTGTGATTCAGGCAATATTTCTTCACCAGCAAAGTGACACGATTTTTCCTGTATTAGTCATCTCTCCTAGTAACATACCTTCAATTCATGTGACTGAGTTAATTTATATGCCTTCTATTAATTAGGTGGCAGCAGCTGCATTTCTTGATCTTTGTCTATGAATTGGACCAGATAATACTGTCATATATGTTTTGCCGCATCTAAAAGAGCTTTTTGCCGAATTGGCCTTTTCTCACGACTCTTCTGCTGTTAGCCTTCCTATGAAAGGGTTAAAAATCTCTGAAGGAAACACAAATGAACCTATTAAAATGGAATCTAGATTTGATCTCATGTAAGTAGAAACACATTTTTTCACTGTGATTTCAATATTTGACATAAGTAGCGCTACACGCTTCATATATTTATTCACTAAAGTTAATTATTGTAGGTTTTTTCTATATCCTTTCTTGGCATCACTGGTTGGAACAGAGAAGGTCCGCGAATGCTGCTCTACATGGTTTCTATTGGAGCAATCTCTTCAAAGATTGTACAATTGGAAGGTATATGAAGGCTGCTTTGGATCCTATTGACTGTTGAGATTTCTATTTTCCTTCTTATGTGACCAGCCGTTTTTTTTTTCAGTTTGAGCCTTTCAGTGACTGTTCCGGAAGTGCTGAAAACATGAAACATCAAAGGTTTCATCCTTGCAACTACACCTGATCTGACTTTGTTCCAACAAAACTTCTTTTTAATGGGGCAGGGTGGTCAGTGTCTCAATCTGAAATCGCTAAAACTGGTTGGAATGTGGCAGCTGCCAAGCATGGATCTAGGCTTGAGCATGGAACATCTAGTGACAATTTGTCTACGTCAGCTTCTGGAAATCAGCCGTGGTTTTGGTTCTCCTAACATCTAACGTCCACTTATGTAGTTACAAGCATGTGATTTGTTCGAAATGAGAGTAACAGAAAATTTATGAGTTCATCTTAGTAGATAAAATTTCAGCTCAGAGACAATTACCGGGAAGGCAGAGGCGAGCGGCCACCGGCAGCTCGTGGGGATGGAGCGGCCGCCGATAGCTCGTGCGGATGGAGCGGCAGCGAGCGGTTGCTCTCTTCCCCGTCCAGTCCTACCATCTCTGGGGACTCGCTCCCTCGCCGGCTCCTCGCCGGTCGCCGGCCGTGATTTAACAGTCCTCTAGCAAGCAAGAGGTCGATTGGAGTGGCGGCCTCGGCCTCGGCCGGTAGTGCGCCGATTGGAGCACCGAGCGGTTGCGGGACTCGCTCCCTCGCCGACGGTCGGAAGCTTGCCGTCCCGCTGTGGTCCTCCGGCAAGAGTGGATTGGAGCGGCAGCCACGGCCGGCGGTGCGCCGATTGGAGCGGCCGGCAGCGCAAGCGTGGGGATGGAACCTGGGCGTGCGGTTGTGTGGACCAGCGTTGATTTTTTTTTTTTTTTGTATAACTGATGCGTGTGTGGGCTGTGTGGGAAATTGCAAAGTGTTGAAGCAATCTGGATCGTTTGTATTAGTGGAAATGGATGGCTATTATCATTTAGATGGCACCCCACTGGGTTGTTTTATATTAGTGGAGAAGATATGAACCGGGGGCTACTTTTGCCTGCCCCGGAAAACTCAAACACAACATGACACCCACGATCCATGCACAACGCCAAGCACCACGAACAAATCTTGCAATCTTGCATCGCCATCCTGGGATATGTTCCATCGATCGTCACATTGCCAGGCACGTACATTGCACACGTTTTGTCGACCTAGCTAAGCTAGCTGGGGACATGGCCATTTTTTGCACTTTTGTTGCTTGGATGCCTTTAAGGATATGACACGACGATCTGCCTAGTCGCCAAGAAGGAATGTACACCAAATGCAATCATGCATGCATGGGAGAGGCTGCACATAGATATGTAGGTCCTTGACCACGATACATCATTCAGTTTTCAGCTCTTCTAGCCCTTGGCGTTTCTTGGGGTTGTGGAATCACATGCTTACGTGTGCATGGGCCTCGTCGATCGAATTATTGCCTCCTTGATTGATTAGCCACACAAACTAAAGCCTGGCTGCTAATCTAGTATTTCTCTCTAGCTCGTCAAATAAATACCAAATCACATGCGACCAAACCAAGAAAACGCCAACTGTATAATGCATCTGTTGCCAAGGAATTCCGGTTGACCCACTTGTCCGTGGATTCCCCCAATTCCCATACACTTGAGCCTGTGAAAATACACTGAAGCCTAAGAAAATACACTTGAGCCGGATATTCAAATCGGCTCTCTTCTAGGTGAAAAACACGACATTATGATGTCAAAATAATCTAAAAAGGCATAAAAAATAACCGTGTTCTATGTGTATATGTGAAATTTCGCAGACAGGCGATGAGTTTTATCGAGCAAATTTTGTGTTTACAAAATGCAATTTTAGAGCATGGGGTTTTGTTTTTATGCCTAGGGCACAACATGATGTCTTCTATTATTTTATTCAACCTTGCCAGCACCGAGACAAAAATATATATACACATGGAAAAAAGTTCAGATTTTTATGGTTTTGTGAATTGTTGTTTTAACCATTTACATGTTCACCTGGGAGTATATGCTATAATTCCTTTCTTTTTATAAACTATAAGAGCATCTCTAGCAAAATTTTGGCTGATATGAACTATTTTGGTGGCCCATCCCATATCGGTCCGCCCCGGAATTTTTCCAGGGCACACTAAATTGAACCCCTACCCCACTATATGCTTTCCGCAAAATTGATCCCCCTCGGTGCAAACTTCCAGACTCTGGTGAGCAATTTCTCAATTCCCTGTGCCATGAAAGGGAGCGTGGAGGCTTCAACGGGCGCGGACGTCGCGAGACGGAGGAGCTGAGCCACTGCGGCGTTGATGTTGTACTCCTCCAACGACTCCGACGAGTACCCTAAAACCAGTTTAGGGGTATCTGGAACTGGTTTTACAATTTAGATTATCGGGTATCTGCTATAGTCTATAGATGCTCTAAAGACTTAGTTTTAGCTTCTGTATTTGTCCAATTTTGCAGACTTCGGCCATTGATGACCCTCAACTAGATGTATCTAGTACTAAAATATGTCTAGAGATACATCTATATGAGATTCATCTAATATGGAACGGAGGGAGTAGATGATATACTTTATTTTTACACAAATGTAATTGCAAGATTTTCAAGCAAACTATTTTTATGTACTGTTTTTTTTTACTAAAGCGTTAATTAGAAAATACACATTTTTTTATAAAGAGAATATATTAATAGCGAAGATACCAATTACACCCAGCCTCTGCAACAGCTAGCTATCAAAAGATAGCACAGATGCACACAGCGAAGAAAAATAAATAAAAAAGGGAGAAATAAAAACAAAGACCCTGTCGCGGTGATGAAACACACACAACAACAACACTCTAGCCACCACCGAATACAACACCTGGACCGCATAGAGATTCTCCAAAGACGACGCCTCCAACAGTACTAGTACAGAAACGTCTATTTGTGGCGCACCAAAAAAAATTCTATGGCGCACCCCCAATTTTGTTAGGTGCGCCATAGAATTTACGCCACTAAAATATAATTCGGTGGTGCACCCCTTCCGTGCACCACAGAAATTCTTGTGACGATATTTCTGTGGCACACACACCACCACGCGCCACATTTTTTTTAATTAAAAAAAGCGGATCTGGCCGCCGGATCTGGCCACCGGAATTTCAAAATTTCGCCGGATTATGGCTTGGTCGGTGGTGGGTGGAGGATGGAGGATGGGGGTCACCATAGGTGGAGGAGGAGGAGAAGGTCGCCGAAGTTGGAGGAGGAGGAGGTCGCCAGATGTTGTGGAGGAGGAGGCCACCGAAGTTGGTGGAGTGGGAAGAGCTCGCCGGAGGTGGTGTTGGTGGAGGAGAAGAAGCTCGCTGGAGGTGGTGGTGAAGGTAGAGGAGGAGGAGGAGCTCGCCGGAGGTGGTGGTGGAGGTGGAGGTAGAGGAGGAGGAGCTTGCCGGAGGTGGTGGTGGAGGAGGAGGAGGAGGAGAGAAAGGGAGAGGAGAAGTGGAGAAGTGGAGAAGTGGAGGAAAAGAGAGGGGAGAAGTTGAGGTAGAGGAGAGAAGGGGAGAGGGGGCGGGATTCAAATTTCGAATCCCGCCCAACAATTCTATGGCGCACCCACCCCCGTGCGCCACAGAATTTTTTTCCCAACTTTTATTGATTTTGTAGAAAAAAATCTTCTGTTCGAAATAACTTATTTTTTCCTTTTGGAATTTGGAGAATCTAGAAAAAACTCACAAGGCGAGTGAGGTTGAGTTCTTTTTTTCTCTAAATTTTGTTGATATCTTGAACTTTTTTTTCCGACATCGTATGCAAAAGTTATGCCCATTTTACTTTTTTTAACGAACGTTTGCTCAGAAAGTCGAAATTCATATTTCAAAATTTGATTAAAAAACTAGACCTTAAACTCTCCGTGTATCTATAAAGAATTTATTTTTTGATGATTTTTGGACATGGAACTCTCCCATAGAAAATTTTTGGCGCATGTGTACGGGTGCGCCACAGAAATGTCATATTCTGTGGCGCACCAATACACATGCGCCACAGAATATGACAATTCTGTGGCTGAAGGGTCGAGAGGTTAACTAGAGGGGGGGTTGAATATGTTAACTACAAATTTAACTTCTTTTTCAAGTTAACAAGGTAATGCTCAAATATAGATTATCTAGATTATGCAACTAGGTGAACAATCCTATATGTTGAGCAAGTACAACTAGCACAAGGTGAGTATATGACTAGGCTAATAGTAACTAGTAAAGGTAAGTTGAGGAATAACCGAACATAATGACACGGAGATTTATCCCGAAGTTCACTCCCCAATGGAAGCTATTCTCCGCTGGAGCGGTGCGGTGCCACCAAAGTGGAACACCGAGTAGGCCTCAAATGCCACATCGTATCTCCTTCGAGTCCTTCCACCGATGTGGATAGGCTCGAATCACTATGTTGCCGTTGAGGTTGACAACTAGAACCTTTACAAGGATGAGGCACACTCCACAAGATTGGAGGGTCCTCACCAAATCCCAAGAGCCACCAAGACTCCGAGAAGCAAGATCCACGAGCACAAAAACACCGGGGATATCAACAAGGCTCCAAGCTCCGATGAACTAAGAGCAACAATATTCCTAGCTCCAATGAACTAAGAATGACAAGATCCCTAAGGGATGAGTGGGTGGATTTCTAATCGACTTGGTGGAGTTGTAGATCGGGGGTGTCTCCTTCAAATCCCAAAGTATCACGAGGTTTGGTTGGGGATTTGAGGAGTGCTTGTTCTTGAGCTTGAGTTTGGTCAATCAATGGTGGTGAGAGAGAGAGTGAGTGGGATTGACAGCTCTAAAAGGTAGGTGAAGAACCCCTTTTATACCGGGGCGAAATACGAACGTTGGGGGGGGGGGGGGGGGGGGGCATTTTTCACTTGCCAACGCCCCCCCCCCCCCCCGGCATAGGGGGGCGGCCAGGCCGGCCTAGAGAAGCCAGGGCCGGGTGCAAACCCACCCCGGCCTGGTGCCCCGCCTGGGGCCGGTGTGGAGCGAGGGGAGGCCGGCGTGGGGCAGCAGGGCGCCCGGCCAGGCCGGCGTTGGGGCGTTGGCGTGGCCGGCCACCCACCCGAGCCACCCGGCCTGGGGCCGGCGTGGGGCGGCAAGGCGAGGCCGGCCACCCACCCGAGCCTCCCGGCCTGGCGCCTGGCGTGGGGCCGGCGTGGGGCGATGGGGAGGCCGGCAGGCAACCAGCACCCGGCCTAGTGCCCGGCCAGGCCGGCCGGCCCCTCCTTTTTCTCCCTTTTCTTCTTATTTCTTCCCCGTTTCTTTCCGTAACCTTCTCTCCCTTTTTCCTGCAACTCGTATAAGGTTTACGGGGATATATTTTCTGGGTACACTTAGAGAACACGTTAGTCCATCTATATGTTGTAGTCAAACACTCAAAATAGGATTTCGGAACTATGTTCTTTCAATCTCCCCCTTTTTGATGTTTGATAACAACATACGGATTTGCGTAAGGAACAATTTTTCATGGCTATTTGTGAGAGAATAAAAATTATATTCGTACTCCCCCTATTTGTGTGCCCAAACAAGAGACATATATATTTGATTATCATGTTGAGTGTACCAAACGTAATTTCATCTTCACACTATGTTTTATAAGATAATAGGGTATGTGATGTAACTATGATATACTTATGTGAAGTGCGAGAATTATTCAATCATGATTTTAACATTGGAGATGCACATGTATGAACACAAAGTTATCTTCTAGATGAGTGATAGGATTTACCACTAGAATGATCTTACCATAGCATTCTTCTCATAGTTGTAGATGAATAAAAACTACCCTCATTATGGCTTCAACACATCAAATAGTGAGTAGATGGATAACATAATAGCCTTGCTATGATCTTCAATATATCAAATATCACACGCATAATATATAGATAGAAAGTACGATAGGTAAATAAGGACATAGTCTTACAATAGTACGAAGGTTCAACAAACCACACAAATAGTAGCATCAACTAAAAGCGAGGAACACAAATAGCGAGGATAAGACGCAAATAGATGCATGAAATGCAATGAAATGCGTGAGTGTTTCTCCCCCTTGGCATCATACACCAAAAAGGGAGAAAGATGCAAGACCAATCACTCGTCGTCCATCTCAACATCCTCCGCAATGAAGTCCTCGGGAGGACCCTGACTGGAGCTAGCAGTAGTAGTGTAGGGCGCCGCAAAGGAGCCGAGTGAGATAGCGTCATCGCCAAGCCAGTATGTGTGCTGGGACTTCCACTTATCCTCTGAGATCTCGTCTGAGCTAGGAGGACTGAGGGGGATGTGAAGAGCTGTCATGATGGAACGCTGACGACGACTAGAGGCCTTGCCCTTGCGACATGCCTCATAATCCTGATGCTGCTTATCAATGAAGAAACAATTCATCTTATGGACGGCCTTCTTAAGGCTGAAAGTGTCAGTAGCAGGAGAAGGAGAGCGGAGGACCCCTTGAGATGTACTCGGAGCGGAGGACAGTGTGGGGGTATGCTTAGGGCGTTGAGCAACAGCTATCTCAGCCTCAGCCTCGGTGATAAGGACAGACTTCTTGGGGGTCACCTTGGCATAGTTGTTGATGAGACCAACTGGGATCTTGGTCTCAATGAGAAGCTGAATGTAAGAGCCTGTGACGCCCCGAGATCGGGCACTATGCAGATTTCAGCATTTCCGCCAAAATCCACATAATAACCGATTCCAGGTTGCCACTTGTGATAACTTACAACAGTTCACGAATAATCCATAGCAACAACAGAAAAGGATATATACAAGAAGACTCAAACGAGTCTGGGATACAACTGATACAATACAAAGATCCAAATAACAGCGGAAGAAACAACATAGCGTCCGACTACGGACAAGATACAAATTGGACTAAGAGTCCTGAAGATAACCGATGGCGTCCAATCCCTGCCCATGCCAAGCCGGAGGGATTCCCAAGCTAACGTCGTCAGACTTCAAACCTGCTGACTGCAATGTGGAATATGCAGCCACGAAAAGATTCGTGGGTCAGTACGGTTAAGTACTGGCAAGTGGATAAACCATACTCACAAGATACCGGCGTAACCAGTCATCACAAGATACAAATACTTTGGGTTCAACGGAAAGGAAAGGATTATTGCAAAGAAGCGGCAGCGAGCTGCACTAACTAACTACAGAGACTCGCTACAACATCCGGCTAAAAGAAAGGGATAAGATAGCATATCAGAACCAACTAAAACTACTCACCAAACAATACCCATCCAATGTTACCCCCTACTAAGGAAGCAACCCAAGGAAACTCACACGGTTGATTAGGGTGACATTCATTTTGATGGTGGAGGTGATCTATATTACTAGTCAAGTTATCATCGTTAAGTGTAAGTTGTATGAGTACTTGTTAGCCAGCACTTTCACCAAGTCATCCATAACCGCGGACAACACGGCTTCTCGAGAAGATTTAACCCTGCAGGGATGCACCAATTTGGCCGTACACGTACGAATAACCCGCCAGACGGGGGATCAACCCACCAAGCGAGGTACTCAACACAACCCAACTCTTCTTCGCATCAAGCCCAAAGAACCCCGTGCAATTGAGCGCACGGCTAATCAAGCCCCACGAAGAAAAGGGGACCCTCATAGCACTCTAAGAACGTGTCTCCCTAAATGCCGACTACAAAAGTTCCACCCTGGCGCCAAGGGTTCGCACCTGCATATGCATGCGGCAAATGGAAAACCCGAACTAAATGAGGCGATTTGGACGAGATGCGAATCGAATCAGAATTGCGGGGGGGGCGCCCATACTCGCTTCCCACATGCGGTTAGTGCGCTCATCATGGATCAATGGACAAGACCCTTTTCCTAATTAGGGTCGACACTAGCAGGCCTCAAAACCACGCCGGGCCTCCTGCCGGTGCCTTATCATCAAATTATTATTACCCAAAACATTAACATGTTGTTGATTAAGCTGAAACCCAACTATCAAACTAAACCGGTGATAAGACGGACAACAAGACTTGAGCGCAAACAACACTAAGCATGCAACTATGACACGAGGGCCGACAAGGTAAACAAACAACAGTTAATAGGAAGTGGAAGGAAGGCTATATCATGGCTGCAAGGTAAAACATATGATAGGATCGAGACACAAGCATCGAATCATAAGGCTAGCATAAGAACAACGGAAAGAATCGGTAACAAGTGATGAAAGGCAGCCATTTGGCAGCGACCCTCATAGCACTCTAAGAACGTGTCTCCCTAAATGCCGACTACAAAAGTTCCACCCTGGCGCCAAGGGTTCGCACCTGCATATGCATGCGGCAAATGGAAAACCCGAACTAAATGAGGCGATTTGGACGAGATGCGAATCGAATCAGAATTGCGGGGGGCGCCCATACTCGCTTCCCACATGCGGTTAGTGCGCTCATCATGGATCAATGGACAAGACCCTTTTCCTAATTAGGGTCGACACTAGCAGGCCTCAAAACCACGCCGGGCCTCCTGCCGGTGCCTTATCATCAAATTATTATTACCCAAAACATTAACATGTTGTTGATTAAGCTGAAACCCAACTATCAAACTAAACCGGTGATAAGACGGACAACAAGACTTGAGCGCAAACAACACTAAGCATGCAACTACGACACGAGGGCCGACAAGGTAAACAAACAACAGTTAATAGGAAGTGGAAGGAAGGCTATATCATGGCTGCAAGGTAAAACATATGATAGGATCGAGACACAAGCATCGAATCATAAGGCTAGCATAAGAACA
The DNA here is from genome assembly GCA_028641055.1 of Alopecurus myosuroides. Classification (NCBI taxonomy): domain Eukaryota; kingdom Viridiplantae; phylum Streptophyta; class Magnoliopsida; order Poales; family Poaceae; genus Alopecurus; species Alopecurus myosuroides. The sequence goes on from CM054061.1 coordinate 349,433,389, forward strand.
ACGGAAAGAATCGGTAACAAGTGATGAAAGGCAGCCATTTGGCAGCAAGTGAGTATACTTGCCTGAGATCCAGCAAGTAGAGGTACATCCGCAGAACTTGTTGTTGCTCACATCATCTCAACGTCCTATCCGCGAAGAAGCAACGAACTAGAACAAACACCGAATGCAACAATTACTTCTACGGCAAAAGATCCAGCATGATCAAGATATGGATGCATGACAAGTTTAAGGATGCATCAAAGATAAACTAGTTGACATGGTAAACATATTTAAATGGGCCCCTATGCAATTTGGATTGCATATGGAAAAAGCCCACGAATTGATGTTGAATTAAATGATCTACAAATAACCATCATGTGAAAGTTGATTAGAATGATGCATGGATGATGAAAACAATAAGAAAACAACAATAGCTTCAATTTGATATGTTGTTTACCAAGCTTGGAGTTTTATTTGTTAAGTTATGAATTTTGGCATTTTAAATGATTTAAACAAACATTTGTTGTTTTCACCAATTTAACTTATTTAAAACAGAAAACAAAGTTGATATTTGCAAATTTCATGAAAAATGGGATGGAAAACATATTTATTTTGTTGAATTTGGAATTTTTATGCCCAAGTTATGAATTTTGCAATATTAATTGAATTAAACAAGGATTTAATTATTTCACCAAATTAAAATACTCAAAACAGAATACAAAGTTTATATTTGGGTAGAGAATTTAATTTGGCATGGAAAACAATTCATATGTGAGCTACACAAGATTAGATGGAATAGGGCACAAATTGAATTAAATACCCAAACATATTCCATGTTTAATTATTTAGGTGGACATGCATAACACTACTTAAAATGCAAGATGGAAAATGCAAACAAGAGAATGGATGGCAAATTAAGATTCTATGCAATTTTCTGATAATTTTAGATATAAAGTTTGTATTATTTGAAATTGTAATTCAAAAGATATGGGATGTACAACTTTACCAAAAATAAAATAAAAGAATGCACCAAGAGAGGAGGAGGGTTTTAGGATTCGAACTTGGGTCTTATAGGTGACGAATTGGGCTGGGAACCACTAGGCCAAAGTGGCGCTTGTGATTAGATCTGCAATAGACACTATCTGTCCCGAGTGTTGACTGAACTAGTACACCCAAAAAAAATTCAGACATGATACAAAATAAAACAGGGGAGGTCTTTGCCTTAGAGGAGAATCGAACTTGGGATCTCAGGGACGCATGACAAAGGTGTTAACCACTAGGCTGGATCGCTGGCTGTGTTTGTTTTCGGAAACAAAACGACATTAAGATAAAACGGCGTTAACTGAATCAAGATTAAGAACACACAAGACCGCGCTTCAGAAGCAAAACAAAAAAAAAGGAGGCTAATTGCCTTGAAGGGGATTTTATCTCAGGTCTCCTGCAACCGGTGGAAGGCATCAACCAATGGAGCTGGGCACGGCTTGTGATTAGGTCTGAAACTGATAGGAGATGTAGACTGGAACGACGGTAACTGTATTTTTTTGACAGTCGAGATTCATTCTTCGGTAACAGGCGCACAACAATGGGGTAGATCCCTAGCGCTGCAATTACTTGAGGACCTGAGCGCCTAGGAGTACAACACGGAGGGGCTCGGCCGTGGGTGCGGCGTGCCGTGCTTGGGCCGTCCGTTCGATGGTTCCGTGTACGCGGCAACCAATCTGAAGACGTTCTTCAGTAATTTGTCCGAGACGGCGCAGCAGGGAAAGAATCCCGCCGGAAATTCGCGTACAGTCGCGCGACGGCGAGCTCCAAGGCTGAGGGAAAGGAGGAGGGGAAGTCCCGAGGGACAGAGGCTCACCTCGGAGGGGTTGTCGTGGACACGCAATGGCTCGAGGAAGGGGAGACGCGGCTGCTGTCAAGCTCTGACGGACTGAAATAGGCGGCGGCAAACGGCGACGGCGTGGGGATCCTGGTGGCTCTCCCACCCTGCCGAGGAGACGGAGACGGAGCTGGATGTGCCCCGGTTCCATTCCCGCAAGAACCGGGGCCCGTCAGCGGTCGTAGCTGCGGCGGCAAGGGGAGTAAGCCGGCAGTTTTGAGGGTTCATAAAAAAAATTCAGAATTTTAGAGGAATATACAGAGGAAGAGGAAGGCGGGGAAGAGAGGGGACGATGGCGGCGCAGGAGGGGAGGAGAGGGTGCCTAGGGTTCGGGGAAACGGAGAGGAGGAGTAGATAAGGAGGAGGGGGAGGGGACCATGGAGGTGTGGTTGTGCGTTGGTGGACAGTGACAGGAGGCACGCCTCCTGCGTGTGCTCCTGTACGGAGAAGAAGATCGAGGGAAGGGTGGGCTGGTTTGTTGGGCCTTAAGGCCTGGCCGGTTTGGGTTGTCTCCACTTATTTTTTTTTTTATTATTATTATTAATTTCCAGGAATTAGGAAGATGGTTTTAAGTAGGAAAACAATGCTGGTAAAATCGTTTTGATAAAATAGTGACTTATTTTGAAAGCATCAAATATTTTGAGTTGACAATTAAAAATAGGTTTGAGAGGAAATAATTTTAAGGCTCAACAACATAAAATGCAATGCATGCAAGATGCCATGATGATGCAAAAAAAAGAAGAAAAACACACACACTAATTTGGGGGGGGGGGGATCCCCGGGTGTTACAGCCGACACCGCTAACAAGGGGATTGCGCCCTCGCAATCCGCCCACGAACACGAGGGAGGGGAGAAGTCAGATTTATCGAGTCTTCGGCCACATTGTTGATCTCCTCGACACCACTAACAAAACTTCTCGACACCACTAACAAGAGATTCTTGCTCGGATTGATGACGATGTTCTCCCACCAGGAATCTTCCGATGATCGAACCTATTAGGTTAAAGGCTCAGAAAACGTCCACCCACGTAGGATCCTAAAACTTTGAAAATAGACAAGAGGGGAGAATTCAAAACAAACAAGATGGGAGGGGAAATAGAATAGAGATAAGGAGAAAACAAGAATCCTATTGAGATGTTTCCAAAACAGGTTTTGCACAAATAGTTTTTGACACTCTAGGAACAACGACCGTTAGCGAGGTTATCCTACAGGCTTTGCGGACCCGTTGCTTCGATAACCATTCGTATCGAAACAACTTTGGGAATCGGAAACCATGCTCTGATACCATTTGTGACGCCCCGAGATCGGGCACTATGCAGATTTCAGCATTTCCGCCAAAATCCACATAATAACCGATTCCAGGTTGCCACTTGTGATAACATTACAACAGTTCACGAATAATCCACAGCAACAACAGAAAAGGATATATACAAGAAGACTCAAACGAGTCTGGGATACAACTGATACAATACAAAGATCCAAATAACAGCGGAAGAAACAACATAGCGTCCGACTACGGACAAGATACAAATTGGACTAAGAATCCTGAAGATAACCGATGGCGTCCAATCCCTGCCCAGGCCAAGCCGGAGGGATTCCCAAGCTAACGTCGTCAGACTTCAAACCTGCTGACTGCAATGTGGAATATGCAGCCACGAAAAGATTCGTGTGTCAGTACGGTTAAGTACTGGCAAGTGGATAAACCATACTCACAAGATACCGGCGTAACCAGTCATCACAAGATACAAATACTTTGGGTTCAACGGAAAGGAAAGGATTATTGCAAAGAAGCGGCAGCGGGATGCACTAACTAACTACAGAGACTCGCTACAACATCCGGCTAAAAGAAAGGGATAAGATAGCATATCAGAACCAACTACAACTACTCACCAAACAATACCCATCCAATGTTACCCCCTACTAAGGAAGCAACCCAAGGAAACTCACACGGTTGATTAGGGTGACATTCATTTTGATGGTGGAGGTGATCTATATTACTAGTCAAGTTATCATCGTTAAGTGTAAGTTGTATGAGTACTTGTTAGCCAGCACTTTCACCAAGTCATCCATAACCGCGGACAACACGGCTTCTCGAGAAGATTTAACCCTGCAGGGATGCACCAATTTGGCCGTACACGTAATAATAACCCGCCAGACGGGGGATCAACCCACCAAGCGAGGTACTCAACACAACCCAACTCTTCTTCGCATCAAGCCCAAAGAACCCCGTGCAATTGAGCGCACGGCTAATCAAGCTCCACGAAGAAAAGGGGACCCTCATAGCACTCTAAGAACGTGTCTCCCTAAATGCCAACTACAAAAGTTCCACCCTAGCGCCAAGGGTTCGCACCTGCATATGCATGCGGCAAATGGAAAACCCGAACTAAATGAGGCGATTTGGACGAGATGCGAATCGAATCAGAATTGCGGGGGACGCCCATACTCGCTTCCCACATGCGGTTAGTGCGCTCATCATGGATCAATGGACAAGACCCTTTTCCTAATTAGGGTCGACACTAGCAGGCCTCAAAACCACGCCGGGCCTCCTGCCGGTGCCTTATCATCAAATTATTATTACCCAAAACATTAACATGTTGTTGATTAAGCTGAAACCCAACTATCAAACTAAACCGGTGATAATACGGACAACAAGACTTGAGCGCAAACAACACTAAGCATGCAACTACGACACGAGGGCCGACAAGGTAAACAAACAACAGTTAATAGGAAGTGGAAGAAAGGCTATATCATGGCTGCAAGGTAAAACATATGATAGAATCGAGACACAAGCATCGAATCATAAGGCTAGCATAAGAACAACGGAAAGAATCGTTAACAAGTGATGAAAGGCAGCCATTTGGCAGCAAGTGAGTATACTTGCCTGAGATCCAGCAAGTAGAGGTACATCCGCAGAACTTGTCGTTGCTCACATCATCTCAACGTCCTATCCGCGAAGAAGAAACGAACTAGAACAAACACCAAATGCAACAATTAATTCTACGGCAAAAGATCCAGCATGATCAAGATATGGATGCATGACAAGTTTAAGGATGCATCAAAAATAAACTAGTTGACATGGTAAACATATTTAAATGGGCCCCTATGCAATTTGGATTGCATATGGAAAAAGCCCACGAATTGATGTTGAATTAAATGATCTACAAATAACCATCATGTGAAAGTTGATTAGAATGATGCATGGATGATGAAAACAATAAGAAAACAACAATAGCTTCAATTTGATATGTTGTTTACCAAGCTTGGAATTTTATTTGTTAAGTTATGAATTTTGGCATTTTAAATGATTTAAACAAACATTTGTTGTTTTCACCAATTTAACTTATTTAAAACAGAAAACAAAGTTGATATTTGCAAAGTTCATGAAAAATGGGATGGAAAACATATTTATTTTGTTGAATTTGGAATTTTTATGCCCAATTTATGAATTTTGCAATATTAATTGAATTAAACAAGGATTTAATTATTTCACCAAATTAAAATACTCAAAATAGAATACAAAGTTTATATTTGGGTAGAGAATTTAATTTGGCATGGAAAACAATTCATATGTGAGCTACACAAGATTAGATGGAATAGGGCACAAATTGAATTAAATACCCAAACATATTCCATGTTTAATTATTTAGGTGGACATGCATAACACTACTGAAAATGCAAGATGGAAAATGCAAACAAGAGAATGGATGGCAAATTAAGATTCTATGCAATTTTTTTATAATTTTAGATATAAAGTTTGTATTATTTGAAATTGTAATTCAAAAGATATGGGATGTACAACTTTACCAAAAATAAAATAAAAGAATGCACCAAGAGAGGAGGAGGGTTTTAGGATTCGAACTTGGGTCTTATAGGTGACGAATTGGGCTGGGAACCACTAGGCCAAAGTGGCGCTTGTGATTAGATCTGCAATAGACACTATCTGTCTCGAGTGTTGACTGAACTAGTACACCCCAAAAAAAATCAGACATGATACAAAATAAAACAGGGGAGGTCTTTGCCTTAGAGGAGAATTGAACTTGGGATCTCAGGGACGCATGACAAAGGTGTTAACCACTAGGCTGGATCGCTGGCTGTGTTTGTTTTCGGAAACAAAACTACATTAAGATAAAACGACGTTAACTGAATCAAGATTCAGAACACACAAGACCGCGCTTCAGAAGCAAAACAAAAAAAGGAGGCTAATTGCCTTGAATGGGATTTGATCTCAGGTCTCCTGCAACCGGTGGAAGGCATCAACCAATGGAGCTGGGCACGGCTTGTGATTAGGTCTGAAACTGATAGGAGATGTAGACTGGAACGACGGTAACTGTATTATTTTGACAGTCGAGATTCATTCTTCGGTAACAGGCGCACAACAATGGGGTAGATCCCTAGCGCTGCAATTACTTGAGGACCTGAGCGCCTAGGAGTACAACACGGAGGGGCTCGGCCGTGGGTGCGGCGTGCCGTGCTTGGGCCGTCCGTTCGATGGTTCCGTGTACGCGGCAACCAATCTGAAGACGTTCTTCAGTAATTTGTCCGAGACGGCGCAGCAGGGAAAGAATCCCGCCGGAAATTCGCGTACAGTCGCGCGACGGCGAGCTCCAAGGCTGAGGGAAAGGAGGAGGGGAAGTCCCGAGGGACAGAGGCTCACCTCGGAGGGGTCGTCGTGGACACGCAATGGCTCGAGGAAGGGGAGACGCGGCTGCTGTCAAGCTCTGACGGACTGAAATAGGCGGCGGCAAACGGCGACGGCGTGGGGATCCTGGTGGCTCTCCCACCCTGCCGAGGAGACGGAGACGGAGCTGGATGTGCCCCAGTTCCATTCCCGCAAGAACCGGGGCCCGTCAGCGGTCGTAGCTGCGGCGGCAAGGGGAGTAAGCCGGCAGTTTTGAGGGTTCATAAAAAAAAATCAGAATTTTAGAGGAATATACAGAGGAAGAGGAAGGCGGGGAAGAGAGGGGACGATGGCGGCGCAGGAGGGGAGGAGAGGGTGCCTAGGGTTCGGGGAAACGGAGAGGAGGAGTAGATAAGGAGGAGGGGGAGGGGACCATGGAGGTGTGGTTGTGCGTTGGTGGACAGTGACAGGAGGCACGCCTCCTGCGTGTGCTCCTGTACGGAGAAGAAGATCGAGGGAAGGGTGGGCTGGTTTGTTGGGCCTTAAGGCCTGGCCAGTTTGGGTTGTCTCCACTTATTTTTGTTTTTTTTATTATTATTATTATTAATTTCCAGGAATTAGGAAGATGGTTTTAAGTAGGAAAACAATGCTGGTAAAATCGTTTTGATAAAATAGTGACTTATTTTGAAAGCATCAAATATTTTGAGTTGACAATTAAAAATAGGTTTGAGAGGAAATAATTTTAAGGCTCAACAACATAAAATGCAATGCATGCAAGATGCCATGATGATGCAAAAAAGAAGAAGAAAAACACACACACTAATTGGGGGGGGAATCCCCGGGTGTTACAGAGCCATAGATAGGGACCCTCTTTTCACGAACCACGGTCTGCAACTCTTGCCACATGAAATCCATAACATCCAATTGCTTCTTTGCCTTCATTTGAGTTTCAATGTGAAAGAGAAGGTTGATCAACCATTTGCGAACCTCACCCTTCTCACCAAATTTGACATTGATGGTATTGCGGAGAATAGTGTGCACAATGTACCAATACTCAGAGAAGAACTTGACCTTCGGGATGTGCATAGAGCTGGTACCTTCCGGATAGCAATGACGGATACCATCTTTGGCCCTCATAATGTTCTTGGAATCACCATGAATGCGAAAGTGGTACATATGATCAAACCTGTACTCCGGAATACCAAGAGTGGCACCAAACTCATCCATGGTAGCAATACACATGGTGCCACCACTCATCCAAGTCAATGTACGCGGTTGCCTCGTGGGACCACCAGCTGAGAAGTGAACAGTGGAATAAAACTCCTTGAGCAGCTCTGGGGCAAATGGATGGGCATTATTGGGACCCATGAGAGGAGTGATATTGTGGTAATCCATGAGTTCCATGACACGGGGCCAATTGGTGCGAGAAGACTCCATATCAAAGTAGTGTTGATCCACATAGCCATTCTGAAGCTTGCCAAGAATGAAGTCGTACAAGATCTGATGCATCTTGCAATAGAACCGAGGACCAGGACTTGTACTTTGACCAAACTCGTAGGGATTGAATTTCAACCTAGCCTCCTCAAAGTCAGTGGCACTAAGACCACCCCAGTTCGTGACCACGGGTTCCTTTGGATTGACCGGAATAGACGGACCCTGTCTCTGTGAGGGAGTAGACCCAGCAACAACAGCGGCACTTTTCTTGCGAGGGCGGAGAGAGCGGGAGACATCGGACTCATGTTGGGTATTGGAATCACCTGAAGAAAAATGATGCATGGATATGGATAATGATAATGAGTGCACATGGTCGTTGTGTGAGAAAGAAAAAAAATTAATCCATGAATATAAGTGATAGCGCCATGGTGGAAAAACAAACACAATATTAATGAGGACAAAACACAATTTTATCATAGCATTTGTATAAGGTTGTGTTGGTGTTCCTAGTGAAAATATACACGATAGTATATAGTGGGAATGAGACTACAATCACCATTATCATGTAAGAATGAGGGCATAGCATACACATCATGACACTATGAACATAATAATTGAGAACCACGACACTAGGACAATCATAGCACAAATGTGGAAATTTTGTGAACCAAGGCCAAACATGAGAGGACAATTTGCATAGTGAGATAAATCATAGTACCACACGACTATAACATGAGGATCATACGAGATAAACTTATCATGGCATAGGAATTAATCTAGTGGCATATGAGCGTCCTGAACCCTAGCATGAGTATATAAAAAAATCCTAACCGAAGAAAACACTAGCACATGAACACTAGCACTAGCACACCTATAGATAGCACTCACATACACGTGATACATAGTAAAGCCCAAATAAATTACCCGAGTTGGAAGCCATCTTCAAACAAAAAGCACCAAACAATCAAGTGAACCGATCTCCCCCAATAATGTGCCAATGAGAAATCCGTGTGGAGGAGAGCGTGGAGAAGGACGAGGGCTTGCGGATCCGTGAGTTTGAGCGGTAGGGATGGGCTAGGGAGGTGGGGGGAGGAGAGCTCCAAGGGGGCTCTAATGGAGGAATATGAGGAGGAAGATGGGTATGGGAGGGGTTAGGGACGGTTTGGGGCTAGGTGGGGTGTGTGTACGTGTGTGTGCGTGTGTGGTGCGCCCACCCGGCCTGGGGCCGGGCGTGCGGCGGCGTGAGGCCGGCGTGCCGTGTGCGTGCGTGTGTTGAGTGTGTGTGGCCGGCCTGGGGTGCCGGCCAGGCCGGCGTGCTTGTGTGCGAGGCCGGGCAGGGGCCCGAGCCCCCCGGCCAGACCCCCGGCCTGGGGCCGGCGCGGTGGCAGCGCGGGGCCGGGCGGGTGCCCGAGCGCCCCGGCCTGGGGCCGGCTCGGCGGGTGGCAGGGGCCGGGGGGGCGAGCTGGGTGCGTTTTTTTTTTTTGTTTTTTTTGTTGTTTGGTTGTTTGTGTTTGTGGGTTGTGTTTGTTGTTTTTTTTAAAAAAAAAATTGCTCCCAACAAAAATAAAACTAACAAAAATTGAAACGACACAACAAACAAACAAAAACAAAAAAATTCCCCAACGAAAATTGAAACGACACACACTCTAACAAACAAAACAAAACAAATGAAGCTAGTGTCTTAATAACAAATTTTCGTAAGTTTGTTTCTAGCATCCCATATGTTTTATATAGCAATTTTATTTGACCATGTGCACGAATGAAATGAGTATGATGACATGAATATGATGTTTTCATTTGTATCCAATGGAGAAAAAAAGTGAAAAACAAAGTGAGCAACATTGGATACCAATAAAATATGAAACAAATGGAAATGCAAATGAGTGAAAACACAAACACAAATGTCTCATTGATATAAAACCAACCAAATCTTGGGCGGTGGCCTTAGCCACCATGTATGAGTATGTTCGATATGTCACCGCGAAGATATATCTTGGGTGCATTGTCGAGACTCATCATTGAAGCACATGATGTCATTTGAAATGATCATTATGCATGAATTGTTTATTTATGCATTATAGAGGTAGTGTTGGCTCATTGATTGAGCTACACTCCCCCTATGTCTATGCGTACATCTAGAATCGAAATAAGAGTCTAGTAAGAGTGTGTATGCAAGATTTTCAATCAACTAAAATTGCTTGCACATACGATGTTGAGCTCACTCCTCAATTGCTTGAATCTGTTCACATCTAGAGGCTTGGTAAGGATGTCGGCAAGTTGATCTTTAGTGTTCACATAAGAAAGTGAGATATCACCATTGGCCACATGATCCCGAATAAAATGATACCGAATCTCAATATGCATGGTCTTGCCATGAAGTACCGGATTGTGACCAATCTTTATAGCACTCTCATTGTCACATAAAAGAGGCATTATCTTAATCTTAATTCCAAAATCCTTAAGACATTGCCTCATCCATAGGAGTTGAGAGCAACAACTTGCGGCGGAAATATACTCCGCTTCCGTGGAGGAGGTGGCAATGCAATTTTTCTTCTTATAAGACCAACACACAAGGGACCTACCAAGGAATTGGCAAGCACCCGAAGTTGATTTTCTGTCCACTTTGTCACCTCCCCAATCCGCATCCGAATATCCCACAAGATCAAAAGTTGTGTTTGATGGATACCAAAGACCATGTGTGGGAGTGTCAACCAAGTACCTAAGAATCCTCTTGACCGCAATCATATGGCTTTCCTTGGGGTTAGATTGAAATCTTGCACACAAACCCACACTTAACATAATGTCCGGTCTAGATGCACAAAGATAAAGCAAAGATCCAATGATAGATCGATAAGTTTGGGGTCTACCGGTATACCTTCATGATCCATAGAAAGATTCGCGGTTGTTGGCATTGGATAAGGTAATGTTTTGGCATTGTTCATATCAAATTTCTTGAGCATGTCTTGAATATATTTGGCTTTACAAATAAAAGTCCCGTCATGATATTTCTTGATCTCAAAACCTAGAAAGAACTTTAATTCTCCCATCATAGACATCTCAAATTCACTTGTCATTAGTTTGGCAAATTGATCTACAAAACTCACGTTAGAGGATCCAAATATAATATCATCAACATATACTTGACATACAAAGAAATGTCCATCTACACTTTTGGTAAAGAGAGTGGGATCAATTACCCCAAGTACGAAACCACGATCCACTAAGAACTCCTTTAAATGATCATACCAAGCACGTGGGGCTTGTTTGAGGCCATACAAAGCCTTATGGAGGAAGTAGACATGGTTAGGATACTTGGGATCCTCGAATCCCGGAGGTTGTTTAACATATACCATTTCATTTAGAGGACCATTTAGAAAAGCACTTTTAACATCCATTTGATGCAAGATGAAGTTATTACTAGTGGCAAATGCAAGTAATATACGAATGGATTCAAGTCTAGCTACGGGAGCGAAAGTTTCACCGTAGTCAAGTCCTTCGACTTGAGAGTAGCCTTGAGCAACCAATCAAGCCTTGTTGCGAATCACTTGCCCATGAGAATCTTGCTTGTTTTTGAACACCCATTTAGTTCCAATGATATTATGATCCTTGGGTCTTTCCACTAGTGACCATACTTTGTTTATCTCAAAATTATGGAGCTCTTCATGCATAGCTTGAACCCAATCTTCATCTTCAAGAGCATCATATACTTTGATAGGTTCAACATGAGAGACATATGAATGAATACCACAAAACTTGAGTACTTGTCCACGAGTGGAGACACTTCTCCCCAAGTCACCAATGATGTTCTTTTGGTATAGTGACTTTTGTTGCAATCTTGATGCTTGACGAGTCATGATACGAACTAGTGCATCATCGGGATTTTCATTGGGGGGAATATCCTCATCATTTCCTTCATCAAGACCATTGCCCATTCGTATTGGAGTTCTTGGTGACGAAGCACCAAAATCATTTCCATCATTATCATTGGGTGGATCTTGATCACTTTCTTGATGAGTGGTATCCACATGAAGGTCTTCTTCTTGCTCTTGGTCTACCATTTGATTGGTGGTTGATGTAGAGGGATCCACTTGCGTAGAGCTAGTTCCACCCTCATTTCCCACAAGGTGTCCCTCAACGGGTATAAGTGGACCTACACCCATTCTTCCTATGGCGATGGAGGACGGTTCATCACCTACATCATCACAATCAATTTGCTCCACTTGGGAGCCATTATCCCCATGAAATTCCACATTCATAGATTCTTCAACACACCCAGTGGATATGTTGTAGACTCTATAAGTGTGGGAGTTCGTGGCGTAACCAACAAAAATGCCTTCAAAAGTTCTAGCATCAAACTTAGACAATCTAGTTCCCTTTATGTAGACTTGGCATTTGCACCCAAAAACTCGAAGATATTTGAGGTTGGGTTTGTTACCGGTTAGGAGCTCATATGGAGTCATGCCAATCATCGGACGAAGGAAGAGTCGGTTAGATAAATGACAAGCAGTGTTGATGGCTTCGGCCCAAAAGTTATATGGGGATTTGAATTTGGCCATCATAGTTCTTGCCATATCAATAAGTGTGTGATTCTTCCTCTCCACTACACCATTTTGTTGAGGGGTATACGCAGCGGAATATTGATGCCTTATCCCCTCTTCACTCAAGAATTCATCCATGGTGTAGTTCTTGAACTCGGAACCATTGTCACTCCTTATAGACAAGATCTTGGTGTCATATTGGCGTTGCACTTCGGTGGCCCAAGTTATGAACCTTTCTTGAGTCTCACTCTTCTTCTTGATATAGAAAACCCAAGTGTATCTTGTATAATCATCAACAATCACCAAACAATACTTTTTTCCATCAAGACTATCATATGTGTGAGGCCCAAATAGGTCCAAGTGAATGCGCTCAAAGGTCCTTGTTGTAGAGATGATTGATGTCTTGGGGTGATTCTTCTCATGCATCTTTCCCGCAATGCAAGAGCTACAAGGACGATCTTTGGAGAAATTCACACTTGTTAGTCCTACCACATGCTCACCCTTCACAAGAGTTTGTAGATTTCTCATACCGACGTGGCCTAGGCGACGATGCCAGAGCCACCCCACGTCGGATTTAGCCATTAGACATGCTGCGATATGTGTAGTTTCTTTCGAGAAATCCACTATGTACATACCGTTTTCCATAAATCCAACAAAGGCTAATTTAAGAGAAATAGTGTGAAGGACAAGCACATGGTTACGCCCAAATACACATGTAAAATTGCACTCACAAAGTTGCAAGACGGAAAGAAGATTATAGCCAAGGGACTCAACAAGGAGGACTTTCTCAATGGATGAATCCGGAGAAATGACCACCTTGCCATGTCCCAATACCTTAAGTTGTGAGCGATCGCCAATAGTTACATGAGCAAATTTGAGAAGTTGGAGCTTCAAATCTTCTAATACTTCTTTGCTTCCGGTCATGTGTGCGGAACAACCACTATCAATCATCCATGATGTTCCACCGGAAATACAACCCTACAATGAATCAACTTCTTGTCTTAGGTACCCATTTTTGGATGGGTCCTTTTTTGTTCGTCACAAGGGTCTTGGGAACCCAAATAGCATGCTTGTAATAATCACCATATGAGGTGCCCACATACTTTGCATTAACAGGACCATTAATAGATTTAAGAAGCACATAAGATGGGTTATACTTTCCCTCAAAGTTGTTGTGAGTAGTAGTGTTCATAGGAACAATACTTTTAGCAATAATATCAAACTCATCTTCATCATTAGCCAACTCCCCCTCCTTCAGAAAAACAATAGAGTTAGTGGAGGGAGTTGACTTCTTCTTGTAATCCACCTTGGATATGGAGCCAAAACCAAGACCTTCTTTGCCAATAACTCTCTTATGATTACTCAAAAGATCATTAAGGTTCTTTTGCCCTTGGATGCATGTGGCAAGACCTTTGTTGAGTTGTGCCTTCAACCTATTGTTCTCCTCAATGAGAGTTTCCTTGACACACAAAGGGTTAGTAACACAAGAGTTTTCATTCACAACTTTTACTCCTTTTAAGGTTTTGAGCTCATTTGAGATTGTTCTATGATCAATTTTGAGCTTATCAGAATCTTTAATGAGTTCATTATAACCTTGGTTAGTTGCATCATTTAAAGCCATGAATTCCGTTACCTTAGCAAAAGAATGTTCACAATCAAGTTTTACTTTAGCTATGTCAATTGCAAAGGTTTCCTCTATGCTTTCTCTAAAGCAATGTGATTCATCTAGAGCTTTCTCAAGATCCTCAATCTTACAAGCATCATCACGAGCAAACTTTTCAAGTAACATTATTCTCTCCTCATGTTCATCAATGAGTCCATGTGCCTCACTTAATTGATCCATGAGAGAGCCAAAAATAGTTTTAGTTTCTGCTTCTAGATTTTCTACAAAGTTTACCAAGGGGTCTTCCTCAACACAATTTAATAGTGAGGGAGTAGAGCAGTTTGCAATTTTGAGAGTAGGAGTCACCTTTGGGGGTATACCCTTGGCCATGAAGCACTTGTGACTCGAAGGACCCTTGTTGTCATTTGGGTTGGAGAAGAGAGAGCTTAAGTTAGGAGGTACGACGCCCCTAGCCATGGCCGCCATACCTACTTGTTCGCCTTCACCGTCGCTCTCTTCACCACCGGATGTGTACTCAACTTCTTTTGCAATCAATACCCTAGGAGGGCCTCTCTTGATGAAGTTCTTGGACTTGGGGATGAATGTGGATTTCTTGATGAGTCTTCCACCATTCTCAATTCTACTCTTGGAGGGACACTCGGCAACGAAGTGCTTGGAATCTCCACAATTGAAGCAAGTTCTTGCTTTCTTCGTGCTTGAGGCTTTCTTCCCTTTATTCTTAGTGGCATTGGATCTAAAATCTCCTTTCTTCCACCACTTGTGTTGAGCAAGAGCCAAGCATTCTTCATGTGATGTCTTCATCTCTTTCTCGGAAACCTCATGAGTGGATCCACCATCATCACTTGAGTCATTATCTTCATGGGGAATGACCTTGGCCTTCAAGGCAAGAGACGCTTTCTTCATTCCGTTTACACGGGCCATGACATCATCGGAAGTTTGCTTCATGACCTTTAGAGTGATAAAGAGACCCAAAACATCATTGGGGGATAGGTCCAAGTAGTCGGCCCTTCTTGTATATTCATCACCATGTTTTCATTGTATGGCATCAAGGTGAGTAGAAATTTCTCCTTTACCCAATTCTCCGTACAATCCGTGAATCCACAATCTCTCATATCATTTACAAGAGCCTTGAGTCTTCTAAACATGTCTTCTATGTTCTCTCCATCACTCAAGTGAAAGTGTTCAACTTTTCTTTGAATGATTGACTTCTTGGACCTTTGGAGGTTGACATTGTCGTCAAACATATCAACAAGACCATCATAAGCTTTCTTTTCACTTGTGAAGGACCGGATGTGCTCAACTCCTTCCTTTTCCATTGCCCTCTCCAACATGTGCAAAGCATGAGCGTTGAGTTGCTCATCTATGATGTCACTTGCGCTTAGATTTGCGGGATCCTTTGGCTCATACCCTTTTTCAACAATTCTCCATATTTGCATTGAAGAGCTTGATGCATGTAAAATGCATAGATGAATTTTGCATATTTTCACATGGTTTTCTATTACATATTGCATCATATAAGGGTATAATTCAATGTTTTATAGTGTTTTGGGGTTAAATTACAAAGTCCCCCAACTTTTATGGAATTAACCCTGCCTGTCAGAAACCCCGTTTTCTATATTTTTGACGTTTCAGGGGGCAAACTTCCGCGAAATCACCTGAAAATCTGCGGGGGTCATTTTTTTGGAAGGAGAAGACTTGCGGGCGAAGGATCCACGAGAATTGTGCAAAGGAGGCCCAAAAGAGGACCCTCCACGCGGCCAGATTCCTTGGCCGCATGAGAGGCCCCCTTTTGGCCCCTGTGGCCCCAATTACTTCCATCTTCGACTTACCGACTCCGTCTTGACCTAAAACCGACTATAAAAAGGGTCCTCGTACCCTTACGGAGGAGACCGCCGCCGAAACACCGAAACACCAAAACAGAGACCAGAAGTTCCAGATTGGAGGGGGAAAACTCCGGCGGGGTGCCGCCGGTGTGATCTCCTACCCCTCCAACGTCATCTCCATCGACATCTCCATGAAGAGGGAGTAGTCCACCCCAGGACTATGGGCTTGTGGAAGTAGCACTTGTATCTCTCTCTCTATGTGCTTCACTAATTAGATCCGTATGAGCTGCCTCACATGATTACGGGTACCGTTGTAATTCCTATGTGGTGGATCTTTTCTATGAGTTATTGAATCTGAGATTGCAATTGTTTCTCTTGAGTTATTTGAGTAGATGTATCTTATGTACCCTGTTCTTATTTGCTAGCTTTGATCAATCGAGTTCTTGAGAGCGTGTGTGGGGTGATGGGTGCATTAGTTGGAGTAACGGGGGGTGGCTAGTGCTGTGAAAGTGACAGAAGTTCAGCGATCCACTTAGGTTTTGTTAAACCTTTCTTAGTTACCTCACTAGGGATAAAAAGGAGTACCTTGTTACCGAGGATTTGAAGTGACACTAATCAATCTCCATGACTAGATCTAGCAAGTTCTTACTTCAACTTCATGTCACATTGCTTAAAGCTATACTCTGGTTTTTCCTTAATTATCGAGGTGTTATGATTTATTTCGCATCTTGGTGGAGTATAAGAGGGATCAATATGACCGTAGAGATCTATATGCTAGGACGTGATGCCCATATGAAAGTACTCAATGTTAAACATGTTATTGTAATCTCACATGTAATTCTTTATGTCCATCATCTACCACTTTATTTGAGAGAATGCAAGTGTGAAACCATGAACCCCGGTCCTATTTTAAATATAAGAAAACACTCTAGTTACTTTGCTGCAATTTACTTTACTTGCACTTTACTTTACTTGCATCTCCAATTCGAATTTACATTATCTCCATCACCACTTGCATCAAAAAAATACAAAAACAATCCATTGCATATTTATTTTCTCATTTACATTTAGTAGTAGATTTAATTATTGCACATTTACTTTCAGTTTTGCATTGCAATTTAGAAGTCTCACACCTTGTGCTTGACAACCACTTGGTGAGGTTGAGGGCACAAAATTCTCTACTTGTTTGCAGGATCCTGGAGGAAGCTTGGAAGACAACTGCTGAAATACTGGCTCCCCAAGAGTTCGATATAAACCCTTGAGTCACCCTCGTGGGGAAGAAGGCTTGCCACTAGCTACACACTCTGCACTTGGAGTCTCAACCTAGCCATCAAGCATTTTTCTGGCGCCGTTGCCGGGGAGCCATAGGTGAAGGAGTTGTCCAAGGGAGCTCACAAGAAGTCTTCATCACCAACAAGGTGTGCAAACACCTAAGCTTGGGGAGGTTGCACCTACGTGAGTACCGTCCTTTCTATCTCCACCTTCTTTCAAGTAGATTGTTTTGTTTCTTGTCTTGTTTTTATTTTTGTTTTGTTTTTGTTCTTGTTTTTGTTTTGTCTTGCATATTTTATTTTAGTTTGCATTTTAGTTTTGCATTTAGTTATCTAGTTTATTTTAGTATTTCGAATTTGCCTAGTTACTTTACTTTTCAGTTTTGCATAAAAAATTAAAAACTACATAAAAACTGTTAAAATGGGTGATAGAACTAAATTAAGTGACTACACAAATACACCCAATGACCAATTCATTGCTAGGCCAATTACTACACCTGAAATACAAGCTGAAAGCTATGAAGTAAGTCCTAGTTTATTGAATTTAATTACTAGAGAGCAATTTGGTGGTAGTGCTATGGAGGATGCCTCTATGCATCTTCATGATTTCATGGAAATATGTGATATGCAAAAATTTAAAAATGTGGAAAGTAGTGTTTTAAAAATGAAATTATTTCCTTTTTCAGTTAGAGGAAAGGCTAAAGAATGGTTACTTTCACTACCTACAGCTAGTATAAAGTCTTGGGATGATTTAAAAGAAGCTTTCATTAAGAAATATTATCCTCCCATTAAAATTTTGCAAAAGAGGAATAATATCCTCTCATTTAGGCAAAATGATAATGAACATGTAGCCATGGCATGGGATATAATTAAATTAATGATTAGAACATGCCCATCACATGGAGTAAATGAATGGACCATACTACACTCTTTTTATAATGGTCTAAACTACATGTCTAGAAATATACTTGATTCTGCTGCTGGAGGTGCCTTTATGAGTAAAACTGTAGGTGAGGCTAAGAGCATATTAGAAAGCATATTGCAAAATTATAGTCAATGGAATACTGAAAGAGCACCCAATCCCACTAAGAAAATAAACTCAATTGAAGAAACCAATGATTTGTCTTCTAAAATGGACACTATTCTTACTTTTATTAATAAACAAAATATGGAGAATGTGCCTTTGCAGGAGCTAGTTGGTAGTAATTCTGAAAGTGTGGATGTTAATTTTATTAGGAATTATGGTAGCAATGGTTTTGGTAATGCTTACAATTCATATAGTAAACCTCCTTATGTGCCAAATAAACCTTTTGTTCCATATCCTAATGCTAATGAAAATAAGTGGAAGCCCTCTAGTGAAATTTCTGAATCTAATAAATTGCTTATGGAACAAGTTGCTAGTCACAATTCTATGATACATGAGTTAAATAAGTCTATTGCATCCATTAGTAGTTATATTAAAGGATTGCAACTTCAATCTTCGAATTTAGATAAAGCATTGTCAAAATTAGCTGATAATCAAGCAACTCTATTAAGCATGTCAGCAGGAAAGCCATAAGCACAACCTAGTGTACGAATGAATTCTATTACTATTGCTGATCCTATTATTGAAAATATTGATCATATTGCTGAGAATACAAGTGAGCATGTCTCTACTAGCTTAGAAGAAACTTTGAATGAAATAGTGAAGTACCCTGAATATTTACTTCCATATATGTCTTATCTTGCTAGCAAAGATGAAATTAGTCCTCATGAATCAAGCATGCTGGCTAAACTAGAGAGTAAAGTAGAGAAAATTATGATGCTTATTGAAATTAAGGATCCATTGCTTGGTTTATAAAAAAGTAGCTTGCAAGAACTTATTGCTACTCTACAAAAATTTGCTAGTGATCCCACTATAAATGTTAATCAACCTGGCTTTGGATCTTATATTGCTAATCATGCCTTGCAAGAAAAAATTTCTAGGTACAAGAATGAGGCCATGATACCTCCTAAGCTTGGGGATGCATGGATCCCCAAGGTGCTAGTTTCAGTTGGAAAAGAAATTCACCATGCTATGTTAGATCTAGGTTCTAGTGTATCGGTACTCTCTAAAGAATTATATGAATTGCTAGAACTAGAAAATTTAGAAAAGTGCTCAATTGAATTTGTCCTTGATGATAACTCTACTAAACATGCTATAGGACAAGTAAAAGATGTTATGATTGAATTGCACATGACTTTTGTACCCGTTGATTTCATTATTATGGATATGGGGGATAAATCCCCTAGTCCTATTATTTTGGGTAGACCTTTTCTTCGTACTACAGGTGCAATCATAGACTCCAAGGAAGGGAATGTCAAGTTTCAGTTCCCTCACAAGAAAAGCATGGAGCACTTCCCAAGGAAGAGGGACACGCTGAAGAACAAGCTCCCTCATGAGCTTTATTCCTCTTGATTATCAAGTAAGTAAAGCCTAGCTATATGGCTATAAAGAAAGCGCTTTACGGGAGGCAACCCGGTTGTTTTTATTTGGATTTTCCTAGTGTCCTCTTGCTGTCTCAAGAGATTAGTTTTTTTGTTTTAATTCTGGAGTTTTCAATAAAGAGTCAAGTCAAACCCATTTGGACTTATAAGTTGCTATTCTAGTGCATGAAATTTCTGTTTCATCACGAGTCTTCTCACCGTATGATTTTACGTTTTTTATTGGTACGTCGGATTGAGCTAATTTTTTAGTATGTTCTGCAACTTTTCGTCCTCTGTAAGCACACAAATTGGCTTAATTTTTTGACGAGTCTAGATTAGGGAAAAACGTTCGTTTTTCTGCTGCTGCTTTTCTGGACAGATTCTGCCTTCTTTTGTTTTATGCACTCTTTGGGCTTGGGAATCGAATTTACATGATTCTTTCAAGCAAAAGAGTGAACATATAACATAATGAACCTTATTGTCTATCTACTGGAGCATTTTATTTGGAATTTTGCACATCAAGCATGTGATTTGTTTGTCCTTGCTAATCTCACCCCACAGAAAAAGAATGGGAGAAACATGTTTTGTGAAGTTTTTTCACAGGGAATAGAGGAGCTGCGCCTCAAGACTTCCAAGAATGGTGAAAGCCATAAGCTTGGGGATGTGATGAACACCCCAGTGGAGCTACACTCTTTTGGTTAGCACACGTCTACTTTCTGTTTTTCTAAGCAAAGCATTTATCGTAGAGACTTGAAGCGTCTAGTTTTTATTTTTATTTTTGTTTTGATAAGACCACCACCATCATTTTATATGAGATTGAGCTACTGGAGTTTGGGTTTGTAATGTATTGGATGCTAGTATTATGACTTGGAATAGGGATGCCATGGTTGATTTGAAGAACTACATATGTTAGCATGATTTATAGGCTTTTTATGTGTAGAAATTTGCAATAATGTCGCCTTGAGCTATCTCTTATTCATGTCCTTGATGTTAATTGCTGGTTTATTTAGTTTGTCATGAAATGAGTAGTTCTATGGACATATGCATGCATAGTAGCTGGTCAACTATCTCCCTCTTGCTAGCCCAAAAATTTAAAAATTCCAACAAGTAAAAACTTGTTTCCAACACTCCTTAGCCAAGTATTCCCAGTGAGTCCACCATATCTTTCCATTAGCTTCATTGCTATTCCGAGTATGTTCACCATGTTATTGTGTTATTTATGTTCTAAATTAAGATATTCACTTTATTAATTGTCATGGGTTGAACTTGGGATAGGACTCTCACGAACTTTTGAAGGCACACTTTACTTTTTATGCATCTAATAAACATGACCCAATAATGGGAGCCACAAGTTTTGCGTTTGAAAAGTGTGTGGTTGGGAGCTAGCTATAAACGTGTATCACCGGAAAGCTTTCAACATTGCACAATTTTTTTTACATTTGGTTGATATCATGTACTTTTGTTTTTGGACTCCTGCCATGCCGAAATGAAATAGAGGAATAGTAAGTTTTGATGAGTAAGTATCTATATGACTAGAGAAACACATTGGGCCGCTAACCCAAGCCATGATTTATCATGGTGGAGATTTACTTACAGCTTGAGTGACTCTACAACACATCCTATAATAAAATAAGAAGCTATGCATAATAGTGAATGAAAATAAAAAGGATGATGAGTCTACTCCGTTTGTTCATCTTGTCATTGTAACATGGGCTTGTTTCCATGTCATGGGGCAAGAGGTACCTCTCCGCGGTTCTCTATGATGTCATTAATACTTATTATGATTGTACAAAGCTTATTAGGAATATTAAGTTGAGTAATCATGGAGTAGGTTTTCACACTCACGGGGTATGAGGCTTTCAACCAGCTTGTCATTCTCATTACTTCAATACTCACAATTTTAAGATGCTAGTGATAAAGGGGCAATGAGAGTCCTAGATCAATGGATACCACATTTCAATTAGTAATTTTTGTTGAATAATTTAGAGGCTAAATAAGACTTGATCATGTTTTACCTCTACTCAATTTTCTCCAAAGTGTCCACCATATTTTCTATTCTCCATTATGCTATTCTTTGACCAATATAGGATTTTATTTTTCATTTTGTGTATGCATTTGGTCCATAGTGCTTTTATTTCATTATACACTTTGTGAACTTTCATGAAGCATCTTTGCTTGCATATTTGATATTTCTTACACCATGAATTGTATATTGCTACTCATTTCTAGTATTAATCATTTGATTATATGTAGCATCAATAATCATCCTTGATATCCCATGATTGTTTCAATATGCAAAACCCATCTTAGTTTTATCACCTTCATACTCGAGGACGAGCATGGGTTAACCTTGGGGATGTTGATGCATGTAAAATGCATAGATGAATTTTGCATATTTTCACATGGTTTTCTATTACATATTGCATCATATAAGGGTATAATTCAATGTTTTATAGTATTTTGGGGTTAAATTACAAAGTCCCCCAACTTTTATGGAATTAACCCTGCCTGTCAGAAACCCCGTTTTCTATATTTTTGACGTTTCAGGGGGCAAACTTCCGTGAAATCACCCGAAAATCTGCGGGGGTCATTTTTTTGGAAGGAGAAGACTTGCGGGCGAAGGATCCACGAGAATTGGGATGGAGGCCCAAAAGAGGACCCTCCACGCGGCCAGATTCCTTGGCCGCGTGAGAGGCCCCCTTTTGGCCCCAATTCCTTCCATCTTCGACTTACCGACACCGTCTTGACCTAAAACCGACTATAAAAAGGGTCCCCTGTACCCTTACGGAGGAGAGCACCGCCGAAACACCGAAACAGAGACCAGAAGTTCCAGATTGGAGGGGGAAAACTCCGGCGGGGCGCCGCCGGTGTGATCTCCTACCCCTCCAACGTCATCTCCATCGACATCTCCATGAAGAGGGAGTAGTCCATCCCAGGACTATGGGTTTGTGGAAGTAGCACTTGTATCTCTCTCTCTATGTGCTTCACTAATTAGATCCGTATGAGCTGCCTCACATGATTACGGGCACCGTTGTAATTCCTATGTGGTGGATCTTTTCTATGAGTTATTGAATCTGAGATTGCAATTGTTTCTCTTGAGTTATTTGAGTAGATGTATCTTATGTACCCTGTTCTTATTTGCTAGCTTTGATCAATCGAGTTCTTTAGAGCGTGTGTGGGGTGATAGGTGCATTAGTTGGAGTAACGGGGGGTGGCTAGTGCTGTGAAAGTGACAGAAGTTCAGCGATCCACTTAGGTTTTGTTAAACCTTTCTTAGTTACCTCACTAGGGATAAAAAGGAGTACCTTGTTACCGAGGATTTGAAGTGACACTAATCAATCTCCATGACTAGATCTAGCAAGTTCTTACTTCAACTTCATGTCACATTGCTTAAAGCTATACTCTGGTTTTTCCTTAATTATCGAGGTGTTATGATTTATTTCGCATCTTGGTGGAGTATAAGAGGGATCAATATGACCGTAGAGATCTCTATGCTAGGACGTGATGCCCATATGAAAGTACTCAATGTTAAACATGTTATTGTAATCTCATATGTGATTCTTTATGTCCACCGTCCACCACTTTATTTGAGAGAATGCAAGTGTGAAACCATGAACCCCGGTCCTATTTTAAATATAAGAAAACACTCTAGTTACTTTGCTGCAATTTACTTTACTTGCATCTCCAATTATAATTTACATTAT